>CAJNDT010001558.1:664160-954160 GCA_905221615.1 Symbiodinium sp. CCMP2592
CATTGCGGTTTGGCGTTTAGGGTTGTAAGGATTTCGGGTTGACGTTTATGGGCGTTCGTGTATTTTGCTTGGAACAGGCATAGCCGCAAAAAGGTTTTCCGGGACCGGTGTTGGTCTCCAGAACTGGTTGATCTTTGCGGACGGGCTCGTGGAACCATGAACCTTCCAGCCCGTACGAAGATCATTTTACCCGTCCACTCTTCTGCCTAAATCCTGAACCCAGTGAGAGAATAACACTCACTGGTAGACTTTTCCATCCCGTTCTCATACTACAGGTGTCGTGCTCCGTGTTCAACACGGCCGGGATCGGCGAGTGTTTGTGGATGTTGGTGGTCGACTTGGCTTCCTGGGCTCCAGGCGTGGGAGTCGGATCAGGGCCTTCAGGGCTTCAGGGTATAGGATGGTGTAGCTGGGTAGGTCATGGGCTTTGGGGTCGGAGGGTTTATAGCTTATGACTTAAGGGTGGCCATATGGATTAAATGCAACGGTATAGCCGAAGTGAGACTTCAGAAAACATTGTGTTTGAGTGTTCTGTTTTCACCGAGGAATGGTGGTCCACTTAATTTGTGTGTATCTGTATATGTGTGTATATACACGCGCTGCCTGAATTGCTCGAGCGCGAGGGCTAAATTTACACATGCTGCCTCAAAGCCAACCATTGTTCTTGGTAGATTGGTTGAAGAGTTTCCTCTGTGGTTTACTATTCGGCTTTGGTAAGCAACTCACTCCTAGATGAAGGAACAAATCGAGCAGGGTACACAGGATCTCCCATACACTTGCTTGAGCTCTAAATGTCCGGGTGGGGGTGGGGTCTAAAAGCCCGTGTGTTAAACCTGGAGCCCTTAAACGCAAACCCAGACTCTAACACCCTAAAAGCGAAAACCCTGGAACCAACGACTCTAGCGTTTTCCGGACTTATTATCGGGGACTCAATAATGGGCCCCAGACCCCTCGGCAGCAGTCCTGTCGCAAATCCTGGAAATATGAAAAGTAAGAGGGTTTACGGGTTGCGGTTTATAACGGATCCCATCAAAGGCTGTCAGGCTGAGCTTTTCCAGGTTGCGCCATGTTCTGAAAATCCTGCCCAGTTCCTGAACCGACGGACCGCAAAACTCCACAGCCCTAAACCCTAAGCTCTGAAGCCCTGAGGAGTGCGAGCGTCGAAACCCTAAGGCCTTAGCTGTCGGAGGAAGGTAGGAGTTTCTTCGAGGATGATTTCCTAGAACGGGCTAGAATATCGAGGCTTACCATTCCTTGGGAGGTTTAGGGCTCCGGGCAGCCATCAAATTCCAAAAGTCACTCACAAGTACACCCGCAGGTACTGTAAGATCGGGAAAAGCCTTCCCAGCGTTGAACCTAAGCCCGAAAGCGTCAGCGGGAATTCTGAGGGCTTTCAACTGCAGGCATTCGCGTCGCAGAGGCTTGGACCTGCGGAAAGGAGCCGTGCTGAAGAACTTGCGGGTCGAATGCGAAGAGCGTGGGCAGCTGGTTCTGAGCGTGCAGTGTGTAGCTGGGGGCCCACGAGAGGAATCCTGAAATCGAAAAGATGATGGCCCGAAGAGTGTTCTTGGTCCTAAGTTCTGCTGAAGGCTTGCGGCCATGGGTGGGCTGTACTGCAAGCGTGCCAGCCGCATGCAGGATCACTTGACCAATGCCAGAGCTGGTGAGCTTCAGGAAATTCCATGGGCTCGTAGGAAAAGGGAGTACAATAATGAGGCAGGGGATGCGCAATAGCACGAGATCTTTTATTCTCTGTTAAAGGCCAGCTCGTATCCAACATCCATCCGCGGCTCGGCCACATGATTCACGGACAACCATGGAAAGCATCACATGCTCGTCCTATGGCCCTTTCTCAGCGCAAGCCCTTGAGGTTTCGGAATCGTGAGGCAAAGAACTAAGGCTCGAAGTATACAAATAATGATCACTTACACGGGGCATACACCCAAAACTCCATATACCCGAAAGCCTAAACGCTCAGTAAACCCTACTTTTGGGCTGTTTCCAGCGCCAGGGATCCAACAAATCCTACACGCAAGGTCGCAGAGAGCCGGAGACCCCCAAAACCCCAAATGCAAAACCCTTATGAGACCCGAGGTTTCGGATTTGCTCTTAGGCAGTCCCATATGCCTTGCGTAGCTGTTTCCTTGAAGTTTCTATGCCCGGAGTGGGCATGAGGCATGGAGGCGAAAAGGTGTAGCAGTGTTGGCCATGCAGCCAGTGCTTACGTACGTGATGGCACATCGTACAGAGCGCCTGCTTCGCTGAACTATCGCATGCAGGATCCGGAGGATGAGCAAAACCTGCACTCACACTATATTCAAGCCGTATTTCACATGTCATTGCTTGCATGCAGCACTATCACCCGGCACCCTGTGCGCATGAGACAATGAGCATGCCCTGAACTAGCAGCACGTTTTGATCCAGCGCCCTTGCTTGCCATGCCTTGTGCAAATGTGGCGTCGCATGCAGCGACCCAGGCGACTCCAGGCCGACGAGTCTGCAAAAGCCGTGTGATGCAGCAGAATTCGCAGAACATGCCTGAACTCCACACCGCAATGGCTCAAGTGGCTCAAGTTCACAGCCCTTCTATCGTCAGTGCGTTCTAGGATTCCACCATGCAGATGCCAGGAATATGGAGGCAAATGAATCTGTCCGCGAAGGTCACGCTCGTCATCGGCGCAGCGGCCCTTTTCCTCGGCACCAGCGTGCTCGTCATCGGACAGATGGTGATAGGCAATTCGGCGGGTTCCAACGATGTCTTGACAAATGGCATCATGGTAGACGGTCTTCGAAGCTTTACACTGTCGCCGAACGTTGTGAACCTCAGCGACACACGCACATTCTGGAACATGAAGTTCCTAATGTCAGATGGAACTTATGGAGCAGCAAGCAATTGCAGAGCCCACCTGGACTCACTTAACATCACCCACTTGGAGACTGGAAGCCGCGACTTTTTGACGTCGACTTGCTCCGGAGTAGCAGGATTTCGACCCACATTGATTACTTACAGCGGCGCCTACGCCCTTTACCAGCTTGGAGACTTCAGGCCTTACCATGACTGGGGCACATACAGCGTTACTAGTGATTTCGACACGTGGGTTTATGACGATACATATATGAGCGACGCTGAGGTGGGCGTTGTCTTGGTGGGCGGCATAGTGGGTTCTATTGGCACCTGTCTGTGCTGCATCGGATGCGTCCTCTGCTGTGTGTCCTGGTGTTGCTGCTGTCTAAGCGCTCAAAGTGCTCAGCCCGCAGTCGTGAACGGGGCTTTGCCACCGATGGTTGCTGCCGAGGTCGCTCCCCAGGCTCCCCCGTCCTACCAGGGCCGCGAGCCGGTCGTCGTCGTGATGGCCCAGGTGGTGGGACAAGAAGGAGGAAATCGGAATGAGCAGATGGCGTGAGAATGCTCAGAGCTTCGATCCGGTGTTTTTTCCTAATTTTCGCAAGATCTGAGCTACAGAGAACTGCAGCTCATCCGGATCGCAGAGGGGGCTCCGGGAGAAGCTTCGCCAAACGGCGAGATGCCCTGGGGTCTTGGTATCGACCCGAGATTGTCGTCAGAGGGTTCCCCGAACTGTCCTCTTGTGTCTAAACCCTGACGAGCCTTAGTTGGGCAATTGTGCTAATGCTTGCGTGGCATCAAGCAAAGCCACCGAAGCGCCGTTGCTTTTCCTCGTGGCCACCGGTCGTGTTGCTTTCGGCCTCCGTTGTTGAGGTTCATCATTTGGCAACTGCAGCGGCAACTTTCGTCACCTTCATTTCAGAGCAGAAAGGGGATGTGTGCATCCTGAGCATGTGGGGTGGCATGAGAGTAGGGAGTTTCTCGCCAATGCTGCCGGGTAGTGGAAGTTGAGCAAAGTGGGAAGGTTGCCGTGGCTCGAGTCTAACCGTATCAAACACACAGGAGCAGACTGTCGCTTTGCAATAGTACCCCTGCATAGTCATTATAGTCATCGTATACTCATACGATAGTATCCAAACAAATTCTAAATACAAAGTCTATTTATGGGCCCCTGTATAATCACACCCAAAATCTTGTTCTGAAAATAATGTTTGCTTGGCATCCCCATGTATAGGCATAACACAATAAGTGCAAATAGACTGATGAAGGCTCCTACATTGCTCACAATCAAAAGATCATGCCCACCAAAACTTGAGAAACTCGATTCTGTGACTTAAATCGAGAGGTGTACCACGGCAAAACAAATCTAGCTATAAAAGGCACCCTTTTCTATGTGAAGGGGCCCCTGAAGTAGCCGTGGTAGTTGCGCTGCTGAGTTCTGTTCGGCTGATGAGCCCGAGGGGCCTGGGCACTCTGGTTTGCAATACAAGGTGTATTCTGTTAAAGTTCTACGGTAGTTTTATGAGGATTGATTATGGTCCATGGTGTGTTGAGGTGTATAAGGGCTCAGGGTTTTGGGCTCCGAGGCATTCAGTCTTGCAAGACACCCGGGACGAGGTGGCCGCAGGTTTTCTGGGGTGTCTGAGGAGAATTAGGGATGAAAACGGACGGGATAATGTGTATGCATAACTGCCTACAGACATACATACAGACAGCACACAGACGTACATACGCACCTTGTAGACAGCTTCAAGGGCTTCTGTCTTGAGTTGGAGGCTTGAATATGTTGCAATGGATGCGTCGTCCACAGAGCCCCAGAGAATCCTCTCAGCTGCTTTTGGGCTCCTGCTGGCTTAGCCTTGAGTCTCCCGCCGCTCTTCTCCTTCGCAGCCATGGGCCCCATGAAGGCAATGAAGGCCTGGACTCGGACGTGCTTCGTGAGTGATGTGAGTGCAGTTGACCCACTGAGCGTGTCGCGAGGATTCCGGGGGGGGAGTGCGTGTTCCTGTCGTGTGAATTGTTCTCGTTGCGCAGCTTGCCAGGCGATGAAGTCCATGAAGGCGATGAAGGCGGCGCGCGCAGCTCCGAAGGGGGAGGTTGCCAACCAGCTGGCTACGAGCACGGGCTTGAAGAAGAGCGACGTGATGACCGTGCTGGATACCCTGGCCGACATCGGCACAAAGGAGTTGAAGAAAGCAGGCAAGTTCACCCTCCCAGGACTTGTGATGATCAAGACCCGCAAGAAGGCGGCCACGAAGGCCGGGAAGAGGATGATGTTCGGCAAGGAGGTGAAGGTGAAGGCAAAGCCCGCCAAGACCGTGGTGAAGGCATTCCCCGTCAAGGCCAGCGGCCCGAGCGAGCATCCTCCGAATGTTTCAACTCCGAAACCCTAGGGCCCTGAACAGCGTACCCCCTAAATCGGAGCAGATTGACATTGATTCTTGCATGCAAGCGTGTTGAGCGAGGACTTTGTTCGAACAGACTTGCTCAGGCTTGAACCCACCCGGCGTAAGCTCTAGAGTTTAGGGTTTAGGCGGTTTACAGTAGGAGTTTGGGAGGAAGTTGCGGTGGGCGGCACGAGAAATGTGAGTGCAGCAGGTGATTGCAGTGTCACACAATGTCTGTGGTCGGATATGTTAAGTCACCCTTCTCCTAGCCCTGCAAGGCCGTGAAGGACCAGTTTTGAGTCTGCGGCGATGGCTCCTTGAAGCGCCCAGCATCTCTCACGGGTTTTGCTGTGCAGTCGTTGCACTGGCTTTGCAGTCACGCGATCTCTCACCGAACAGAGAGAACGCACAAGTTTTGAGATTGCATTGAAGACGTGCGCGTGCTGCCAGATCTGCAATGCATCATGATTTCATGAACGGGAGGTCGAAGTCCAGCTTGTATCTCGGAGGTATGTATTGCAGTCTTCAGGCTTTTGCGTGTGTACACGCAAATATGATGTATAGACAGGGAGGTGCGCAACGGATGCGTGCAAAAGGGTTCTTTGGCTCTGATTGCCAGCAAGGCTGCCATGGATGTTGGCTCTGCTATCGGAGGGCATGCTTTTGGTTGGGACATGCAGCCCTACATGTCGGATTTAGAGTTTGGAAATGTTTGGAAGAGTTTAGGATTCAGGAGCTTAGCTACGAGCGAAGCTGGTTCTTAGGTCAAGCGTTGATGCGAGGCGAGGGAAGCGAAAGGTGTTCGGGGAGAATCTAGGGTTGGATCTCGTAGGATTTAGTAATTTAAGCAGGGTTTGGGGTTTAGGATGGTTTAGGGCCGTCTCAAGCCCTCCAGCATCGAAAACTGGCAGCAGGAAAGCCAAATGCGGCGGCTGCCAAGGGAGGCATGAATCCGAAGGGAGAAGATCAATCAGGCCGGGTGGCTCTGGCTTTGGTGGAACGGAAAACGTCGCTGTAGGATCAAAGGATATCAAAGGAATTTAGGTTTGGGGTATTTTGGGGTTGAAGGTTTGGAGGTTCAGGCTCGAAGAGCATTCAATGAGCCATTCCTCAGAAGGGTTTCTGCCGTAGGGTCGTTCTTTGGCTTAAGCCGTATTTGGGGGTTGAAGGTATCAGCCGCTCGGATCGCAGCCTTTACGGCCCCTAAAGCGTATGCGGATGGGGGACTGGACCGATACGAAGACTTCTGTCTACCCTAAACTTCAAACGATCCATCCTAAACTTCAATATCCTGAAGTTTCTGAACATCCGCCCGGACATTGACAGGTGAAGGCCCGCCGACTTGCACAGAAGTGCGCAGGGGTTTATGCTCTTGGGGTGTAGGGGAGCTCAGCTTTCGGGGTTAATGCATTTAGGGGAGCAGGCCTTACGGCTTTAATTATGGGTTTAAAGCTATGCAGGGATTAATGCAGGTGAAAAAGTAGTCCGGATAAAATGGCTTGGGCTTTACGGGCTCAGGGTGGGGCCGTAATTCAAAGCGTCGTGATTGCCGCAGGCATTCTAACGGCCTGATGCAGCGATGCATTCATGTTTGTTCAGATAAGCGTCGGGAAAGCACTCTTTAAAACAGGAGCTGTGGCACCAAGTGTGGCATGTAGCATCAGTGCGGCATGTTGCATTATTCAACAGGCTGCAACCCGTGGCTGGCCGCATCCGCCTTGTTCCGGAGGCTTTGGCTGAGGGCTCACAACTGGCCGGGATCCCAGCCAAGCGTTGTTTGGGCGGTTGGAACCTGGCGAGCAGCTCGGCCCCCGGCCTTGTTCCATTGCTGCAGGAAGGCATCACTCCAAACATCGAGCGGTAGCTTGGCTCTCAGGTTCGTGAATCTCAACTGGCCAGAGCATTCAACGGTTAAGCTTCAAAGACATCTCGTTTCTTCGGGCTTGAGGCTGAGACTCCTGAGCAAAAGAACGTCGGTGGCCCAGTGGTTGCTCGGGGCTTCCCGACGATCGTCGCTCAACTCTGATTTGCTCCTCTTGGCCATGGCTCGAGAAGCGTTGGCTGCTTTGTCATGCGTGCCCACACCTCGACACGTTGCCGGGTGATGAGATGGTGATGAGTATCTACTAGCATTTTGTTTAAGTTACGACTTGACGTCGTCCTCGCATGCTGCCATGCCGTACCGGGCAGATGTTATTGGGCCTCCTGGTTAAGCTTCAAAATATGTCATCGTCGGTGTTTGATGTGCCCTAAAGCCTAACCTCGAAAACCCTGCACCGTAGCTCTTGTTGCCGATCCTCCAACCTCATCTTGAGGTACGACCAAGAATCGGTGTTCAGCCCTGTGATCTTTCAAATTCGCGTTGCCTATGACACTGGCGTCCACTTTGTGTGGCACAGATACAATGCCTTCAAGCAGCTCTCTGCCTACTTGAGCCACCGCTTTCCAGCGCTGCCGGCTTTGCAGGGAGGCTCGAGCTCGCCCAAAGCATCGGGTCAACTTGCAGAGAGACCAAAACACCTGCAAGAGCCTCGTGTGTGTGTGTGTGTGTGTGTGTGAATATTCCTCAGACTGTAACAGCAAGCCTGGCGGCTAAGAGTTTCTGCTCTATCGTCGAATCCTTGGTACCCTTCGTTTCCATCCTAGTGGAGTTTGTTACACTTGAACTTGTAAGTTCAGACCACATGCGTAGCAACATCCGGCTGAGTCGAGAGCTCAGGCGACTCGCTGGTCGCCAAGAGGGTTTTAGGATTTAGGGATGGAGGGTTTAAGCCCCGCCCGCTCACGATACAGTGCCCGGCCATTCCGTTACGCCACTCAACCCTCACCCTTCGCATCCTTGGAGGCCACCTTTGGCAAAAGGCCGTGAACTCTGCTGGCTTCTTGAAGTCTCGACAACAATGCCTTACCAGCTTCTTGCAAGCGGCCTTGACAATTGATGCAGATGTGGAGGCCTTTGGACCATTGGGAGGGAGGAGTGGAGTACGACGCACTGTCGACGGCCCTTAAAGAGATCTGTGCAAACTCTCATGCTGATGCTCTTGTTCAATGCCTTGCTTGGCAGTCTGCGGTGGTGGGAGACACTGGGGGATTAGCAGTAACAGTCTCTGGAGAGGCTTCGCACTCATGAAAGCGGAGCAGAGGGTTGCTGCGAAGACTCTCGGGGAACCTGGGAGGGAATCAAGCACCCATCCCCGCAAATACACCGCCAGGCCCAAGTATTCTCTTGATGTCCCAGAGGTCGACGTTGAGTGGAATGAAGTGGTCCGTAGGGGTGGTTGAACGGGGGGTGGGCTTGTGCCATACGGGTGTAGGTCGTACCCGACCTGAATAAACTTGATGAGTCCGATGTGCTCCTGTGGATGATCCCAGCGGAAGCCTCACCATTCACCAGGGTATGTAGAAGGCATGCGGAAGGACTGACGCAAGACTGGGCAATCGTTACGGGACACGACTCGACGACTCTTGGTTTTGAGAACGGCCCTAAGCCTCAAACCCTGCAACAACAAACCTAAAAGCTAAATCCATGGTGGGTTCTGAACAAGGCCGGCGAAGTTTCCTGCAGGAAGTCACTACACACACTAGTTATATATATATATATATATATATATATATGTTATATATTATGTGTATATATATATATATATATATATACACATAAGATTTTATGATACATTCTATCACCTTATATGTGATTGGTAGCACGCTAGCAATACTGATTATTTGCTCGCCTATTGTTAACCACTACCACTACTACCACTACCACTACGACGACGACTAGGACTACTACGTACTACTGCAAACCTTGTTGTCGATAGCGCCATTACTACTACTATTGCTTGCATTAGTACCGATCCCCGGGGCCCCAAACACCAGTTGCCGTGAGGCCTTGCCTCTTTCTCGCAAGTGCGAGAGCCATACAGCGAAACCACCCTAAACCCGAAACCCCAAGCAGTGCGACCTAGTCACCGAAGCTAGGGGGGGACCAAAAACGATTGCAAAAATGCTGCGAAGCCTACGACGTCCTTTGTGCTTGCGATTCGAGAGCCCTCTGCAGGATGTCATCCTTCGCGAATTCCTGGGCATCGCATCTCCTGCGTTAGCGGAGCTGTCGGAAGCTCCTTTGCGGCCCGGTCGGAGTTAGAAGGCGGCGTTGTGTAGGACGTCGTTTCCTGTTTCGAAGTTGCAATATGTTGCAATTACGTAGGGTACCCTAACATAGATCCTACAGCGTCCTTTCTATGGATCTCGAAATACGGGACCCCTAACAGACATCAGCCCTCGACTCTTAGATACTTGAGGCTCTACGCCCCAAAACTGCCCAGCTACCTCTTGCCTGCTCCGAGGGAGCTAGAGAGCTCGGAGCCCAGTCGTGGCCGATCTTGCTCGAGCTTGGAGCCTTGGGCAAGCAGAGGATGCCGGAGTTCAGGGGTTTCAGGAGTTATGACTTCTAAGGAGTTCACGGTTTAGGCTTTTTGAACTTTGTGGTTCTCGTCTCCCACACACACACACACACACACCTGTGCGCCAGAGCGTTCCTTTCTGTAATGGAAACTTGGTATAGGAATTTTCAGGTTGTGGGCAGGATTTGTTGTGTGTGGTAGGATTGCTCGAGCCGGCGCTGTGCCGAGGACAAGTTCTCTGCTCGCCCAAACTTACAGCGCCACTCTTGCACAGGCTCCGGAGTGCCAGGGCTCATGCAAGTTGCGGATCTTGCCAGAGAGAGAGTGACAGGGACATCTTGCAGTCTTGCGGCCCAGCCGCTGCAGGAGCCTTCCGAGCTGAAGAAATGTCGATATGCAGCTCAGCTGAAACCCGATCTTCCCTTGGCCTGCCGAAGATTGCTTCGATTTGTTGCTGGAGCATGTGAGGCCGCGTCAAGCGCTGCCTGTCTTCCCCGCTTCCGGCCGACGATCAGCTTGAGGACTGCTTGAGCCGGTCAGCCTCGTGTTGCAAAAGGGTCTAAGTCTACACCGATGCTTGTTGTTACACAGCAGCAGAGCTGGCCTGTCGCTGCTGTCATGAACACATGTATGTGGTGGGCCATCAGCTTTCGGTGGCGCTTGCTGCGAAGGAAGCCTCCCACTTGCTGGCCAACAGCCGGTTCAACGAAGCTGCAGCAGCCAAGCTTGCAGAATGTTGCGTTGACACGTAATTCACTCAATTCAACCCCAGAGTCCCAGAGTGCTGCTGCATGCTGCGGCTGTTTAGGCAGAACTGGGTTTAGCAGCAGCCTTTTCTGCTTCGTACTGTAACAGCACAGTCCTGTTCAAACGACATGAAGGGCAATGAACGGGATAGTTGATTGCCACACACATCTTGTGTTTTTGCGCATCCGAGGTGGTTATTGCCAGGGACGTGTCCCGCGTCTTCCCGTCAAACAGCCGAGTCCATGATGTGCGCATCGAGATTGCGGAGATCCTGAGAGCCTATGCGCGAGAGGACCGACATAAGAATCCAGCGCAGTATGGCGAAATATGCAATACTTGTAGTATAGTATAGTAGAGTATAATAGTATAGTTTAGCTAGTCTCGTATCGTGCGGAGGGGAAGGACCAGGGCGTTAGTGCATCCCACACTGCTGGTACCTTTAAGGGTTTTGTAGGTCTTCAGTCGGGAACCCAAGTTTGAAGCAACTAGGTTATGGTAAACAAGGCAGTTGTTTGAAAACCCTGTCCCTGTTGTCATTCATCAGAAGCTTCAACGTATGAGCTGTGCTATGAGCCATTGGTCCGAGCAGGACCCTGATCTCGGATATACGCAGGGCATGTGTTTTGCCGCTGCTGTCGTGGCTGTGGGTGATGGTGACCTTGCGGGCAAGCAAGAGCGCTTCAGTCAGCTGATGAAGAAGCTTCGCCTCCTGGTCTAACAGAGTTTTAGAGTCGGCTTTCTTGAACGATTTGTGTAAGATGCGGGCTTTTGAAACATGTGCATATGATTTTTTCGGAAAGCTGAGCCTTGTCGCCTTGTGTTGTGACTTGAGGTGATTTGTGGATGCCAGGATTCCCGTTGGTTGAGCAAGGCATCCCTATTGTGGAATCCATGCTGGCAAGCAAAGACCCGGAGCTCATGCATCACTTGTACCAGACAATTAAGATGGCGAGGAACCAAGTCGCAGGCTTCCAGCAGCCACGTTTGCGATTCACTTGCGCTCGCTTTATCACTACAGTCAACTCATAGCATCTCGTAGTTAAACGAGCTGTCACCGGTCTCCTCAACCTGTCTGTCCAATTCCTACTGAGTTCTTCTTGGTGTGTGTGTGTGTGTGTGTGTGTGTGTGTGTGTGTGTGCGTGTGTGCGTGTGTGTTAATATGTTTGGATGCATGCGTGTGTGGGTGGGCCGATGGGGGAAGGTGGGTTAATGGCTGGTTGTGTGGGTGGGAGAGCCAGGTTTCCACCTTGCCAGGAGTTGCATGCTTCATGTCAATGTATGGCCACACGAGCGGTGATGGTTATTCCTCAAGGAGGCTTCTCTTTGACACGCCGCAGGCACAGCACGGATTTGAAAGACTGCACGCTACAATTATGATATATTATCGTTGTGCCCAGGATACTTTACTACATGTAATATAAGGGCCTTAACAACTACCAATGCTCTGGCAGTTCCTTATTATAATTATAGTATGATGGGCCCCAAAACCCTGTTAAAATTATTATTAAGGCCCCAATATTAACTGCACTGCGCTCTACATCGCCGAGGACCTGGGCATGGTAATTCCCAGTGCATGGCTGTCGGTGTTTGGCAAGTGGCTCCCCCTCGATGTTTTGCAAGACCTCGTGCCTTTCCTTCAGAAGGACTTCAGGGCGTAGGATGCCTTTAAGAACTGATTTCCATGAGCCGCATCATGTACGTGACTCTGCGCAGGAAGGGCTGGCAGGATTTGCGCGCATCTCAGCTTCTGTGCTGCTGTGCTCATACGCTCACACACTCTGCCCGAGCAGCATGACAGCTGAGTCGAGGTCATTGTAACCTTCCTCATGCTTCTGGCACACCGGTCTAAGCTGTTGGACGCTTGTCCTGTCTGATCCTCCATGCAGAGTCCAAGCCCGTTCTGCAGCTGCTGCTGCAGATGCTTTGCAATCAGCATCCCAGCTTCGTCAAAGCTGAGGTTGCGCGAAGTTTGGACGAGATCCTTCCCTTTATCAACAGTTTTTCAAAGGAAGCAGTGCCGGACCAACTTCTGAGTGTATGCCAGGTTTCCGTTACACAGCTGCGAAGCAGAAGTGACAGCGACGGCCTGTCATGGGTGTCAGTCGTAGGCTGATGCCGAGAGACAGGTGCCGTCAAGATTGACGGAGGCGCCTTGGAAAGGACTCTGATGCATGGCTCCCCGCGACGGCAAATCTCAAGGCTTTGCCGCCGGGCAACTGACTTCGTTCAAAAATTTATGCACATAGGTCGTATCTGTACAGCAAGATCCAGAGACTCGAACTAGAAATATGAGTAGAAATCCTTTAGACTCGAAGCCCTAACCGAGCGATATTTGGAGTCTCCGGAGGGGTTCTACAAGGTTTTGCCGCTTTTACCGACCTTCCAAAGGAGACCTGCACAGTGGTGGCGGCTACCGTAGAAAGCGACCTTTGTACGTAAGTACCTTTGCACATGAGCACATATGTATTAGTATGTATGTATGTGTATGTGTATCTCTGTACAAAATTACACACACACACACACACATATATATATATATATATGCATACAGAGTCATGGCCAGGCAACCGTTGGGATGGTTTGGAAGAACTTTCAAGGTGATAAACAAGTGATTCTAAAGTGAATGGAAACTTTGGTCGGTAGCGGTCGGTGGCTTCAAAGGGTGTCAAGCTCCTGCCGCCGTGCGGCCCTCGTTGAGCAACCGAACTCCATACTGCTGTCGATGGATTATGCGAAGTGCTTCGATCATGTGATGCCCGAGTTGGCTCCATACAACTTGGATCGTCTTGGATGTCCACTGTTGACATCGCCAAGGCCTGACAGCTGTGTGTCCGTTTTCATGCAGTACTTTTGCGATGCATGCTGTTTGGTGTGCTTTGCTGGTTTTCCAGGCCAACGAGGTTCTCCGGCAAGAAATCCTCGTCCGCCAACTTCCGCGAAGGTCGGCTTGGCTTATGCTTGCCAAGATTCAGGAGAGCCTTCAGCGAGTTCGGGAGCGCAAACGCAAGAAAAAAAAAGAGCGCGAGCAGCAGCTTCTCAAGCTTTACGAAGATCAGGATCTGCTGGGACTCACCAAGACACCAAACACAGAAGGTGTGGCGCGCGACAAAGCCTTGGCAGACGGGCAGGGGATGCTGGGGAAGAGCTTCGTCAAGCAGCTGCACGCACTGCACAGCATGATCTTCTTGAAGACTACGCTCAAGGAAGCCAAGTCCATGACGGCGACCGAGCTCGTGGTCATGCTGGGCAAGTCGAAAGGACCGGCGGCTGAAGCAGCCAAAATTCTGGTGAATGCTTGGAAGCGCGAGCTTGCAGCTGGCAACAAATCGAGCGGGCGAGCGCAATGTTTGGGTTCTACCTATCACAGAGTGAAAGGATGCGGGTACAGGGGTGAACTTGACTGCAGATTCAGTCTTGTTTACATGTACAGGCCTCGGATGCTTTTGCACAAGTACTTTGTGTTTCAGTGCTGCTCAGAGCGCAAAACGGCCTTCTGTTCAGTCGTGCTTGAATTTTGACTTGAAGCTAACGTTGAGTTTCCTGCAGCCAGCTCATGCTGCAGCAAGGGGAGGGCCTTTGTGTCAGAGCCACCGATGCTGCCACTGGAGACGAATCATGGCGACGGCGAGCAGGGATCTGAAGGACCTGATTTCGAAGCTGCAGAGTGCAGCAGCGGCATCAGTGGAAGCATGAGTGAGGTTGTCACGCCTGGCGGCTCAGCGGATGTGATTGACGTCGGCGGAGATGCAGGTATCTCTCCTGAACGGGGACGATGGCCTCGGCTTATGGAAGCCTTGCCACTGCAAGCCTAGCGGCGGGTGCTGTTGGCGACAGGTGTACACAGGCGACTGGCCCAGTCCGGCCGGTAGGGACCGACGTTCCAGATCCAACGCAGGCAGTGGCGCATCATGCGCAGGTACCGCTTTAGACGAGGACACAGATGCTGATGTGGACATGTCAGGATCGCGTCCCGGGATCGCCAGTGACGCCTGCTGCCAATGTCAGCAAAGCTGGTCATGCTGACCCGGTTTTTTCGCCGTGGAGATTGGCGACATGCGTGCGGCGATTTACAGCTGCACTTTCGGATGGTGTGCAACCCAGCACATGTCCCCGCAGCAGATGTGGGAACGTGTCGGACTTCGGGGGATATGCGTGCCGGGATGCTTTCGATGCACATCAGCTTTCTCTCCATGTGCTAGGGCTAGAACTTCCACATGCGGGCAAGTCCATCATTCTCTGCGTCACGGTGCAGGATTTTTTGCAAGCGCAGCAAGTCATCCACTACAGTTGCACCTGGAGTCTGAAAGCTGCGGAGGGCTTGACCCCTGTTCAGATCTGGGATTGCTTGGGGATTGCCCGTGCGGAGTGCGATGACTCAACATGGGCTCGTGGGTTTAGATGCGCCCGTGCATGCCGACGTCTGGCTGAACCGAGATTCGGCAGGAACCGCATCCAAGAGTGATAAAATCATTGGTGAATCACATTAATTTCACGTCCATGATGTCTCCCATCACGTCGCTATCGCCAGCTTACACACATCACTTTCAAATGGTTTCTATTTCATTTTTTCGACTGTTTCCTGTCACTTGATTTCACTTTTCGCCCGGCCAACTTTCAGTTTGTCGCTTTCCAAATCACTTTCAAGTTTGAAACATGTTTCAGGAAAAATTTGAAATCAGTTTTCCGGGAGCCGGGTTGTTGCAATCACTTTTGCAAGTCAGTTTGGAATGTTTTTAAAATCAACGAATGATTCTTCAAGTTTCCAATTGTTGCTTGGGCCCATGACTTCGTAAGTATATACATATGCACATACATATCCTTGTGTGCTTAGGCTTCTCTCTCGCTCTATGTGTGTATAATGCATATATATATATGTTCATACATACAATATGTAACTAACGATCAGTCGGTCTCTCGATCTATCGTTCTATCGCTCCACCCCTGCATTGACCCCATCCACCCATCCATCCATCGGTACATACTTACATGAAGATTTACATCTGTGTATGTACATGTTTATGTATGAACCATACATGCATATATGTATATACACATATACATAAATATACATATATACATATATACATATATACACATATACACATGTACACATGTACACATGTACACATACACATGTCTACATATGCACGTATGTACATATATACATATATACACATGTAGACATACACTTGTAGACATATACACATATACACACACATATATATATGTACATATGTATACACACATCTACATGTATACATATGTACATATGATTACATATGTATATATATACATATGCCTGTATGCCTATGTGCCTATATGCATATATGTGTATATGCAATTGACAAATAATATACAGATCTACAAATATACATACATAGACAAAGCTATATACGTATTTATTTCAAGTGCACCACGCGGTGGCCTTGGAAAAGGACGAGCACAAAGCTTTTGCAATTATGACTTGTCAGTCGAGCTGGCTTTTCTAAGGGTACTATGCCGGGTACAGTATTGCGCAAAACAGCACAGTAGAGTATAGTATAGTGTAGTACAGCATGAAGTGCAACATGGGACAATGCAGTACAGAACAGGATAGTCTGGTTTTACTTAGCACAGCAGGTAAAGTATATCAGCTATAGTATAGCATATAATCGTATCGCATAGCATTGTATACTATCCGATAGTATCGGATTGTGTGCTATGGTGTCGTCTCGTATCGTTTCATCTCGGAGCATGTTGTGTATCGCAAAAAATCTGTTTTGTTCCGATCATGAAGCATAAGAGCATGGAGAGCAAGTATCGGTATGCATGCTTCTCAATGCGTTGCCGGTACATGGCCCACAGGTTTCGACATGCTTTGGGGAATTCTTGGGCTAGGTAGCTGGCTCCTCTTTTCGCTGAATAGATACGATGATGCTGTGCCGTTCTCTCAAAGGTCCTTTGTCTTGACCTGGACCATGATCTGCCGACGAACGCGTGGCACAGACCTCAAAGACACTGAGTGCCAGCAAAAAGAGAGCGAGAGACAACTGGATTTGCCGACTGTCCGGCTTGCTACTTGTAGATCAAGCGGTTGCCTGAGGAACGTGATGTTGAGACAGACGACAGAGGCGAAGGCTGGATTGGGACGTTTCAGCCAGAGCTCGTTGTGGTGGCAATGGAGTGAGTGTGGGATTGTGGTCGTTTTGGCTTGCCCGGCAACCATCAAAGCATGATTCGGCTACGACGGTTTACTGAAAAGGAATTGTTCGATGCACTGCCGGCTCCTTACTCGTCCGCTCATCGCATGGCTTGACGGCCTAGTATGAATCAATGCGTTGGGCACGACGTGGACTCGATTTAACGGGTTTGTTTTCTGAACCTCTAGTCCTGTAGCCTGTGCACCATGGTTTTTGTTTCAAGGTTTATCCTTGTGATTGTACTTTTGAACCATGTCCGAGATCTTAGGCGACCTTAACACCTAAATGCTGTCCATCAAGCCCTGAGCCCCGAAGTGACGATTTTTTCCTTTAGGGTGAGAATTCGAGATAGTTTGGGCTGCCCACAGAGCCGACATTGTTCTCCCCGTGGGGTCAAACATCGCTCAGCTGCTTTTGGGCTCCTGCTGGCTTAGCCTTGAGTCTCCCGCCGCTCTTCTCCTTCGCAGCCATGGGCCCCATGAAGGCAATGAAGGCCTGGACTCGGACGTGCTTTGTGAGTGACGTGAGTGCAGTTGACCCACCGAGCATGTCGCGAGGATTCCGGAGTGCGTGTTCATGTCGTGTCAATTGTTCTCGTTGCGCAGCTTTCGAGGCGATGAAGTCCATGAAGGCGATGAAGGCGGCCCGCGCAGCTCCGAAGGGGGAGGTTGCCAACCAGCTGGCTACGAGCACGGGCTTGAAGAAGAGCGACGTAATGACCGTGCTGGATACCCTGGCCGACATCGGCACAAAGGAGTTGAAGAAGGCAGGCAAGTTCACCCTCCCAGGACTTGTGATGATCAAGACCCGCAAGAAGGCGGCCACGAAGGCCGGGAAGAGGATGATGTTCGGCAAGGAGGTGAAGGTGAAGGCAAAGCCCGCCAAGACCGTGGTGAAGGCGTTTCCCGTCAAGGCCAGCGGCTCGAGCGAGCATCCTTAGAGGGTTCGTTGAAGTAGCGTGGATTTCCACGCCAAAGTAGCGGACTCGGTATGTGCATGTTTGTTGTGAGCGGGACGTCGCCAATCCAATATTTCAACGTCCACGTCGAAGTAGTTCGAATTGTTGACGGGTGGTCGGATGTTCTCGGCATGAGCTGCAGGGTCACATTTGTCCGCAGGGTTCCTGCACACAAATAGGTCTGAGGAGGAACTTGCTAAGGGCTGCGTGCGTCCGACAAATTTTGGGTTCAAGGTGTCGCATGAGGGGCTGTTGCGGAATTTTAGAGACCCCCTGCCAGGCTGTGAAGGACCAGTTCTGAGGCGATAGCCAGCAGTTCCCATGGGCTTTGCGTCGTGGATGCATTGCCTGTGCAGTCACGCAGAGCACTCGCCGCGAGGCGAGTGCGCACTAGTTTTGGGACTGCACTGAGGCTGTGCATATGCTTCCAGATCTGCAATGCATCAAGGATATCAATCTCGATGTTGAAATGCAGTGGCTGATCGTGGTTGCTGTGTTTCAGAGGGATGCACTGCAGTCTTGATGCTTCTGATCTGTATACATTTACATATGTGATTTGGCCCTGTGGCGACTGCGCAAACGAGCTTAAACTGAGTACTAGTAGCCACACTGCACGGCTGAGGGCTGCTACCTGCTGCCATATACCTACCACCACCACTATGGCTACAACTACTACGGATTACCACCACAACCACCGCTAGTGCCAGTAGCAGCAGCACCACCACTGCGACTCCTGCTCATGCTCATGCTTAAGCCGTTCAGTTTGCGATAGTACTGATACTGCCGCCCTTCTGTACTACTACTGCCACTACTACCGCTACGACTACGACTACGACTACGACTACTACGACGACGACGACGACGACTACTACTACTACTCCATTACTACTACTACTACTACTACTACTACGACTACGACACGACTACGACTACGACTACGACTACGACTACTACTACTACTACTACTACTACTACGACGACTTCTACGACTACTACTACTACTGCTACGACTACCACTACCACCACTACTACTACTACTACTACTACTACTACCACTACTACTAGCAACTACTTCTGCGACTACTACTGCGACTACTACCACTACTACTACTATTACTACTACTACCACTACTGCTACTACTACTACTACTACTGCTACGACTACCACTACCACCACTACTACTACTACTACTACTACTACTACTACTACTACTACCACTACTACTAGCGACTACTTCTGCGACTACTACTGCGACTACTACCACTACTACTACTATTACTACTACTACCACTACTGCTACTACTACTACTACTACTACTACTACTACTACTACTACTACTACCGACTACTTCTGCGACTACTACTGCGACTACTACTGCGACTACTACTGCGACTACTACCACTACTACCACTACTACTACTACTACTACTACTACTACTACTACTACTACTACTACTACTACTACTACTACTACTACTACTACTACTACTACTACTACTACTACTACTACTACTACTACTACTACTACTACTACTACTACTACTACTACTACTGTGATGCTATGCTACACAAGTTTGGTTGAGGCTGACTGTCGGTAATTGCTGCCGGGTCGTATTAATGCAGCCGTGCAATGCAGTGAGAAGTATGCGAGCATTATCGGCTCGCGGCTCTAACGCGGAAGATCGCACTATGACTCTCTCGGTCTCGGTCTCGGTCTCTCTCTCTCTCTCTCTGTCTCTGTCTGTCTGTCTCTCGGGGTCTTCGGGTGGAGACAGGTCGCAGGATTTATGTAGGGGGTTTCTAGGGTTGGAGATTTAGAGCGTAGGGAGTCCGCGCTAAAGATACATATAAAGGGCTATCTAGATACCAGCACAAGGGTTATTTTTAGATGCCAGTATGTAGTACGGTGAGAGAATGCAGTGGGAGCAATTCCATTCCCAACAGACCGAACAAAGCCCTTCGAGTACGCATGCTGTCGACGTCATCGCAGTAGGAACAACAAGCGGATGGCAGTATGTAGTGCTGGTGGTAACGAGGCGGATCTAGCATGCGTCGAAGGAGGACGAGCTTCAGCAGCAGCATCAGTTGGGGTGGGTCGACGGCGTCCAGCAGTCATGACACGACACTAGTAGCATTGCTTGGCAGACAAAACGTCCGCAAGCTGAAAGCCGGACAGCTTTCTGCCAGGTGAAGCAGACGCTGCCGACCTCGATCAGAACCCGCGGACCTTCGTGTGAGTCGAGGGCTCATCCGTCGTCGACAGTAGACTTCGAGTCATTCAGGAGAAGGACTTGGAGAGCACCAGCAGCAACAACAGAGGTATTATTCGCCATAGCATTGATGGCAACCGTAGGCATGGTATTTGTTCCACTTGTCTACTGAGAGTGTCAAGCCTTTGCTCGTGCCTCCGTGTGTGTTTCTCTAACTAGTGACATGCTCTTCTCGTCGGGTACCAGGCTGTCCAGTATTTTCCACAGCAGGTAACCCAGGCTTTTTTTGGGTGGCCTGGCCATTCTGCCCAACGGCCCTGCATGGGCACACCTCAGGACTGTCCCGGTTGTGAGGGTTGAGAGTTCAAGCCCTCAAGTCAATTTTGACAAGCCTAAACACCAAGTATTGAAAACCTGTTGCCAGGGTCCAGTGGTTTGGTCATGAGCTGCGCTCCAATGTTCCCAGGCGACCTGGCAAGCGGCAAGCGCAGAAGGAAAATGAAACGGAAGCAGGGTATGCATGGAGCTCTCGGCGCAATTCAGGACTTGGGGCTGTTGGGCTTTGTGGCTGACATATTGCTTCCTGGAAAGGCCTTGGTGTAGAGTTCATAGATTTTGGTGGTGCTTTCAGTACGATACACCTTTATCTAGTGACTTGTTCACTCCAGTCACTCAAAGGATTTTCAGTCGCGCAGAGCTGACACACCCGCTGGGGTTCCGGGTTTGGAGCACCTTACGTCAATGCTACAATGTGACCCAGCGCAGCTCTGGGTGTTCAAGTCATGCTATGGAACCGAAGCAAAGTAGAAATACAGCTAAGTACCAGAGGGCTTCGAGACCTGGGAATGCATACCATCGCACAGCCAAGCTGCCGAATAGCTTTGTCCGTTCCGCAGCTACTGAGCGTCAAGTAGCGTTTCACGGAAGACACTGGAAACCTCTCGAAGAGAGGCAGTCGGTGCTTCCGGCTTCTAGACACTGCGTTGCCATCCTGGGTGCTAGACCAAGAAGCTATACGTGCCGAACAGGGACTGTGAATGATGACGTGCGTAAGTCTATATGTAAGTGAGTAGATATGTAGGTTTTTCAATACTTCATCAAGGCTTCAGTACTGTGGTTAGTAAGTCGGGCAAAGAGCATTCAGCATTAAGGCTATCAACCCCCAGAGACCCAAGCCCTAAGCCCAATCCCAATCCGAGCTGTTCTTTCCACGCAGCTGGCAACCTGCACCCCGGAGACCGGGGCCGACCCACCTCGGCACATGTCGAGACCACCCAACGCCTGAGGAGGTCACATGGGTAATGCCTGGAGCTTGGTTGCATGTCGGGTATTGCTCCCGTGCTTCATCTGTCTCTGCATTGCAAGAGAGTAAATTCTATGCAGGCGCAAAGCCCGAAACCTTCTACTGTCCCGAAGCCATCCTGCACAAAGTCGTTCTCAAATGTTCCGTAGACTTCAAAAGTTTGTCCAGTCTCAGTAGGCCATCTCAAGGGCGGAAGGCATGGACGCCATCTTCAATTGTTGAGAAATCTGCGCTGTGGCTACGATGATGGCGCGGCAACGGCGACACCACAACGATAAGAGTCAGTACTCATTACTATAGTTAGCGTTCATAGAATCACCAACTTCTGTGCTGAGAGCTAAGTGGATTTGTCTTTCGCCGTCGTGCTGGACCCCCGAGGCCGCAAATGGTCCCCTCGCTGTCGCTTCCGACTACTGGTCCTGCCGCTGCGCGCAGACACTGGACGGCAGGATGTTGAGGCCACATTTTGAATACATTTGTAATGTAGGCCATGTATTCTGCTTTCGTAAGAAGAATCTTGCAGATTGTGTGCTAGACCAGCGTCTGTAGGAGTTACCGCATGTGTTGAAATGCATTGTAGTCACTGGCGTTCAATGGTGTTCCTAGAGACTTTCTCTAGCAGTTTCCCAGCCCGGGTGCCGTTTTGGGTTCGCGCCTGGCGAGTCCGAGTTGTGAGAGTGCAATCGGCCATTGCTCAAGCTTTTGCCAGTTTTGTGTGCCTTAGTCCACTTGCCGCGACGCCATGGCGGAGCCAGCACAGAAGAAGGCGCGCACTGCGCGCACCTTCCTTTTCTCTTCCGAGTCGGTGAACGAAGGCCACCCGGACAAGATTTGCGACCAGGTCTCGGATGCCGTCCTCGATGCCTGCCTGAAGGTGGACCCCAAGAGCAAGGTGGCCTGTGAGACGGCCACCAAGGACAACATGGTCATGGTGGCTGGTGAGATTCTAAGTTCCCCAGTAGTACCCTTTCGCCCTGTTTGTTTCGGGGTTCCCTTCTTAAGATTGAATACCAGAAAAAAGTATACTGTACCCTTATTGTTGAGGGGGCAGTGGTGCGGTGCGGTGCGACTCTGTCAGCTGGGCGGGTGGGAAAACAGGGGAGAGTGGGAAACCAAGGATTACCACTGCAGCCAAGCTCGACTACGACAAGGTCGTGCGTGGAGTGGTGGCTCAGATCGGCTTCGACAGCTTCGTCGATGATCTCTCCAGCGTGGACAGCAAGGGCTTGAGCCACAAGACCTGCGAGGTCTTGGTGCGCATCAACAAGCAGAGCCCGGACATTGCCGGTGGAGTGCACGTTGGCAAGGACGAGATGGACGTGGGTGCCGGAGACCAAGGCATCATGTTCGGGTATGCCAGCGACGAGACTTCGGATTGCATGCCTCTGACGCACAGCATGGCCACCCGGCTCGGCAAGACCCTGACAGAAGTGCGCAAGAGCGGTGAGTGCTGGTGGCTCCGACCTGACGGCAAGACGCAGGTGACGATCGAGTATATGCAGCACCCGGATGGGTCTGTTGAGCCGAAGAAGATCCACACGGTGGTGATCTCTACGCAGCATGCGGAGCCATCCAAGGCCAAGCGAACTCAGGAGTGTGCTGGCTACACCGGTGCCGAGATGGTTGCACCGAGCATGGAGCAGATGAATAAGGAGATCGAGGAGAAGGTCATCAAGCGAACTCTTCAGCAGATCAAGCTGAAGAACGGCCAGCCTGCCATCAGCCTCTATGGCAGCCACACACACCTGCACATCAACCCCTCCGGCAAGTTCATCATCGGTGGTCCTCAGGGCGACGCAGGCCTCACCGGCCGGAAGATCATCATTGACACCTACGGAGGCTGGGGAGCCCACGGTGGTGGCGCCTTCTCTGGCAAGGACCCCACCAAGGTGGACCGCTCCGCTGCCTATATCTGCCGTCAGATGGCCAAGTCCGTGGTCAACAGCGGCTTGAGCGCACGCTGCCTGGTGCAGCTGTCGTATGCCATCGGCGTGGCCAAGCCCCTGTCCCTGTTTGTGGAGACTTACGGCAGCGAGAAGGGCAGCCTGACCGTGGACGACATCACGAAGGTGCTGAAGACTGAGTTCGACTGCCGTCCGGGGGCCATTGCTCAGTCCTTGGCCTTGCGTGAGCCGAAGTACCAGGAGACAGCTGCCTACTGCCACTTTGGCCGCGAGCCCGTCACCAAGGATGGCATCAAGTTTTTCGAATGGGAGAACCCTAAGGATTTGGCCAAGTACAAGACCATGACCACGGCTCAGGTGGATGCTGCCTTGAAGGCCAGCACGTACCTCACGAAGTGGGTGGACTAAGTTCAGAAGGTGACCCAGAAACCTGGATTGCCTTTTTTCGCCGGACCCAGACAGCGTGCGATGCCAGATCCGCCAGCTTTGCGCTGGCGCGTTAGGCAGAGCGAGCCCATCTGGACGGCCAATCGTGCAAACGAGCTAAGTGCGTATCGAGAACAAGAAACTCAACGTGTCCGAAGGGGTTTGGTTTTGGCTTGACGCAGTGGCGTCGTCGGTTACAGAGAGAAAGACACAATGTAGCTAGCCGAACCATATGCCATATACAGCAGAGCATATCCCTCTGTTGGCTCGCACACGGACCTTTGCGTGCCGCAGTGAAGGGAAGGGCTCGTCCTGCAAACTGTGTAGTTCGGTGAGGGATCACATTTCCTTGATGTTGTAGGAATTACCGGCCTCACGCAAAAAGAACAACACCCCAAGCTGCAAAACTTTGAGAAACCACTATAAGCCCTAAATTCCTGCAGCCTTGTAGAAACCTCCAAAACTCAGGGCCAAAAACCGTTAAAAAGGCCCGACCTCGCAGCCCGAGGAAGAGAGATCCACAGTCGAACTCGCAGTCGGGAATCACAGGCAAGCAGCTTAACAGGGGTTTGAGAGTTCTATGGGGGTTGAGGGGGTTTATGGGGCTGAAGGGTCTATAGGGTTTTAGGGATTTACGGTAATTTGTTTCAGTGGTTTGTGGTTTTATGTTGTTGCGGATTAAGGGGTTTGGGGTCTTGTAGTTATGGTTTAGGGATCGAGGTTCTGGGTTTTCTCGGAAGGGGACCCTAGAAAGAGGTTCTCGTGGCCATCCTCCGCGGTTTCTTGTCAATTTCGTGTGTTGGGTGTTTTGGGTTTGAAGTTCCTGGTACTTGTGGGTGGTGCAAGTCTTGGTTTTATGCACTCATGATTAGAATCTAGTACATACGTCTTCGGGACGTGTTTATTCGCACATGCAGGCTACATTTCAAGCATGCTGATAAGAACATGATAACGGATACGCTTTCGCGATCAACGAACAAACTTTTTGACACGTCGCCGTCACCGTCCTCGTCGTCGTCGTCGCAGCAGCAGCAGCAACAGCAGTAGCAGTGCCAGTGGTAGCGCAGGCGTAGAACCCCGGTGGTAGCATGAGTAGTTGGGAAAGTTTTTTCAATTCTGAAGACGAGATCCTTCCTTTTTTACCGCCAGGTGAGGCGGACGGCGCCGACCTGGATCTTGAAGATCATGCAGCTCGGCGAACCCTACGCCGGTAATATAGGGGCCTAAATAATTACCAATATTATTCTTAGGGTTCCTTGGTAATTATAGTTAGAGTAGAATAAGACCCAATTCTGGTAATTTTTTCGGCCGCTATATATTAAAGTACCCTATCATAGATCCCTTATAGTAGCTCTTGTAGACCCCGTGAAAGGAACCCTATTCCAATTATAAGGCTTGATCTTACAGGTTCAAAGAGTGATTGTGCTGCCACAGGTTCAAGACTTGAGCTGGGGCCTGCCTCCCTTGAGGTCAGGGGATGGTCTACGCCCGCCTTAGACACATGGGGGTGTCAGAAAATTAGGGGTACCTTGTCTTGGGGTCCTTGTAATAAGGATCCTCCCGTACGTCGGGAAACTCCCATATAATTAGCAGCTGGCACGCCATACAAGCCCTCCCCTACATCAGCAGGCTGCTGGAGATTTTAGCTCAGACTGCCAAACGACCACCATATGCCCATGTGAACTAGGGGCTGTATGTAAACGTGGGTGTTTACATACTGTATTCACGAACCGCGCAGTGCACAGAGTCCATTTGGGGGTGGCAGACTTGGTGTGAATTGATCTGGGGGCGTTCAGAAAATAGCACTTCTTTGCGGTCGATGTAATGGGGCCCACTTTTGTCTGAACTCCCATCTTTCGCAGTTTCATCAATTTTCGGGGAGTTGATGGAAGCAGTTGCAGACGCCCGTCATTCATTTGACAGAACGTAAAAGTCTCGCTTATGTGCTACGATGTACAAACCCGTCGGTTCTCATATTCGTATTCGGGATTGCAGCTTCTGGGCGTATCCGGGGCTAGGCTTTGCTCACCCCGGGTTTCAAATCAGGACAAGATCGCCATTGCAGACCCAAGCCGCTTTGCAAAGTATTCGGCAGTGGAGAACGTCGATGAGCCGAGCCCTCGCCTCCACGCGAACACCCTGAAGGCACCAATGACTAGGGTTTCTTCAGCAGCGACCGAGTACGGATCCTCCCTCCTCGGCTAACGAAACTCATCTACTATTCTTGCTCCTCTCCTCCTCCTCCTAGTACTACTCCTACTACTACTACTACTACTACTACTACTACTACTACTACTACTACTACTACTACTATTACTACGACTACTACTACTACTACTACTACTACTACTACTACTACTACTACTACGACTACACTACTACTACTACTACTACTACTACTACTACTACTACTACTACTACTACTACTACTACTACTACTACTACTACTACTACTACTACTACTACTACTACTACTACTACTACTACTACTACTACTACTACTACTACTACTACTACTACTACTACTACTACTACTACCACTACCACTACCACTACCACTACCACTACCACGACTACTACTCCTACTACCACGACTACTACTACTACTACTACTACTACTACGACTACTACTACGACTACTACTACGACTACTACTACTACTACTCCTACTCCTACTCCTACTCCTACTTCTACTGCTACTGCTACTGCTACTTCTACTGCTACTCCGACTGCTGCTGCTGCTGCTACTGCGACTGCTACTGCTACTTTTACTACTACTACTACTACTAGTACTACTACTACTACTACTACTACTACTACTACTACTACTGCTGCTGCTGCTGCTGCTGCTGCTGCTGCTGCTGCTGCTGCTGTTCCTAATACTGTTGCTACTACTGTGATTATTCTTATTTCGATTCCTATTGGTTACCGCCACCACCACCACCACCACCGCCGCCGCCGCCGCCGTCACCACCACCACCACCAACAACAACATACCTAGCAGTGGAAACAGGGTTGGCACCCACACCTTAGCAGCTTCTATACTGTGTAGCATCTGAAGAGCTGATGCTTCCAGGCTGTTTACGTCACGAAGGAGCCTGTCCTGCCCGACGACAAGGATATCGGGTACGGGAGGGTGCGGTGTTTAGGGTTAACGGTTAGGGTCCATTGAACCCTAGCAGTTCAACCAAAACGGCTACGGCTCGAAACTCCAAGCTGACACACTCACGACTCCATGGCGACATTCGGTACGCTGAGTGTGAGATACCATTGCATCCCCGATCATGTTCACGGCCGTCGCCCTCATCAGCTTTGTTTCGTGCATATCGGAGGAAGTTTTTATGGGAGGTGATGCCAACAGACCATCAGTCATTGCAGCACCTTACGTTCTTGAAGGTCCTGCATTTTGAGCAGGGGGTGGAGCCAAAGGCAGGCACGACTATCACGACTCGGCGACAGATGCCCAGCCTGGCAAACTTGGCTGTTCAAGGCCCCAGTACAGTTGCGTCGGATTTAAGCCAGCCACCAGCCAGCCAGTGTGCGTGCTCGCGGACCACATGTATGTGAGAACCTGACCTATTTCGAAGGAGCGGTTCCCGGAGAGGCCACCGGACACCACGCCGAGCGCAAGAACGATGCTTTGCCAACCGGTTCTGGGATGTGGGGCTTGAGTTTTGAGCACGCAAAAATTCACCACAAGCCTTAGCCTGAACTCGATTACTGGGCTTAGGGATATTTGGCTATTGAGTTTGATCCAAGCCCAGAAGCCTCAATAGCACTGTGGTTCCCAATCCAGGTAGCACTACTACATTATCATGCTACAGCTTGGTACACTCCGAAGATCTCCTTTCACCCTTCAGCCGCGTAGGCAAAGTAGGGCTCTGGGTTTGCAGGTCTCCGGCCTCGCATAATCCTGATGAAGGCAAGAGCATCAAGAATTAAGCATGGATCCCCCGACCCCCCCTCAAAAAAAAAGACCGTGAAATCCATTGGCGTCGGGTTTAGGACCTAAGGACAAGGACTGGACTCAAGTGTGGCTAGACCTGAGCCCAGTAGCAAAAAAAGGGTCCTTGTCCTTCAGCGAGATGCTACCCTCTTTGGGCTTCCATCTTGGGTTATCAGGACTGACAGTTGAGGATGCCCATATGGGGTCCTCTGCAACCGATTAGCATGCGGCCTGGGGTGAGTTTTAAAACCGCAAAGAAAGCATGTAGGGACTCCAACATGAGGTAGTTCCGCGGGCAGCCCTCGAGACCTGAGGAAGCATTCAAGCTGGGCGCGAAGCACGATGCGCTATTCCGTGGGCTCCGAGTTTACTGCCTCGCTCCTCGGCTCAGCAGTCCGGGTTTTGAGAAACAGTTGGGATTTATATAGATATCTACATCGCTAAGCCCCTAGTAAATGGTTGCCTACTGGGCTGAAGGAGCTCGAGAAGGTATGCAATGATGCAATGAGACCCTCGAGGTCCTAATTCCTAATCACTGCCAAGGAACCCCGGGGCCCGAGTCTTTGAGGGAGCCGCCGAAGAAAACAGGAAAGTTCTTAGTCCCCAAGCCCTCACACCCTAACACCGTGAAGCCTCGAGGCTGATCAAGATTTCAAACTCTACTATGGGGGCCTAAGTAATTACCAAGACTTTGTTGGTGGGGGTCCTTATTATAGTGAAAGCATACTGGGCCCAGAACCCTGTTCTAATTATTAAGGCCCCCCAATTTTTTGAAGCTCAACTGCCCATTCCGAATGGATCAGGCCCCAAACCCGGCAAACAAGTCTAAACTGAACGCTTTTCCACAAGCTCCACACTTTCTATGAGGTCCTTATCGGGTGGCACCCTGGGCTCTGAGAAGCACCTCAACTCCGCGATGGCTTCGCCTCGAAGCTTTTCGTGAATTTGGCTCTTGTACTGCAGGGTTTAGGGTTTCGTAGGGGCTTTGAAGAGGGTTTTGGGATGTTTTGGGGTACATCACTTAATAGTATAGTTATAGCAATTTTAGCAACCCTAGGAATGATATTGGTAAGTATTTAGGCTTCTACAGTAGGTTCTTGCCTTTGTGAGGTTTCGGGTGTCGACCATACTAAGGGACAGGAGTTTCTACATCAGGTGTCTACAGTAGTATCGGTAGAGGGTTCACGGTTTGGAGTGTGGGGCCCCCCGTCGGGCAGCTGTGTTGTTGAAAGTAGAAGCAGCTTAGGGTTTCGCGCTGGGTCGGGTGCAAGGTATAGCATAGAGTGCGGCGTAGAGATGCACGTTGGTGTTCTTTTGAGTTCTTTATTCCGTGCTGTGGCACTTATACAGTATGGCGCTGATATAGAACTTTGGCAGTCTTATCTAGCTCGACTACGAAACAACGCGGGGCCCGGGCTTCACAGGCTGAAATGTCGGGGGCGAGAGATCAGGATTTTGAGCTGTCTTCTGATTGAGACTTTGGGGCTTTCGGCTATGTGAAGTCCAGATTCAATCAGAGGTTTGGTTTAGGGACGGGCGGTTGGCTTCAAACGTTCGTGGGGATGTATGACATGTTGCTGATGTATAGCAGGAGGCAACAACCTCAACCCCCACAACCCTATACTCTAAACCCCGAGTGCGAGTGCTGAAACCCTGTACCCTACACCTTAAAAAACCTATACCTGATAAGTACTAATAGAACCCTGCAGCAGTTTGACAGCTGCCTTTCCGGCCTGAACGTCGCTTAGCATCCCGGGTCCTAGGTGGAATAACCAGATGGGGCGCAGGATTCTGTATATTGCAGATATGGGTTGGAGAGGGTTAGAGCCGGTAGGGATAGTTAGATTTCAGGGCGTACTGCTCCTGGAGAGTCCCGGAATGAAAAGCTACACTGCTTGAATAGAGAACTGTTTTTCACTGTTGTGGAGTATGTTCCCTCTTTACCCAGAGGCCCCATAGTAGTTCCTCTTTGGGATTACCTTACAGGATTCTATATATGAACCCCAAAACGGAACTACTTTGGGGCCTTTGAGTACTTACGGGGTATTGGGCTCTTCTTGTGTGTTTTCTAAAAAAATGGGAGGCGCGAAAAGTGAATTTCAGCGAAAGAGAGAAGGAGCCCAGCCCTGGCTAAGCTGCTCAAAAGTCGCTGTCTAAACCCTACAAGGGTTTAGGGTTTTAGGTTTAGGGTTTTGGGTGTAGGGTTTTGGGTTTTAGGTTTTGGGTTTAGGGTTTTGCGATGGGAGGTTTGCTGCAGGCTCGGAGGTTCGACAAGTTGTGTCGGGGTTTCGAGAACGTCTTCGGCAAATGATCTACGGGATGGAAATCAGAAGGGGCCCGTCATCGCGCGTTCCTTCATCAGGAGTCCCTTCTAGATTTCAAGGAAAAGTCTGGTGAAGGAATTTTAGGGTCTTTGGCGTCTCGGTGCAGTGCTGCAGTCAGACAGATGATTAGGATGACGGGTCTGCCAGTTGTGGTTGGGTTTCCGCAGAGAGTTGTTGCTGACCGTAAGTGGACTGGAGGTTTAAAATACTCATCCCGACGTCAAGAAACCTCGACCTCGCCCGACCAGCGTGGCCCGCAAGGTCATGCTCAGCCGGCTGTCGACCTAGCCGTGTGTTCCACAGATACAGATGTTGGCAACAGCCGGGGACATGCGAGGAGGAGGCCGCACAAGGCGCGAGCCGGATGAATCAGCGGACACTTCAAACACATTCAACACGAAAGGGATTGACATGCATCCTTCAGCACACGCCTGAAAGTAACTCCTCAGACCTGGACCTGTTCCAAACAAGAATTGCGCGGCTACAGGGCTGAAGTGCTTGCAGTTCTAAAGCACGCACCTTTGTCAGCAGGGTTGAGGATTTTCGCTGCTTCGGAATCATGTATTATTGTTGCTGCATTTAGGGTTGTGGGGTAACTTTTATGTGTAATTTTTTGTTCAATAATACCAGGAGTACGTATCTTCACGAGTTAATGGGTACCGTGCAAGCTTCTAGTGCTTCCATGACTTTTGTGTCTATGCATGTTGTTCTTCTTGCGGTTCCTGCACTGTCGCTTTTGACGCTCATCTTCGTGCTTGGTGCAAGGCCCTTTCGCAGCACGGCCGCCACGCGGAGTCACACGATGGAAGCGAAGTCAGCCCCTGCAGCCGCCATCACGACGGAGCCGAGTCCAGCCCGTACGTCTATCACCGCAAGGCCTTTTTTCGAGGGGAGCCGAGGTGAACCTATATTGACGCTGTACAAATGGAGTGTTGGCTTAACAATAAATGAATCCATAACAAGATCCCCGATCTAGAGCAACCCAAACATGTTCTTGCATAGTCTTGCATCTAATCTGAGCCTGATAGAATCTGATAGGCATAAAGTCATGGAGCCCCAGCAGGGAGTAGTTCCGAATAAAATTTGTAAGGGAGTTTGATTACTGTCGATGAGCTTAGATTTGATGCTTGAACAAGCTTCTTGAAACAGAGCGTAGGTTTCTTCATGCAGGATGTATAACCTTTCAATATTCGCAGAAATACTTTCGGTACCTCAATTAGTATCCGGCACGGCCTGACTTCATACGTTGCGCAAGACACATCCGAGAGACATAATATAGCAGCTACATTAAATAACCAGCGCATAATAGAACTTGTTAAGCTTAGCAAACTAAGTGAGACTGGTTTCGAAAGAGCGGAAGGCATCGGAACAAAAAGCGCTATTTTTTTGGGGGGGATCAGCACGTTTGCGAATCTTTCTTGTCGAGTTCGCTTAGCGTTTTGTTCCAAGGTAGCTGTTTGTGGATCGCCGCGGTGGGATTCGGAATGCTACCGTATGAAGAGTGGACAGTAGAAAGCACAGAACGCGAGAGTAGTCCAGGCAGCCTTGCTTTCCGTGTCGCGCCAGGCATCTCGCCACGTGCATCAGTTTGTGCGGCTGACGGATACCATGGGTATAGTACCTTCTGCAGCCCTGGGCATCGTTATCAACAACCACGGCAGCTTGGGCGTGACGGCCAAGAGATTTGGATTTCTGGGGAATCCGTGTTCCAAGTAATTACAGGACCGTCCTTTTTTGCGCGGTGAGCTGTCATTGATGTCTCCAGCCTCGGGACACGTCCCGAACCTGCCGCCGCTCAGCCAGATGTATTGTACGCAACGTCAATACTGGCCTGGTCTGATCATTATGATGCCCAGTCTCAATTCCTACTCCGGTTCCTTAAAGCCCTTCCGTGCCTGCCCAACGCGAGTGTGCGAGTCGGAAGCCCTAAACCCGCACCAAGATCGTAGATCCTCTATGTGCAATCCAAGTCCAAAAATTGTTTATACATTTCGCAGGACGACCGGGATGCGAATGAGGTGTTTTTTTGGAGGGATTATCTTGGTGGACTGTGCTCTCATTCAATGTACCTTTCAACCCCGAAGCATTCCCAAGCTTAAACTCCACCAAGCCAAGATGCCTATGAGAGCGTAAAATAGAGCAAGCATTGGGCATAGCCCCACACTCCATCCGGCAGTCTTGTCGCCAGCACAGTCCAGGCAATGTCTCGGACTTCTACAAGTCGCTCGGATGCTGATGCTTTTTAGTAGGTCATGAGGACGGCGCGGCCATGGCTCTCTATTGCTACTATTCGAGTTGTGTTCAGACGCCACACTTTGATGACTATGACTTTACTGTATGGACGATCAGATATCGTTCTCTCGATGTGTGTAAACTTACTGTGCATGCCTGCACAGTCATACCTGTACGGCAGGGGAGAGTATTCCTGCAGATGTATTTATGTCTGGTTGTTTGTATGTACCTTATGTACCGTATGTATATATGGTGCCGCGTCGCCGCGTCGCAGGCCCCCCCCCATGGTATGCCCCCCCCCCCGGAAGCCAGGCGTCTCGTCCAATCAAACAGTCACACGTCATCCGCGTAACTCCCCCCCCAAGCCAGGCCTCGCCTCTCGCCTTGGCAATCGGGGGTGGGTGCGGGAGGGATAACCCACAATAGTGGAACCACAAGACGGCGAACCACAGGGGCGGGGTGGGGGAGGATAATCAACACAGGGAACCACCGGGCCCCTTCCCTTCCCCTCTCTTCGAGCACAAATGAGAATGTTGTGCGCAATGATGTTGATGTGCTAGTCCCAGTGTGGCTATTGGTGGTACCTTTGCTCTTATGTTGCTCTGGGCTTCGGCACCGCATGTTCATCACTTTATCTAGTTGAAAGCCGTGCTTGGCTTGTGATGTTCTTGCGAAAACCATATCGACCGTTGTCATTCCAAGCCAAGTTTCGGTTGGGTTCGTTACAAGTAAGCTTGAGCACGTGTTTGAATGGTTTTCATTCGGGAGTTTTGAGCAAGGGACCGGATGAGAGTGCGGATGGGGATCATGAGCACCATCTTCGTCATTATCATCACCATCATATTCATCACTATCATTGGCTTTGGAGCTCAGGGCAGGTCGGAGTTCAATAGAACTGTGTCACATCCTACGGTCCAAACCCTTAGCAACCGGACGCATAGCCATGGACGGGGGCGCAGCCGACCGCAACCACAGGGGGGAGGGGCAGGGGGGAACCCACACCCGAGGGAACCACAGGGGGGAAGGGGGGGATACCATGGGGTGGGGGGGGGAGGGGGGGCCTAGCAGCGCTGCACCATGTATGTCTGTCTGTCTGTCTGTCTGTCTGTCTTTCTGTCTGTCTGTCTGTCTGCATGTATGTCTGTATGTATACTTCCGGACGTAAGTGCATATGTATGCACATATGTGCATGTGTTTATGTGTATGCCGCTGTATGCCTTCGCCCGGGGTGTGGGTTCCAGCAGCCCAAGATAATGAACCGCTCGGTGCAGTGAGCTTGGGTGTGACATCTTTTAATCTTGTCGTTTAGGGCTCCGGGCGCCCCAAACCTTGGGCAGTACAGTTTTGCTTATCATGTTTGACTTGAGTGTATGTCGGCTGCGAGACGCTTCCGACGCCTCGCCTATAGTCACCTGGCTTCATAGCACGGAAGCCAAGAAGGCGCCTACTGTAGCAGTGGAGGCTGATATCCGTGAGAGGCGACTCTCCAGAACCGAGGGGTCCTGAGCCCTGAAGCTCAAGCCAGAAGCCCCCCGTCCGAAGCGAAACCCAGAGCCCCAAACTTGTTCCAAGACTTGACGCTGTCAAGTGCGGCCCTCTCTAGCTAGACAGGTGGGAACAAGTCGAAAACACTACACTCTATAACCTGAAGCATCCATCCTAAACTCCATAAGCTCAAGCCGCAGACCGCTACTGTAGACCCCAACACACCAGAACGATTCTTTTCTTCAACTACATGAACAATAGATCGAACGACCAAGGTTGGATGCGAAACCTTTGGGCGAAGGAAGCTTTGGGGCCGTTTTCTATGCGACGCTTCGGGTCACAAAGGCCATGCGCTGAGAGGGTTCTATGGCAATGGGTTCAGTGCAGGGCGTTTTGCGCGGTGCTCCAGGTGTTCTTTGTCGTTTACGTGTTGCTTTTGGTCGCGTTTAGGATTCCTCATTTCCATACCTGCTGTGCAGAGTCCTCGGTCACGCGCTCGGCGGCAGGGATAAACAAAGGCTTCGCTTATGTCGGTGAAGCGGGGTTGCAGTCCAGTGGCTCGGGATGGAATGAGAGCTTCTGAAGCCCGTTCAGAGAAGGGCCCTGTGCCAAAGCAGGAGTCTGAATATGCTGGACACTTATAGCTCTAGTTCGGGGACGTAGTCAGAATGTCAGGTTTGTGTAGTGTAAGAGAATGTCAACTTTCACGGGCTTTCAGGTTGTCTCAGGCGGTAGGGACGAAGGGGAAAGCACAGCCCCCTACATTTTCCGAGTAAGACCCAACACCCTCAACCGAATTAATTCTTCCAGAAACGAAATGACCCATATCGAGCTCTTATGGACTAGTTGAAAATCTCTGCGAGGTCCCGTAATAAGATATCATCACGGATGTGTTCAGAAGAGAACATATGCGCACCTGGCACTCGAGCTTTTCAGGCCAACCCTGCAAAGCAGTTTCAAGTAATTCTGCCACGTGGGTCTCGGTTTGGCCAGATCAGTGGATTAATGAGGTTCAGGTTCAGCGGGTAAAGGTGCTTCACATGTTCCTAGTAGGAGTCTCCACTGTCAGGAAGGTCAAGTAAGATACTATAGGGGCCTAAATGACTAACCATAATTACAGTATAATGGGTCCCCAAACCCTATCTCATGATAAGGCCCCTACACTACTCATGAAGCTCCTGAGAAGTGCCAAGCTTAAGTATGCTTAAGTTATAAGGGGCTTCACACACTCATGTGCACACACAGACTGCCATTCTTGCTGCGCCATGTTTCTTATGTCGGCTGCTGCTAGTGAGAAGAATATCCTTACCCCCAATTCGTTAGACCCTCTCATTATTCCGGCTTGCAAAATTTTGCAGTAGCCGGGTGTTGAATTCGACAGACATTGGTTCACCGCGGACCTATGATCACGCGTTGTGATCGGGCAGACTCGCAAGACAGGATCTCGACATGCTTTGTTTTTTGCGTCCAACCCCTAACCCCAACCTCGTGAGCGCCGAAGCCCTAACCTCCCAGCAGCAACAACAAGCATTAGGTGCAGGAGAACTCTGTTGGTGAGGGGAATGCCTCTCGAACGCTGAAACTGTGCAGCCCATGTGAGTCTGAGGCATCCAGAGCGATCAAGAAGATTCCGAAGGACTTACGGCTTGCGAAACACCACCATGCAAGAAGCCGGTCTTGACCCCGTAAAGTCCCATACTTAACAAAGAAGAAACGACGCTCCATACCCAACAATAATTGCACTACCTCCCCTAACAGCTGTAGCCTAAACACCTAAACCCGAAACTCTGAAACCCTGACCAAAAAGGGCTATAACCTAAAACCCTGAGACGAAGCTGCAGAACGCTAACCGACTTGAATGTTCGGAGGTTCTTACGAAACATTATAGGGTGTTGATATGGAAGGGCTTAGAGAGAGCACAGGGACCTAGGGTTGCTAATAGGGTTGAACAGCTTTCGTAGATCGGGGTTTAGGGGAATGGCCACCGGCACGAACCGAGGTTCCTGCATTGTTATATGAGCTGGAAAGATTCACTGTTACCCGGACACTGGAACCGTGTACAGAAAGCATCACTCTCGACGCCTTAATTTGTGGTATTTGTGCTTTGTACCAGAAATTAGCATACCTAGAGTCGCAACCAGTGGTGTGATCTTCGACCGACTTGGTTGTGCTCTTTGTAGTTGTTGATGCCTACCAAGAACCTCGTCTGGATGCGTCCGACTTGCGAGAGCGTAAAGTCGTAACCAAGCAGGTGCAAAGCCTTTTCGGTCGAGTCCCTCAAACCCTGAACATCCGTGAACCATGTCCGCCGTAAAAATGATTTCATTTCTGTTGCTTCTGGAGACCTCTCACTCTCCAGGAGAAAATGAGGGAAAAGCTGGTCACGTTGAAAACGGAGGCCAACCATAGTTGATTTCAAGACTCGAGGACGGGCATGGAGTCTACATATACACACATGTGTATATTCCTTTATGTTTTTATATAGGTGTACATACATACATATATACAATCGTACGTACGTACAGTGTTCTGCCGAGCAAGAAGCCCGAGTAATTGTACGTTCTGAGGCATATTTCCTCCGTAAGGGTTTTTGGGTTCCCTGGGCACAGGTCCAGCTGTTGAAGCTCGTGGACCATCCGCACATTGCCCCTCGAACTTTTCAAGCTGACGTGGGCACTACTTGAGTCGCCATCACGGAACACTGTCTTCGACGCTGAGACACAAGCCCGAGCCGAGGTGATGCTGCATGAGATTTTTGAAGACAACGACGACGTCCATCTCGTGATGTCACTGTGCCGGGGGGGCCATTTGCAGGCCTCCACACGATGCTGGTTGCTGCTGCTAGCACTATCACCAGGACTAGTAGGCCCTCACCGAAGCTGCCTTTGGAGTTTTGCTTTGCGTGCTGAGCTTCCGGCTGACTAAATCTTGAAGACACCATCGTCTGTTGAAGCAACTGAGGTTTGTTTTAATTTTAAGCATGTTGCACTTGGCGTATATGGTCAGTGCAGGACATGTTTCGGTTGCGGACCTCACAGTCTTGTTTAATTTTGCCGGCTTTGCTCTATGGGGCGATCTGAACCCTAGTAGTTGGGAACGCGAACCGAGAGACCTCGTCTGGCAGAACCCTCAACCACAATCTACATGTTAAAGTCTTTTAATTCAGGAAGTCAATATGAAACATCTCGGAAGCCGTAGCTAGAACACCGCACTACTAAGCAACGCGACCGGGTCCAGGCTTACGTGATGCGCTACGGCCGACTGAAGGACAAGAGCCGATTTACAGAGTTGGACTCCATTTTTGAGACTTGCAGCATCATCGCGGGATTTGCAATTAGAACCGGGAGCGGCGTCTGTGTAGGTTGAGTATCATCGTCACAAAAGCCTTCTTGTTTCGCGCGAGGTTGCTGAGTAGTTCGTCGCTGACTGTGTAGCACAGGCAACAGCAACTAGCCTTACAGCGTAGATGCCAGTGATGCCAGTATGAGAGGTCTGAACGAAGTGGGTGGCGGCACTACGACTAATTACAAACAACTTAGGGCTTAGGGTGCTCCAAGTTTCTGCAAAGCAACTGAAAGCGTCAATCCAGAGGTCAAAGTCCCTGTGCGATCATATTAATGTAGGGGCCTTAATAATTGCTATAGGGTTTTGGGGCCCCCAAATTATAATCCAAAGCGGTTTTGCAATCATTGGGGCCCCAGCTCCACAAAGCTACTGTGCAGGAGCAGCCGGCTGTCGCTGCCATGAGGCAACTTTTCCGTGCAGCACCACAGCTTCAAGGGGTGCTTCTTTTATTTTGTCTTGAAGGTCAGGCTTCTGAGTTCGGACATTAGCGATAGATCTGGCCCGGAGGGTCACAAGTAGAACCCAGACAGGGAGCAGTAGTCAGCCATCGTACCCATCAAAAGTATATCCCGGCCTGATGCAAACAAACACGTCGCGAAGCGTCAGTGAAAATGACGTGGCATACCTAGACCTTAAACGTCAGCCCTAGACCGCGAACCTTATAATATAGGGGCCTAAACAATTAACACAATATTAGTGTGGGAGCTCCTTAATTAGTGTGATTATAGTGTAATGGGCCCCAAAACCTTAGTTTAATTGTTAAGACCCCTATACTAAGCCCGAAGCCCCGAAAACCCTGGCCGGGCCTACGCCATCCAAGCTGCAAGGTATCCTACCTGCACCGGCGTTTTATCTGCCACAGGGCCGTGTCCTCAGTTCATCAATGGTCGCATAAGTTTTCTATGAGTTCCATACTTCTTATGGGATCTTGAAGGGGTTTATGACTTAGGAGTGAGAATCAAGCGCTAGCTTCTTATTGTTGTACGCGGGGACAGTAGGATGACTATGCTTGTTGGGTGTAGCAATGGCTGTGTAGTCAATGGGGCGGCTAAACGCGGGACCTGCGCAGGCCAGGAATAAGAGCAAGACTAGGTTCTGTCTTCTACCGTTGACTGTGGACCGGGCTTCGCGCGCGCCGTAGTCAAGTACTAGCTCATGTGGGCGGTGCGGAGCAGGGTCCACAGCAGTTGAAATATTTCTCTGGTCAAATCAAAAACCCTTAAATGTATTGCCGGCTTGTAGGCATAGTTCTCGTGGTCTCCAGGTTTCGAGACTTCGGATTTCTGCAGGTATAGCTGCTTTACAGGGTCGAAGAGTTCCCTTTCATGACTCCAAAGCCAAATCTCATGAACCACTTCAACAGTTGAACCCTGAGGCTTACAAGCGAAGGACACCGTAAAATCGTCAAAAGCCTCATGCAGTATGGTTCCCAGGACCTGAAAAGCGAGAATCTCATGCTTCTGCATGATGAGCCGTTTACAGGCACCGTGCCAGGGGTTAAGCTTCAGGACTTGGGGGCGTCGGGCTTTGAGGTTTGAGGGAGTGGGGTAAGTGGAGGTCGTCAACATCCGCGCACAGCCCAAAGAAGCTGAAAGCTGGAGACCCGAAGTCCCACTTTATGTGGTCCAGGGCTTGTGGTTTTGGATTTATAGTGATTATAGTGCTTGGTAGCCCGGCATGCAAGACTTCAGACTTAAACTACCATGTCTGTTTTAAGACAGCGGGCCAAGGTGGACATGCCATAAACCGATCAACTCCAACCTGCAGACGATAGGCCCTCAGCCGCACCCTAAAACCTCTAGGCCGTCTAGACGGCAACACTGCCGGGTTGATGGGGAGGAGACATGTAGTCTCTCTTGGCCAACCACCCGCCCATCCATATACATATTGTGTGTATTAATATGTACATATATATATATACATGCAAGTGTCAATTTCATGGTCTGTTTCTGTATGATGTGTATAAACATCTACGCATGCACGTGTATATGTACATGCATGTGTATACATATGCATATATACGCACACACACACATAATATCTATATATAATATACAAGAAAATTATATATATATATATATATATATATATATATGTGTGTGTGTGTGTGATGCACACCCGAAAGCCGCGGAGTCATCCGCGAAAACCTCCAAGACACAGAGAAGACTCGAATGGCCTCTGCATAAGACAGGCACAAGTCGAGAGGTGTGCCGAGTGAGGGTCGAACAGCCGCTCAGGCAGCAGCAGAAACACGCTGAAAGTGACGGACTTCGGGCTCGCCACACTCTTTCAGCCGGGCGTTCCACTGACCTCCACAGCTGGCACACCCAGCCACATGGCTCCAGAGGCGGGTGGTGAATGGACATGAGGGATCAGGGCCTTAACGGTGTCGTCTCGAATGCCTCGGAGAGAGAGAGAGAGAGAGAGAGAGAGAGAGAGAGAGAGAGAGAGAGAGAGAGAGAGAGAGAGAGAGAGAGAGAGAGAGAGAGAGAGAGAGAGAGAGAGAGAGAGAGAGAGAGACAGAGAGAGAGAGAGAGAGAGAGAGAGAGAGAGAGAGTGTGTGTGTGTGTGAGAGTAAAGCCGAGCCCGTCCCTCAAGATGAAGGACGGGGTAGCGCTTAGGCGCGGGCTAGGAGGACTGCTCCTAGCTCAAACTCTTTGCAAAGCAAGGCAAAGAGAGCGTGTTGAGGTATGTATTGGAGTTTGGGGTTTCTGGCTCGGGGTCCAGAACTCAAGTTTGCACAGGCTTGTTTCGGGTTTGGGAGTTTCAGGAATTCAGGACACGTAATCAAGACGAAGACAATGGTAGAGGCTGCAGGATTTGGTTATTTCGGGGCAGCGCAGTGACGAGAACACCAGAAAAAGTTTCAGAATTGCGGTCGACCGCTCTCCAAAACCGGAGGGACTGCATTGCAATCTTTTGGGTGAGGGACTGTTCCTCGAGGAGTTTTTCATTCTGTGAAGTTTCTTGCTCGCTTGATGCCCTGCTTGTTGTGGAAAGCATCCAAGATGGTAGGTCTATGCCAAGAAGTATAACCTGGCCTGCGCAGCCTGGCAGCAGACGCTATACCCAACGCCACAACCCGACGGTTTGAGCCAAGCTTCTCTTCCATGTTCATGGTCAAAATCACACCGGCAGCCGTTGTTTTCGTTGAAACTTCAGTGCATGCCTGCAGACTTTCAGGCGTAACAGTTACTGGAAACACGGGCTCGCAGATTGCAATGGCCACAAACCCTAAGTGTTTGCACGTACGGCTTGTTTGCGTACAAGATTTGAGGGTCTGGGAACCCTGTGAACGGTTGTTTCTTTTCCGTCCAAGGGCTCGGTTTTGGTGTGTACCGTTACGGAGTAGCTTGGAGCAGATCCTCTTTGCTTTACGGTGTACAGGGTTGTAAATGCTCTACAGGCGCGAAAAGCAATCTGTAGCCCGAAGGTGATGTGTCCTGGAGCCGCATTCTTATTTAAACCGAGATCGCCAGCAAAAGACAAGGTCGTAAGAACTGTTGCGAGAAGCTTCGAAACCAACGAGCCTCAGCTCGTACTGCCAAGCCCTGGGCCCTGCGTCAGCGCCGAAGCCGCGATGTCAAAAAATCCCAAGCTCTCATCAAGCGTTTCCAGCTTATGCACACCCACAGCCACGGAAGGCGGGAGCAACACTCCAGACACATCCAGGCTCTGAATATTCAAATTCGCTTCAGAACTCTTAACCCAGGTCATTAGAGGCCGAAGCAACTGAGTCCCAAATAGGCAAGGCAACAAAGGTACAGAATCCTTGCGGAATGGGGAGCTAGAGCCTATATTCGAAACCCGAAACAGGATCTGTGGAGCTGTGGGGTCATTCTTTTCTTCGTCGTCTCACGGCTGATGCCCTTCGATGCGAACGAGAAAGGCGCCCGACTGGTTACAGTGCAGCCGTGTGTTTTGGGGTTTCTGTTCAAGGTCTGTTCTTGAATACATGAGACAAAGAACATGTATATATATATATATGTATATGTATATGTATATATGAATACACGCATGCATGGATGGATGGATGGATAGATGGATGTTTGTGTCAGTGCCTATGTAGATATGAATATCAAGCCACAACGATAAGACTACACATGGGTACAAATAGATACTATACGTGTATACGCATTTGCACATGCATATGCTTAGTGATGCGCTTTGATTTACGGATAGAATCCCAACTAGAAGGACTCCCCCCGCAACGTTCTTAACCAAACTCCAGAACATGAACCTCGTACGCTAGATCCTGCACTTCGGAACTTCGGAGACCCCGGTACCCCTGATGTTAGAATGAGACGCTTAATGCATTTCTAGTGACATTCCTTACCGGCAAATAGGGCTCCTGCACCTCACGAGGCTCCAAGCGGTTCAAGTTTAACTTGAACGTCCATCCATGGGACCTCATTCATCAGGACCGTCTGATTCAAGTTTTTTGGGTCCGGTTTCTAGTTCTACACCCTATCAGCGCAACTCTAAATCTACACCGCCATCTGGCCCCTTGTAGCCCGGGCCATAAGCCTTAAATCCCGGTATGCATTTACGCGAGTAAACCTGGGCCGTGTTGAGCATTTGGGATTGCCTAGCAGCAGAGTTACCTGAAACGCATGATTGAAACCAGCAAATTGAAGCCTAAACCGGCAAGCTCAGAACTTGACAGCCTGACATCCAGGCCTTTGTTTTCGGGTTCAGAGTTCAGGGGCTTCGAACCCCTTGAGGACTGCATCAACTTGGTGACAGTTCTCCTGGACAAATCTGTTCATAAGCGCGCTACGGCTGCGGCCGCGCTGCAGCACCCATGGATCGTGAACAACACTCCAAGGCCATGGCAGGATGTGTTAGCCTTGCTCCGGGGATAGTCCGAACCATAGCGTCGTAAGCCTCGAGCTCTGCCCCTAAACGCGTAAACCCCCAACCCCCAAACCCAGGAGCCTCGCCTATGCAAGTCCGAGTGTGAGTGCTGAAACCTCCAAAAGTAGCTTCACCTGAATCCCCTCAACCAGGGTGGAGGACGTGGCCATCCAGCCCAATGTTCTCGCGCGGCTAAAGCGCTACCGCAAGCACAACCGTTTCAAACGAGCTTGTCGGAACCCCAGTTACGGAAAGGGCTGCATAACCGACAGCAATATAGAACCATCGTGATGTGATGCAAGCTAGCAAATATGGTATGTGTATATATCTATATATATATATATACATGTATACATGTATATATATATATACACACACAGTCTCCCCACATACCTGAACACGTACATGCACGCATTAACATACACCTACGCTGATCTACAGGCACAAGCACACATGTACTGCATACGGGTTTATACACATATAGCATGTATTGTGTACTGGGGGAGAGAAATGCATTTACTACTGTTTCTTCAGGACGTTACGTGATGCATGCGCCTGAGGTGCGATTGTTTGACACAGAAATGCATAAGACGAGGAAGCAAGGGTCACGTAGTCTTGGTCGTGGTGGTAGTGGTAGTGGAGGCGGTAGTCATAACAGTGGTGGTAGTGTGCAATGCCACTGAGGTTTCAACGTGGCCGCCTCTTTCTTGAAGGAGTCAGAAAGGGCGACTTCGGACAGTTTGTTCCAGTTTCTGGACTCCTCTGGCGACGGCCGCATCTCATTCGAGGACCTCCGGGCCTTTTCGTGGGTTGTGTGTTATGGCCTACAGTAGTTCCGAGTTTGGGCGGCGTTTTCTGTGGCAAACACATACAGCCGACGCCCAATCAATCCGTGCGTGGGTTTTTGTCCCAGCGGGGATGAATGGCGAGTGTGTACACGGACTGACTAATGATTTGCCTCGCTGCATGTTGTGTGCAGAACGTTTGTGCAAGGAGTATGTATTTAAGTAGGCAGGTTGGTAGGCATTCTGTATGTGAGCATGTGTGAAAGGCGTAGATGTACGTGTGTGCATACATACAAATGTATATGTATACGTATATGTATACAACAATCGCACAGTACACACACATATTTATATGTATGCATATATGTACATGTATCATATATACACATGGAAACTTGTGTATATATCGGTCTGCTGCTCCCGACCTAGGCATGTATCTATCCACCCATCTACCCAATCATCTGCCTCTCCACCTACCTGCCCACCTACCTCGCTGCCTACCTACCGACCCGCCAAGCTAGCTAACTGCCATCTATCTCGTTCTCTAGCTATTTCGATGTCTAACAACTGCCTAATTATCAACCCATCCATCTACTTTCGCATGTATCTAGCTATCATACACAAAGATTCATCTATCTATCTCTTCTTTCGATACAAATGGATGTATTTATCTTATGTTTACGCTTAGCTTGCTCGGGCCCGTGCTAGAATCGATCCGGAAACCTCGATCCGGAATTCGGCGACATCGGACACAATGTTTAAGGATGGGCGAAGGATGAGTGGCTAGCACAGCGTCAAGGACTCACCAACACGAACAGTCAGAGCTCGCTTCTCACATTGAACCACGTTGCCGCTTGAAAAGTGGTCAAACTTCCGAGCATCGGCAGCGCAGCAGTATGTCCTCATTCCTACAGCCCTCGAACTCTGTTCCTTCGACAATTGGCAGACTAGAAGATTGCCCAGTCCCTGCAATCGATTTAGGGTTTTTGGGTTTGAGGTTGGTGCTGTCGTTGCCAAGACATGCGTTTCGAACCTCTCCCGCGAGATAACTGCCGTACTCGAGTTCGGTCGACGCGAAACCTAAATTCGCCTCAAAACCGAGGTTCGCCTAACCCCCAAGCCTAAGTTCGCGTAACAACCATAACTGGATCCAACCCATGGAAATCAAAAAGGTGAAAACATCGGAAAAAGATGGTTTGATTGGGCTGAATGTTGGTTCAATAGAGAAACTAGAGAGAGAGAGAGAGAGAGAGAGAGAGAGAGAGAGAGAGAGAGAGAGAGAGAGAGAGAGAGAGAGAGAGAGAGAGAGAGAGAGCGAGAGAGAGAGACCACAATATCGGGTTGACCGCCACGTGGACATAGATGCTCTGAAAATTACAATGGTGTTCCCATGCATGCTCTGAGATGGAATGCCACGAAATGCTGGAAACCCTCTGGACCGAGGTAAGGCCCCACCTTTCCTTGGTTCTTCTAGGTGGCACTTTGGGACAAATTGAAATTCCCCTCTAAAACTTTATAGTTCCTATAGAGGTACCTATTCATAAATACTTTTCAGGCATTTTCCTATAGAGGTACCAATTCACACATACTTTTGTAGGGGCCCCAAAACTGCAACCCACTCTTTGAGCATGGTGATGGTGGCAGATAATCTTTTGATGGTATTAATGATGAAGATGACGACGACAAGGATGATGTTGAGCATGGTCTGATTGTCGACTCATGTCCGGCAACATCATGAGCAGTATCACCGGCGCCACAGCAAGAGGGAAGACAAGGAGTAACACATAAGAACGTCGCGGCAAAAAGAGTACCACCACAGGCCCCACACCACAGGGGTGGGGGGGAAGGGGCAGAGGATACCATGGGGTGGGCGGGGGAGGGGGGTGTGGCAGCCCTGCATCATACATACCTACCTGGCTGAATAACAATACGAATTTTGAGGCCGTACAACTTTGCGCATTTTACTTTCGCTTTTCCTATATCGCATAATAATCACATCATATGTTTGTCCCGTTGTTTCTCTCTACGCTTTTTAGAGTCTTGCTACTAAAATCGTACTCGACTGTTTACAATTACTTGAGGTGTTTGATTTGTTTTTCCCTCTTCTCCTAGTTTCAGTTTGCCCAAAGCCAGCCAGTGGCCCAGAGCACTAGGAAATGGCGAAGTTGGTGGGCGAGAAGGATGTCTCCTTGGCTTGAAGATCTTGAAGTGGTTCAAAGTTGTTTTTTGAATGAATGTTCTCTATGAGGGTTTTCTAAGGGTGATTGCAAGGCCATTGTTATAGGGTTGAGAGTGTTGTTGTTGAAGACTCAATGTCACGTGTCAAGGTGTAGCTATACCTGGCTCGGGTCACCACTGGGTTTCTGAGAAACGAAACTCCCAAACCTTAAAGCGTCAGACGTGACACCGGAAGCCTCAAAACACCTAGACTGGACCTAGACCGACAAGCCTCGTCTTGGAGATTCCACAAGTCGAACATTCGTGATGATTGAGCTGCAGTAGAAGCAAAGGGCATACTCAGAGCAGTGCTTGAGCCGTAAACGCGAAGACCTGAGCCCATTGCACTTCAACCTCCAACGCTTGTCACGTCGAAACCAATCGAAAGCCTAGTCCGGTAGGCTTGCTTGGTTTCGGGTTCAGGCGGTTTCAGGTTCAAGGGTCGGAAAGTGTTGAGGGTTCAAAGTGCCAGGATGTCAAGGGCATCGGCTCCGAATACTGGGTCCCCTGCCGTAAAGAATAGGGGGACCTTTCCGAAGCCCTAGCCCCTAAAACTGCCCAGCGGGACAGATCCAGGCGGCAAGCTTGGTGGAACTTTTATACTGAAGGCCATCATCATCACCTGAATGATCCGAATGAGCGCGGAACAACCGTAAGAGTGTGGACAAGTTTGCCGCTGCAAATTTTGCCAGTCATTGACACAGCGGATACTAATTGCAACGACAGAATTAGAAGTCGCACCTCTCCAACCCTGAACCGCAACCCCTACACCATCAGCTTTGAATCTGGTTTTTGCAGAGCTGAGGCTCGCGAGATTTTTGGTGCTCCCGATCCTGCGGCCTGGGCTTTCGCTTGTTTTGCTTGCTGCATGGGGGACCGCAGTAGTCAGTGGCGCGTTGTCAGTAGTCGGATTCGTGGACGCTGTCGCAGTCGCATTAGTCAGTGGTCGTCGTAGCAGCGGTAGTAGCAGTTGTAGCCACAGACTGGCAACGAATCAAACATTGGATATCATTGGATCACCATCCCATACTCTTTTTTGTTTCCTGGCCGACAAGTCTAAATCCAAGAAGATTGCAACGATACACCCGACGCAGACCTTGTTCGGGTAAGGCCTGCTACGCTTGGTTCTTGGGCTCAGGCCGAGTCTTTTGAAGCCCCCTTGATCGGCTTAAGGTTCATGGAGTAAGTTAAGAAAGGGGCCTTAATAATTAGAATAGGGTTTTGGGGCTCGGTGTGCTAGAATTTGAATAAGGAGCCCCCCCAAAGTAGTATAGGTATTTATTAAGGCCCTTCTTGCAGGGCTGGCACGCCTCTTTAGGTGGACAATACCTACAAGCCCTTCCCGTACACGGAGTTCTTGGCGGCATCTCTGCCGACATGTCAAGAACTTTGGCCATTGCATGTTCTTCTAGGTCCCAGAGTCCTGGGTCTGGATTACAGGATGTGGGGTTCAATTTTCAGTAGAAGCTGGGTCTAGGCTTTAGACTGAATGTTGATAGGAAAAACGTATACATGTAGGCTCCACAGTTTCGGGTTTACGGATGTTTAGGGTTTAGTTTTCAGGCTGTCGGGGTGCAAAAATTTCGGGCTTGAGCTTTTGGGGTCAGCGACAAGTTCCCGGACGCAGGGCACCTAGTCGACTCGTCGGAGTCGATGCCCAAAGCAGGCTCTGAACCCCTAGAACTCCAAGGCCTGCAACCCCGCATGCTCAAAAGCCAGAACTCTGAACCCTGGAAGCCCTGAAGCTTGTTGAGGCGACCTTTGACAGGAAGCAGAGCCTGACAACGGCGGTATGCAAAACTGCATTCGCGGCCTTTGACAGGAATAGTGATGGTCCCACGCCTCAGTGTGAGGGTGTCGGCGTTGAGAAGGAAGGGTTTAGGGTTTGGGGGTTGGGGAGCCCTCAGCAGTTCGAAGAGGCCTGGATGCACAAGGAGGCAAGGGCGTCTGCTTTCAGGGTTTTCCTTACTAGTAAAGTAAAGTTGCGCAGTGTTGGCGTTCGACCATTTGCCACCTGAGCCTTTACCGTCCGAGAGCCAGATCTGGGTCCCGGGGGACTGGGGTTGGTGAATTTCCGAGGCACGATCAGCATGGCTGAACTCACTTCCGGGCGCCTTCTTGGCGCTCTTACAGTGGAGGAGATAAGCGAGACCTTGAAGCAGCTGGACAAGAAGCTGGGCTGCTCATTGCTAGCTGTTTATGGCGTTTTCGGCTGAGGGATTCAGGATTTAGGCTTGCCCAGGGTGGGCAAGCCTGAATGCACCGCAAGTATGTGTTTGTTCAGGCGATGAAACTGACCTGCCAGTCTCAGTCAGCAATGATTTGTTGTTTCCCTTCTTGCCTTATTGGGTGACTTTTCTCTGGTATAGTATCTTGAATTTGTCAAGCGCACTCCGTCACAGTCTTTACGTGGTGATAGCTACCAAGTACCTTCCGGAAGGACATCCCAAGCATACACTGACCAGTACTATCGAGGAGGCGACATTCACCAAAACCCTCCTAAAACGAACACGAACTCCTAAAACTGAAAGCCTCATGGTATCACCACCATGAAGCCTTGGTAAACGAACCGGTTACAACATCTTCTCTAACATGCGAGCGCAGCTCCTGTTCTCAGGAATGGTGACCAAGCAATTGATTTCCAGGAGTTCATGGCTGTCATGAAGGATGACGAAGAAGGGGGCTAGCCCGCATTTGCAGGTTTCTCATACTTTCAATCTTAGTTTGTGTGGACGTCGGGTGCTGGAAGCACCGTGTCACACACTTCTTCCTGCCGTGCCCACACCTTCAACCCTCCATATTCTGAATCTCTAAAGCACGAATCTAAAAAGTCGGAAAGCCCCAGCCAGAACCCAAACCCCGATTTCTTGAGCCCAAACCCTAAACCTTCAGGGCCTTGACGCCCCTGCGGCACTGCAGCAAACTGCCTCCACGGATCCCCATGAGGGCCCTTGGTTCTTGTCCGCTTATGATACTAAAACCATGAGTTCTTCAAGAAACGACAACGACCCGAAAACCTCAATGGAAAAGGCAAGAGGTTTAGGCCGCAGGGATTGCTGACTCTTTTGTCGTACTCTGGTGTTTCTTTGTCGGGTTCTCATCGCGAACGCAAGCAAATTTGCAAATACGGTGTCCTTCGCAAAAACACGGTTCCTTCTCGATTGGCTTCTAGGAAAAGATTCCGTGATGTTTAGTGTCTCTAGAGCTCATCATCCGCACCGGGATTAGTATCGCGGGATGCAGCTTTGTAAGTGCGGTGCATTGGAGGCTGCACGAATTCTTGTTGCTCTTATGGTCGAATACTTGATAATCATATAGGCCTAGTCTGATTGCGGTATATTCCAATGTACCCGCCCAAAGCCAGGCTCAAATCCTTCATCCCCTATAGTGTATGTTTCAATAGGACAAAATAGAATAGTACAGATGGCCCTCGTCTGGGTCCGTGTCGAAGCCGCTGAAGTTTCCTCGACTCAGCACTCCAAGTGAGCACTCGCTGCAGAGGGGGACAAGAGCTTTAGGACTAAAGGTTTGGGGATTTTGGGTGTTTTTGGTTTGAGGATTTGGCGTTCTGGTAGGTCTACTGTGGAAGCTTCGGACAGGGCTTCGGGTTTCAATAGGAAGGCTGGGGTGTTTAGTTCACCGAATGCCGGTCTCCTGCAGTTTCGGCAACCCCGTTTGAATCCAAGATCGAGCCCAGCCTTACACGAAGCGTCGAATCAAGCATGTCGGTTTCGGGCTTAGGGGAATCTGTTTGATGAAGTTTGAAATCCAAGTTGACACACCTCAGACACTAAAAGCCTCAAACGTGCCATACGCCCGAAACCCTAAACCCCAAAACAATGTCTCTCGGTTCGCGAGTCCGAGTTGCGAGTGTTTAAACCTAAAAACAAGGCCGTAAATCCTGAACTTCGGCTAGCTGAGATGCGGTAAGATACAAGTAGACCGAAGCAGAGGCGCTGCGGCCCCACACCCAAAGACCTCAAATTTACAAGCGAAGTCCAGGGGTCCAGTTTATGGAATACACCAGGTGGCATGGGTTTCAGGCTTTACTGCTTTGGGTTTTGCATGAGTCTGTGAACTCTACATCCTACAAGCCGCACCGAAGCCCTTTTGGCCTTTGGCCTCATTTGTTAGGGTTTGAATCAGGCGGTAGTCTGCAGTATCAATTGAGTTTAGTTCGGGAGTGAAACAAAGCCTCTCTTCGTTACGCAGAATAACTCAAGATCCTTCGATCCTTCTTCTAAGCTTTGGCTGACAGCTGCTTCGTTTTGTCCACCTTGTCCCCCCCAGCGTGCCCGCATCTTTGGTATCTTTGAAGGATGGCTTCTGCTTGGACTGGGCAGACAGAAAAATCAGCACTCCAGGAAGAATCGAAACCTGACACAGGGAGGTTCCGGAAAATTGAGTTAGGGTAGCCTTGATCCTAAGAGCATCTGGGGCACAGGATCCGTGGCTCCGATCTTCCTGTCCACAGAAGCTGCTCGCAATACAATCACACCCCGGCGCCGCTTATCGCGAAGTTGCCGACACACCTGGACGATAGAACGACTAGTATGCCCTACAGCACCGTGTGCAATTCACCCCTCCATCCTGCAAGCTCCTTAAAGTTGAAAACAACCCTACGCGACCACAGTAGGACCAAGCTTCGGACAATGATTTCTCAGACATGATGCATGCTTGCACATCGAGTCTCGACTACCTTCAACCTGTAACCGTCAAGAACCCTTGGAGTAGAAATCTGTGCGTTTCCAGGCTGTGCTACCTTTCGAGGTTGGTTTCCAACATTTGCACGCCGAGCTTCCGAGAAGATTACCACTCATTGGGACACTCATTGCCATGCATCAGAGCCGAAAGCAAAGCGACCTCGAGAGCCACTTGGTGTTTCGTTCATGCTCCAAATTACTCAGACAACGTTGAAAGGGCGTTCACTGACTCCAGTCGAGATGAAGCTGCTTAGGCTCAACGGCGCCTAATCTCCAGGGTCCGATTGCCTGTAAAGGCGCTGGTCACCTGTCGTGCATGCAGTCGCAAACAAACCACAGGTGCATGATGGCTGATTTTGTGCATTGTGTACTGCTACCTTTCAAGTGTTTTGGGACAGCCAGCTTTTCGGAAGCTCTCACCGGATTTCAATCCGACTGACGCGGGATCCTCTTCTGCTTCTGGCGACCTCAGCGTCCCTTGTACCCGATTCCCTTACGAAAGACACCCTTTACCAGCAAATATTACACTTAAAGCATACTTAAAGCTGTATCGCCGTATGACGCGTATGCCTTCCTAACGTTCATAAGCCCCACGCCCTCGGCACCAACCCGCAAGTTACAGGTTCAAAGCATAAAGTCCAAAATCGAAAAGCACGGTGGGGGTGCTTGGAGCCCTATCTGCAGCCTTGCAACCTGCAGTCCCCTGATCTCCAAGAAGCACCTGCTTTGCTTCGGCGCCCTGACGCGTGACGAGGTTCCCTCAGTTTGTCGCAACACAGACTCAGAGATCGCGCGATGCCAATCATCAAAAAATCAGAGGCGTAGAGCTTGCCAGGGGGACTGCGAAAGAAAGGGCTTAGGCACATGGCACATGAAACCAAACATAGAGCTGCCTGGCACACCGCATGAAGGACTGCAGCCTGTATGATCAAGACGGCTTAGGTCGAATTTAGGCGGTAGTGAGACCGCCCCTCCACTTCTGTTTGGGGAAGTTTTTGTTGTTTAGTGTTCTGGAGGTTGAGGCCTGTCAAGGGACTGAAACTTCACGGGTTTGTGACGATTTCAGCGTCTCGTCTAGCTTTTGGAACAGGTTGAGATGGGATTGTTTGTATTCGTGCCTTGGGGATCGTATCATTTCCGCAGCATTAATTGCCCAGCGCCCTGCATTTTTGCATTTTGGCAGCATTAGCTTTGTCACCCTGAAGCTGTCAAGGCCCCAGCGACAGAGAAACGTCAGCATGGGGCTACTGCATGTCGGCATTCCTCGAGTGGGCCAGCAAACTTAAGATCCTCATGTGCAAGTCCCTACACCCCGAGCCCGCAAGCCTTTCTTCCCCGATCATCATCATCATCATCATTATAGGGTTCAGTGTTTGGGCTTTTCGGCCCTTATAGGGTTCTGGATCATGTTTTTAAACCCTCAGTTCCACATCCTGAGCCCATGCGCTGCTAGGCCTTCAACCCTGAAAGGTATCTGAACAGTCGTATGGGCCATGAAGACCGGTTCTCGGAGCAGCGATGCGGAAAGTGGGCGATGATAGGTGCGGACGGGTTCAAAGAGAAACGTTCTAGTGCAGCAACCTGCAGCGAGCTGACCTCGAGGCTGCAGAGCAAAGATTTATATGTGAGATAGAGGTTTCGATTAGTCCTGAGTTGCCAGACTTGCCTTACTTAGTTAGGTAGGGTCAAAGATTGAAGCTTGAGGCATGATCTGAAATTCCACAGGTCCTCATTTTTGCTCACGCCGCCGCCTTCGCTAGTTGTCCCAACGCGCACAAGAGGTTCGCATGTCCTGTGGCTTTCCCCCACCCCTGCCCCTCCCCCCAGACCTCTGGGAAATGTGACTGAACGCACAAAAACCAAGCATATACCAGGGAAAATGAGGCATGCAGCAAATGCAGTCCTTGTAGAGGGGTTTAGAGAATGATGGGTTTTTAGGTGCCCTGACAGTGGGAAAGAAGGGGGCCCAGAGTCGACGAGACAAACGGGGCACAAAGGAAAGACAAAGCCTGCAGAGGAACGCAGGAGAGGCGAGGAGAGGTACCTCAAGGTCGACATGGAAGCCATAAAGATTCCGTTGTTAGCCACTCCTCCCCCACCCCACCCCCCGAAACCATATGAAACCATGGAATGCGCAACAACACATAGGCGTGTACAGGCGCCGTCACCAGGAACATGTATCCCCAGGCTCTCCTCTGAAGGGTCTCCTCGAAGGGAGTTAAGAGTTGAAAGCTTCAAGGGTTTAGGAATTCCAGTGGGTACCCAGAGACCGAATCCTTCAAAAACCGTTAAATTAAATCCAAACCTGCCGGCCAAACCCTAAACCTAAAGCCCAGAGAACGCCTAAACCTACAACTCTTCAGGCGCTCACGGCTCTGGAGGCATCGCTTCAAGCCACAAAGTGTGAAGGAGTTGGAGTTGGCAGTCAGAGGGCTTTGGGGTGCTTGGGCTAGCTTTCCGTATCCACATGCACAGCAAATCCCGAAACCCGTAACCGTACAAGTGCAGCAGGACGCCAGGGATTGCTGGTCGGCTAAGCCTCTGGTCGTCCTTACGCGCATAATATAGTCTTTGTTACAACGGCTGCAGGGATTTCGGGCTTCCTGTTTTCAAGCAGTGCGATGTAGAGACTAGATACGCGGTAGCTTCAATAGATTGCATGGTCCATCGTAGGGACGTAAGGTTCGTTAGATAGCATGCACTCAACATCTCAATATTAGCCAGGAGAACCTTTGAGACGTGAGCAGTCAGCAGGCCGATACATACAATCTGAAGACATTCCAAGCACCAGAGAAACGAACGACATCCTGTTCGTGAGGCACTCCACGCCACCAGAGGCGTCGTGCTAGAACAGGATGGCGGCCTTGAAGCCTGTAGGAAAGATCATGCCCGGATAGCCGCTATGCGACCGTGCCGTGAGCCCCTGCGAAATATGCAGTTCTTACCAAAGCATAAACCCTCAACGCCGTACGGCATGTGCTAGCACATACAATCAGACTCCAAGTCAAGTCACTTCCTGATTCTACTGAGTCGCTTCCTAGCCGCTGACCCGATTGAGACCCGCAGAGCTAGCCATGCGGGAGCCACAGGCCTACAACACCTCACTGCCCTACAATCCCTACAACGTACGTAGTTTTCTTCACCCTGCCCAGGCTGGCACCAAGCCTCCTCGTGCTTGCAGCAGACTGGGGACCGTGCAGCCGACATGGAGAGAAGGGGAGTTTTAGGGGCTTGGGTTTAGGGTTGCAAGGATTCTGGAAACGGGTTTGAGGGATTTGGGGTTGGAAGTCGTGGGTTCAAAAAATCAGGTTTGGAGTACGTTCGATTTTGTTGGAGGCTGACGGCTGATTCAATCACATCCCTAGCTGCTGCAATTCAGTGTACTCGGCTCACTGGAAGCCGAAGAATCATCGTCGGGATTCTCAGGCTTGGGAGGTTGTCGCTCGAACAATTATGAGTATAAGGCAAAGCCTAAGCCCTAAACCCTGAACACCACCTGCCTTTCATACTGAGGGGGCCTAGGCAATGACCCCGCTACATTTTGCGAGTAGGTTGCGGGCTCAGCTTGCCTCTACATCCTCACTTTTACGTGTGTTACGTGGCTCTGGCGTGTTGGTTGCTGCGCTGTAGCTGTACCTAATGTACACAAAGCGGCGAGGCAACACTCCGACGTCAGCATGCACCATTGCACTTGCGATGGGTGTTTGGTGATAGTGGACGGTAGTGCCGGTGTGCGTGCTTGTGCAAGCAGGCAACGAGGTGAGTTCGATTTCGGAAGAGGTTTCTGTCACTATGGATCTCTTCTCGATCCCGGGACTTGCGTAACAACCGGTGGCTAGTTTCGAACGAATTTCCCTGCAGTGCGACTCTGTCAGCTGGTCTGGTGGGAAAAAACCTGAACACCGCATTCATTTTGTCGCCGTCTCGCGTGACAGTCCGTACGACCGACTTGAAACCCTAAGCGGCAAGCCTCTGTAACATAAGCCTCATCCTTTGAAGCTTGTGGCAGGCACCTGCGATCGGCAGAGAGGCAGAAGCTGCCAGCGAGGCACAGTCGCAGTCGTTTGGGTCGTTTTCGGTTTAATCGTTTCAGAGGTTTGGTTTTTTTAGGGTTGGATGACTTGTTGGTGGAATTGGTAATAACTATACATTTTATAGTTACCTAGAGGCATCTTCATATTATAACTTCTGTTATCCCTCATGGTCATTCTTGGCCCTAACAAGAACTAGAGGGCTTTTCTGTCATAGGGTCATCTCTTCGAAGAGTGACATGCTGGTTCGCAGATGTTTGGGGATCCAAGCCTGGACCCTTGCTTAGACGACTAATGAACGGGCCTTAAGAATTGGAATAGGGTCTTGGGTTCCTTATCATAGTAACAGTATAATAGACGCCCTTTGAAACCCTATTGTAATTATCAAGGCCTCTACACTACCCATGGGCGTCATACATGAACTGAGGAGTTTACGCAGAAAGGGTTCGCCTTATTAAGGGAGACCAGCAGACTTCCAGATATATTTCTTTGAGTGACAGCCCCAAAGAAGAACCAAGTGCCTGTGGTGGAGTGTTGGATGTGTCATAAGGCCTCAATCCGATCGTGAGTAAGCGATTACCACGAATGCGGCCATGCATGAAGAAGGCTTTGTCGTCGTCTCAGATAAACTACACGGTAGCGCCTTGCGAGGTTTCACTTCCCTGACCTAGCTTGCCCCGAGTGCGAGTGTCAAAAACCGTGGTTCAGAGCGAATCTGCGCTGTTTCGGTGCATGGAGGCGCCTGCTCTTTGCCTTCCAGGACCAGTCCCTTGAAGTGTTAAATGGGCTTGGGAAGTAAGGCAGAGTGGTCAAGGATTTTGGGATGGGTTCGGGACTCCGGATTTATGTTGGTTTAGCCCTTTCTGATTCTGTGTACCAGGGTTTCAGGGCTTCCAAAAACCCAAAGAAGTTTAAAGCCCAATGAACCCTAAACCCTGACCATTGGCAGGCCTGCTACGAACCCAGAGGTTCCACTGTAAAGTTGTGGGTTTGGGATGACTGGAACCGGAAGCTCCAAATGCAGCAAGAAGGGTGTCGAAAGAGAAGGGGTAGTTGGTAGTTCTGCAAAGGCGCGATCCCAAAGCCTTTGCAGTAAGGCCTATATATATATATATATATATATATATATATATATATATCGAGGACCCTTAGCCTGAAGAACCCCCACGGCACAAGTTTGGTCACAAACCTCGTAAGTTTGGGGACAAGGTAGAGGGCTCACGGCTTGGGGTCTTATGAAAACCAATTCTTCCCATAACACAAGCCGTCAGAATGAGGGAGTCCCGAGGATGTAGGGTGGTTTAGGGTTGCTAGGGAAGGTTACATAAAGATATAGGGGCTTTCTAGGGTCGGGCCCGGGTGATCTTGCCACGGGCAGGGGCGGGGGCAAGCGGGGGAGGCGGGGAAGAAAGCAGTCAGAAGAAAACTTCAGAAATCATCAGGAACTCACGGGTTTAGGGTTTAGGGAACTTTCAGGTTTAGGGTTACCCATACTAAGGAGAATACCATAATTCCCATAGTTTAGGGTCATTAAGGTAGTGCAGGATTTATATCATCAGCAGTACTATCTTGGAGGGCCGCAGGGCCGACACCGTCTCTCGCGCAGCCCGCAGCAGATTAGCGTCAGACTGCCGCCGAAGATCTTGAGGTTACTGCTGGTATTGTAGTAGACTATCGTATATTATACTATCGTACAGTATACTATAGTATAACGGTATAATGAAATTACTATAGAATTATTTTCCTCTAGTAGAATATGGTATACTAACAGGAAATTTGGCTTGCCACATCCATGTCGGATCGCGGCAAGACATCTCTGACTCGCGCTTCGTCTTGCTTGCAGACAGCTCTGGTTTCCGCGTTCCTGGGTCCAAAACCCTAATGTAGGAACCTGATTAAGGAACCCTGGGTCCTTTTTAGGGTTCCTTACATGAATTCTCCTACTTTGGGGTAGTAGGCCCCGGGTTTCTTAATCAGGTTCCTGCAATAAACTTAAACCAAACAGATATGGAACAGGTAGGTGTGCTGCGCTGCTTGGCTGATGTGAGCGCAAAAAGGCAAATCATGCTTGGCAGTGGGATGTCTACTCAAGCGATTTGCGTGGCCTCTTTCACGACCACAACCACAACCCGCCCACCACCAGTGCCACCAAAACGGCAACATCGGAACCTCTTAAATCAAGCACGCTCAACAGTATCGTCAGCATCTGTGCCCTTCACATACTGCTAATGCAGTAACACCAGCACCAGCACCACCACCACCACCACCACCACCACCACCACCACCACCACCACCACCACCACCACCACCACCACCACCACCACCACTACCACCACCCACGCCGCCACCACCGCCGACACCACCTCCAAGATGCATGGAAAAGGTAAGATGCCCAAAAGACACCTCTAGGACAAGCACGCAAACGAGTCCATAGTTTGAGATTCAGCCTTTGCCTTAACACCTTTCCGTGAAGCTACTGGCATTCCTCTTGTTATGTTTGCCCTAGTCTTTCTATCAAACTTGCTGCTGTTTATTATGCCTTTGTCGTTATGACGAGTCATTAGTTATTATTAGTAGTTTTGGAGGCAATGTCTGCACATATCACAAGCACAACTGTTACCTTTGCTGGCTTTACTGTACCCCTTAGCCTTGCTTTGCCTGCTTCTTGTTGTCGCTCTCTTTTTGCTTAGCAGCCTGCTTGGCCCGTCGCTCCTGTGTGAGCAGGACCTACAGAGTTCGTGGGGGTTCTGAAGGCCCTAGTAGAGTTGCATAGGCGTACAGAAGGTTTGCGGCGCGGCGTCGTGCGGGCAACACCCCACTCGGCGCAACATTCCGGCTTTCAATCGGGTTGACCAGTGATTACCAACGGCAGCTCACCGCAGGAAGGTTTTTGGAGGTGATCATTCTAAAATCATTGAACGAAGGTTTGAGCTTTACAGCTGAGCGCCTGTTCAGGACCACCAGGTCTGCCAATTTTTGCTGTTTCACCAAGCCATGGAAGATTCGGAGACATGGTCTGTCCCTGAGGAAGGGCCTCTCCCAACCAGGTTGGGCAAGTTGCATGAGAGCGACCCAGTTCCACAACACTGGCTAAGCGAGGTGTCTGTCAGGCAACTCGTAACTGAAGTCGACGAAGATCTGCTCAGAGGTGTGACTTTGAGTGAATGCCTCACCGGCTGTGGAAAGCATTGGGCCATGCAGCCAGCAAGTGCAATGCTAGACACACAGCAGAAAGACTATGGCCGAAGTTTCCAAGTCAGAAAGTACCACCATTTTCTCAGCCACGATTGGAGAACTTCGGGATCGAAGAAGCTTTTTGCCATGCTACTCCTTTTCAATTCTCGAGCGGCTATGCTGGCAACCCTGACATGCGGTCTGACTATATTGGCTTACTACGTGAAGGCACGCACATTGACAGGGATCAGACTGAAGGGCAATTGTACTTAAGCAGTACTCGTAACTTAACATATGTGGCTTTTGTCGTTTTCTTCTACTTCTGGCAGCCGATGCGGAGCATGGCAAGGAGACCTCTCGTCGTTTTTCTCGATAAGTTATGCCTTGCACATCACGACGCCGACCTTAAACAGCAAGGCATTCTTGGCTTGGCGGCATTTTCGGACAGATCGGAGCACTTAACGATTTTGTGGTCGGCACGCTACTTCCGTCGATTGTGGTGTTGTTATGAGCTAGCTACATACCTCCGAAATCCAGATCAAGCCAACAAACCTTTGACAACTTTTCCCGTGGAGCTGTCGCTGGTGCTGATTTCCTATGCTGTGCTGGAAGGTGCCTTTGTCATCCTAACCAACTTGATGGTTTCACACTTGCAACCGCTCATTGATCAAGCACCAGCAATTCTGGCTCTTCAGCTGTCACTTTGGTGCTTGTTGTGTGCGACCGGGCTCCCCAGCATGATCTATGTGGTTTTGCAAGTGTACAAAGATCTTGAAGACCTTCCCGCCTTTCTGTTGGAGTTCAGCATTCAGCACTCCCAGTGTTTTTGCTGTTCTTCCAATCATTTGCATCCAGAGACTGGTGCTGCTTTGGAGTGTGACCGGGAACTCGTGTTTGACACAGTCAAAGCGTGGTATTCGCGAGAGAGCACAGAAAACCACCCGGTGCCCGAGGGACATCTCGACAGGTTCAATTCAGCAGTTCGAACCACATTGCGAACCGGAGCTTTCGACGGTGTTGAGCAAGCAATGCTGCCTGTACGAACCATAACCTATATCACGGTTGGGATGACAGCTCCCTGGATGTGCAATCAGGTGACATGGATGAGGGACATGTGTTTGAGGGGGCCGGAGGGCATCGGTCCCGCCCTCATATTTTGGAGATGTTTCGTGCAAGTACTGCGGATCGCTGCGCGGATCTCTTTCGTACTACTGCTGGGCTTAGTGATGCTGCGGATTTGCAGGTGGGTGATCCCGTGGCTGAAGCAGAGATCGCTTGTCAAGGTAACACTTGTCGCTTTCGTTGTGTGTTTTGTGGTCTGGACACTCATTTACATGGCTTGGCTGCTCCCCTATCAAGCTGCACGCCGTTCGGGAGTGGACTTTTCGCCCGGCTTGAGCACGATGTGGCTCCTGCTTGTAGGCTTCCAATTTAGACAGAATTTGCGCCGGTGCAGGTGTTGTTGATACACTTTGTTATGGTTCACCTTGTTGCACGGCGGCGGCCGCGCATGGTTTCATCCCGTGTTTGCTGTGCTGCAGAAGATGCAGTCTTCTTCAGCCAATACCTAATCCAACATTCATCCTAAATTCGATATGCCTAAGCCCAAAGATCCCTAGCCCCATGACCCTTCACATTGTGAAAAGCATTTTTCCAGTAGAGCTCACTGTTTTAATGTCGGGCCAATGACGCAGAACTTGAGCTTGGGCTCAAGAAATGTCATCGGCTTACTGGTTTAGGATTTTCGCGCGTGAAATGTAGGATACTCTGAAGGAGTGCTGTCAACACAGCCGCCCGTGGACTTCTTTGCAGAGGGTTTCCATGATCGAGTCTGCAGATTCAGGATTTCCGAGGCTTAGTCGGAGCTTCGAGATTGCTCCGGGCCGTGGCGAGAGTGAGTAGGTGAGTAGGGTCCAAGGCTCATCTGGGATTGAATGTCGTTTAGAAGGGCCAAGCTCTGGCTCGCAATGCAGGTGGCAAGGAACTTCCCTTAACTTCAACACCGCACCTCACAGAACTCAAAACCGCAACCCCTCAAACTAGTAATAGATATCCTCAACGCCAACATGAGTGCAATCCCATCCTTTTACTTTAACCCTGCAGACTTCCTCGCGTCTTTCCGTTCCTTGCACGCCAAGCTCCCCTCCTCAGCGAAAAAGCACGAAACTCACCAAACCCGAAGCGGTCGAATCCGAGAAGCCGCGAAGCCTCCAACGGAGGTTTTGCGGGGTCTCAGTCGCATTTTGCCCAGTTTAGGCTCGAACCCCAGCCCCGACAGCCTCAGCGTTTTGAGGTTTACTGCGTTCCTAAGGACATCAAGGTCCTCCCTTACCCGGCATGTTGGCCGTCCATGTGTGCAGTGTGGCTACCGGCCAAGAGCTCTGCATCATCCCAGCAGGCCGTGATTGGACAGTGCATGAGCTCAATGTGAAGGTGGCAACTCAGCTGGGAGCCAAGCTGCACTCGCAAACCTTCTTGCAGGGCCCGAGAGTCTTAGAAAGCACTGAGCCCTTGAGCGAATTCCTAGAGTCGGAGGATGCAACAACCTTGGAGCTGCAGCTCCTGCGCAAGTCCTGGGTGGTGGCTGTGGACTGGGAGGGTGGACCTGTGGACATCGAGGCATATCCCGCGTGCACGCTGCAGGCCTTCGGCGTATTAGTGGCTGACAGGCTTCAACTCCCAGCTGCCACAAGACCTGCGTTCGAAACTCAGAGTGGGAGACAGTTGGACTGGGACGGCGATGCCGAGACAAGCTTGGCGGACTTGGGCATCCAGCCGGGTTACACATTGGACGTACCATTCACACAGAAGCTGGACTTGATGTGCAAAGGGAGGCCTGCATTACAGAGCCGGCGGTCCGAGTTCTTAGAATCGAATGCTGCGTTGTGCCTCATTGATCAGTGTCAAGAGGACTTCTTGCTTCCCAAGGAGGAGTTCTGTGAAGAAGACCTTGCAGATTGGAGTATCGGCCAATCTGTCGAGACGCTACACGCAGGGACTGGAGACTTCCTCTGTGACTCCCTTGCTAAGCTGCCACAGCTCTTCACTCAAAACGAGTGCAGGAAAATCGTCAGGTCTTCCGAGAAGCTGGCAATGGCACCCATGGATGTGGCCTGCTTCAGGGGCACCCGCCGCTACCAGCGCGTCGTCGTGCGGGACGAGACGTTGGCAAGGAAGCTCTGGGAACGAGCAGAGCCCTATGTGCGCGAGGCACTCGAAGGCCAGAGCCTGAGACCCCTTGGCTTCGGCTGTGCCTTTGGTGACTGGGAGCTCGAGGGCCTGAACGACTGTTTTCGTGTGAATTCCTATGGGCCAGGGGGGTTCCTGAAGCCGCACCGCGATGCGCCCTTCGCCCAACATTCCAACCTGAGGAGCTTGTGCACGCTGCTCATTCCCTTGGACTCCGTGGGAAGGACGCGGTTCTTCCACCCTGTGAAGCCTTTGGATTTTCGAGGAATGACCCTGAACGAAGAGATCGAGGCCAGAGGTGGATTGGCTGCCGGCTTCGAGGCACTGGATGTTCGTCTCTCAGCTGGTCGTGGCTTGCTCTTTGGTCAGAGCCTGCTGCGCGGATGCTCTCTGGAATACTTTCCCTAAAGACATAGTTGCATAGAAGACCTGCCAAGCCACCCTAGGAATATTGATTGAATCCTATATTCGAGCCTTAAAACTCATAATTTCGGGTTCAGCATGCTGAAGAAGAGGCAGCTGAATTCCGAAGCACGTCAACTTTACATCCAGAGCATTTCAGAGCCAGAGACCAATACCTAAAATCGTTTCAAGGCCCATGAATGGGCTCATTGACTGCAGGCAGACTAAGACATTGAGATTGAACATTTGAGTCAGGTCTCGCTACCATAATGTATGCCTCGCCCTGTTGAACTCTAAGGCTCCATGAAGGCATCCCGACAGAGGGCTTGGAGCGAAAGATCCTTCTTCGAACCGACGTGCTTGTAAGAAGAAGGCTCCCCATTCCTACGGTGTTGCCCCTTGGTCGCCGATTCGGTTTAGGTTTTCGGCGCTTCATCCGTGGACTTAGCGAAACTAGAGTTTTGCTCACCTTGGCCTGGCTCTTTGTGGCATCCAACCATGCAAGCCCTACCTTCGCGGCACCTGCCCAGTGAATCAGACTCAAACATCTCCGAGCAGCTTCCCCCCCCCCTGTCGATTCTTCTGGACCTAAAGTGACCTTGTCAAGTATCTGCCGAAGCCCTGCAGAGCTCCTAAGGCTCACAGAGGCCGAGCGGAAGGACCACTTCGTGCCATTCTTGCAGGGTCCCGTAAGGTTTTCTTGTTGTTTTCTAATTGCGGTCTATAGGGTTCTACGAGGTTCTTGCAAGCGTTCTATAAGGGTTTAATTCGGGGTTTATAAGTTTCTATCGGGTTCCATTCAGAGGGCTTCCTTGCATTAGCTTAAAGAAGGACCATGCTGCTGCACTGCAATGGTTCAGGGAGGCGCAGCACCGGGACTTGAGGCTTGGAGCTGTTGGAAAGCAGTTTGGTTCTTACACGTTTGCCTTGTCACTTCTTATCCTCCATGTTTTTATTGATAGCTTTGTTGGTTGTTTCAGACGGTTCCTTCATTAAAATTTGTCGAGCAAGTTTCAAAACCAACCGATTGCAAACCTTACTTGATCCTCCGTCTGCGTGATCAGCTTCCGAGGCACACCTAAAAGGCGCTAGACCCTAACCGCTGTAAGCCACTTAGGAAGGAGGAGCCCAGCAACGATCTCTACGAGCGGGCTCTGTCTTATCGGTACTTCTATCCTAGAGCTGACGCACAGGCCTCGCTGGAGGCAATCGGAGGATCACGGGCGCATAGCACTCAGTAACTATTGGAAAGGTTAGCCGAAGTAAGGATAGCACAAACAAACGTTGAGGTGTTTGGTGGGCACTTTATACTTGCGCTTCGTATAAGGATAGCAACAGCTCCCCTACTTCTAGCCTTGCTTAAACTATGCCCCCTGATCCGTCAGGCACAGCGAAGCACGAGCACAGAGAGCCGTCTTTGGGAGAACCCTGGACCCGTGCCCACCAACGCGTTGTTGGAGCAGCACACAGAGTTTACTTTGCCCAAGCTGGTTTTCGGAAACATGGTGCTCCACTTTGGAGATTTTGCGGACTCCTGAGTTCATAGTATTCTGAAAGGTAAAGCTTTAATACATGTCGTTGGGTAAAACTTGGGGAAGCAAGGAAAGGGTCCAGTTGCAGCTTTCCGGCTATCCAAGAAGTCAACTCATGCGGAAAGCAGATTGCCGTCTCGCCCGACCACAGCGCAGCACCTCCGTGTTTCTTGAATGCACTTGCAAGTGCTCTTTGTAGAACATGTGGCAATGTTGAGAATTCGTCACTACGACTGTCATTCATGTTTTGCTGCAGTTATCAGTGCTGATGTTAGTGAAACTGTTCTTATCGAATCATGCTTTCCTTTGGTATACTATATACAGTACACAACTTGCCAAGAGCAGCCCAGGCTTCGGCCATGTACGCTCTGCATTTGCTGGGGCACCACGCCTACGGGCCGAAGCAGGGTGGCATTTACACTGTCGATTTCGATCCGAAGACTCAGCAGGCAGCGGCACGAATTTAGTTGGGCCGAGTGTTAAGGAGGCTTCAGAAATACAAGCACTGCCACTGCAATTCCCCTGACAACGTGGCAATGGAATGTGTACAGGCTGCTGTGAGCCTGTGTTGCTCAGTTGCAACGCATAAAGCTATGCCCATATGGCCCTATGACTGCAAAGGTGTTCCCGAATCAATCATTCCGCGTCCACGCGTTCCTGCAATGTTGTTCTTCGTGCTTGACATGCTGTTTCTCTGATGCCTGACAGAGGTAGCTCGAGCTTTGCTATCCAGGATTGGGTTGAGGGGTTTAGAGGTCAGAGCTTAGTGTGAGGGCCTGATTAGTGTAGGGATCGCCCACCGTTTCCCAAACAAAAAGGGAGACTCAGCTGTTTGGTTTCGGGCCCAGCCGGCGGAGGAAGCCTATGCTACCTCAGGCCCGTCCAGATAGCCGGGCCTCACCCAAAAGCCTTGCAATTGGGCCCTTCCAGCCTTCGTAGTGTTGGGAGGCCCCCAAAAAATCTGGCGGCCACAAGTAGGAAAATCTTCAAACTTTTGCATGACTGGGGGACCCCACACTAGTCAGGCCTTCACATTGCGGCTATACAGGTCCACGACTTACAGCCCCCTATCCCTGCAATCTCACTGTAGCGGTTCCTCACTCCATGGCTTCGTTGATACTCGGAAATGTTGATCATGAACACCATGGAATAAGGCTGCAGGCATTCGGCTGAGGCGAAAGAAACAAAACGACTTCACGACCCACCCAAAAGCACCACATATCCCTAAACCCCGAACCCTAAACGGTAGGCACGCGAGCGGGCATTGACTTCCAGCACATGCGAGAGGGAAAAAGAACGGTAGGCACCTAAACCCTGACCCCAGGACCCTAAACAGGTGGCGGCTGTTCCTCTTCCGGATTTGCTGCAGGCTGCTTTCGATGCCCGGCCGTGCTTCGGGGCCGTCTACAACGTGGCTACTGGGACATGTTACAAGGATCAAGGGCCTTGGAGTCGAACATGGTTTGAATGGCTTTAGCCACTGAGATAGCACCCGGCATCCTGAACCTGAACCGTGGAACCAGCCTGCAGAAGCATCGATATTGGGAAGCCAGATGCACGTCCCACAGTCGAAATCGCTCAAATCCCAGATAACCCTGCCCCTGCCTCTGAGCCTAGTTGTTCCTGAGGAATCATGTTTGTCATGCCCAAAGCCCAAAAGGATTCTTCACAGTCTTACGTTCATGTCGGGTTGAAGGATGAACCGAAAGACCTCTTAAACCTAAACCCCAGGCAGCGCGCCACGGCACCCCCGAGTTGGACTTGGAGGCAGGCTGGCTGGGTGCTTGAGGGATTTTCCTTTAGGCTTATTGGTCTTACTGGTGGTTCTACAAGTGTTTTATGCGGGTAGCATCACAGGAGAGCCTCCAAAAGCCGCTATAGGGGCCGAAATAATTGCCAATACTATTGTGGAGGTTCCTTATTTAAAATACAGTACAGTGGGCCCCAAAACCCTATTCTAATTATTAATGCGCCTATATCACGGGTTTCTACTTTGAGTTGTTTGGCTCAAGACCCTCAGCTGAAGCCCACATTCTCTTCAGGGTTTCGCAGGGTTTAAAGGCAACTGCTTATATGTAGGTCTATACCAGGGATGCTTCAGCTTCCCTTCAGTATTTTACCCGCTAGTGTTTCGACCGCTCTATGTAATCCTTCGGAGAGCTCAATTTCGATATGCGGTTCGAAGGCCCAAAGGCACGACATCAAGGGTCGAAAAAATCCTTACCCTGAGGCTGCAGTGGACAGAACACACATGGCCTTGCAGCACGGCTGCCCCCATGTCGGGCAGGACCCGGAAGTTTCGGGTGTCGGGTTCAAGGTTTAGGGCTCAAGTCTACTTCCACACGCTGTGCAAGCAAGCAAGCGAGAAAGAAGTCAATCGAGAACGAAACAAAACAAAGGCTGCGGCCCAATCCACCTGCTTTCACATCCCCTGACAGAGCCCAAAACGCGCGAACCTACGGCCTGGGCCCAAGGCGTGAGAGAGAGAGCTAGGGAAGGAGAGCGCAATGGAAAAACAACGCCTGCAGCAAGGAGGAACAGAGATGAGAATCACAAGCAAATCCCTCAGGCTCCCGAATCAACTGGGGGCGGTCGGCACATGAAGACTGGACCCCGGTGCTCCTTGAACCCAGATCAACAAGGTACAACTTGCACAACTGGTGGTATCCATAACGCAGGAGCCCAGTATGTAGGTGGAAGTGGGCTGTAGGGGTGGTAGATGTTGTTTCGGCGTCGAAAGCCAGGACCTTTTGGCCGGCTTCAAAAGCGAGGCCTCGCGGCCTGAAGAGTTATGGAAAGTAGACATTTTCAAAGGATCTCCAAGAGCAGCCCAGGCCTATGTCGGTGACGACTCCACTTCTGATGCAAATTTGCGCGAGGCGAGCGATGACTTTCAGGCCGAGGGGAATCCAACTGTTGCGGTTCGCACGCATCAGTTGTCTATGTGCTTCTAGTATTCTCCGCCTGGAATCTTTTCTCCTGTTTTTGCCAGCCCCTTGCAACGCTCCACAAAACTCATGAGAGCTGAAACTAGAGGCGATATAAGCATAAGCCTAGAAGATCCACTGGCAGTCTTGACGAAAAGGCTGGGAGGAAGGGGATCGTAGGCTATGCAGAATGTCGGGAGACTTGAACCCAAAGCCCTTGGAGTAAGGTTCGCTGTTCAGGAGTTGGATGTAGAAGTGTGCTCTTAGTCTTTCGCGCTTGGGCTTGCAAAGCCTAGGAGCTGTTTAATTTCAGCGCATGAGTCTAGCCGAGCATGCTCATGAGCCGTGATAGCTCTTTTGTTTGCCGCACGGTTGGTTTCATCTGAGACGACGAAGCTTAGGTGCTCCGGTGCTCCTATCAGAGCAATCAGCACAGTATCACCAGACGCATCATCCTTGCGATTGCTGCTGTGCGAATCCGGTAGTCAGTCGTACCTTACAGTTGCGATTGACTTCCGGCACCCTTCGTCCAGACAGACTGTGGCCCGTCATCGAATCCCGAAGTGCAAGTTTCAGCCCTCATGTGCAGTAAGCTTCTCATGTTGCTCTTCCCCTCCTGCCGGATGTGCCTAATGCTAGGAAGTACCAGAGCCCAATATCCTCCATCAAGGGTTTTGGGTTCAGGAACTTACCGCAGCGATGCAAGGATTTGGCTAGCCCCAGTGGCAAAAAGGAACATACCATGTACTTGTACGTGGGGCTTCGTATCCAAGTGCGGTATATTGCGCAATTCGGAGGTATTGGGCTTGCAGGGTGTGTTTGTAGCTCAGAACCACACCTGGCAGACTACAGGAAGAGGAGTATCAGCTGGAGGATTTCAACAAGAAGGTCCTCAAGGATTACAAGGACGACAGATGATGCATCCACTGGGGTTTAAGATGCAGTCTTCAGGGTTCAACGTTAAAGGTTTAAGTTCAGGAAGGTGAAGCTCCCGAAAAGACTCCAGCTTTCACCTTCACCGTTGGATCGAGGCATCGGCTCCCATCTGCTTTCGTCAGATTGCACATTGAGGTTTGCATTGCCGGGTTTAGGGATCATGTTTAGCAAAGATGAATTCCTGCAAAAAGCTCTATCTAGAACAACTCACAGACTCCCTTCCGGTGGGTCTGTGATCGGGAATGTAGCTATGAGTGGTAGATTTTACCCACAAAGTCTTATGCTAGTTACTAGTTGTTAAAGCCAGTATTTTATGGTAAGTAGAAACGAATCTAGAACACACTCCACGCCCCTAACTGCTTTGACGTTGCTCCTAGCTTTGGTCCTAGTCAGAACAGAACGTTCTGAGCTGGGAAAGTTTGCTTAAGGGGCTGGGTAGGCTCCCTTTTACTCTAGTGTTCGGAGAATTTTTGGCTGCCATCATGCAAATGTACACTTGTCCTGGGCCAGAGAACTCGGCAACTGGTGTAAAGCTCAGACAGCCCTAGGTCTTATGGAGCCCTCTAGGCCCGTGGCATTACAGTTTGGGTTGGGGGTTGGGTTTTTCGGGGCTTGTCTGGGCACCCTGCCAGAGTCTCCTGCGAAGTAGTTTGCCTTACTTAGTGTCGATGGTGGTTGGGCCCGCTTCTGAAAAAGAGTGTCTGTAATAGCCCTGAGCGCGTAGTTCGAACTGCGAGTCCAAACCCTGAGCCGAAATTTCCAGGAGGCGTTTACCGGCCACGTCCGAGCAGCAGAGCTTGAGGAGTTGCCCGAGCACACGCCGGACTGGCAGGGCGCCGCCTGTGATATGGGAGTTTCCGAAAATAGGGGACCCTCTGGCAAGTCCGAGTTGCGAGAGCGTAATATAGTACCTTAAATACTAGGATCCTTATTATAAGGACCCCCAAAATAAGGTACCCCTTGTTTTCGGAAACTCCCATATTGAGTGCTACCAGCTTGGAGTGTTGCAGTGCTGCAGGCGCTAAATGCACATGTTTGCCGAGTATCTACGCCAGGGTGGGAGAAGTTTCCCGCTAGTCACCAGCTTAGCTTCAAAACTGCACGCCAACAGAGGTCAGGATGTTTCATCCATTGTGTTTATATGGGCTTTTGAGGCCCCGAGATTCTGTGAAGCCGCTGTTTGGCCTGTGGCCCACCATGCAGATTGCAGACAACACAAGGACCAGAGAGGCCTCACCCGGCTGTGACCGAATCAGAAACCTGGGCCACTGTTTGTCTCCATTTTAGCCTTTTCAGCTCAAGGCTCGATGCCTAAAGTATTATAGGGGCCTAGACAGTTACCAGTACTGTAGGGGCCTAAGTAGTTATTTACATTTATTTACCAATACCAATTATTTTGCGGTTCCTGATTTCAATTGCAGTATAATGGGTCCCAAAACTATAGTCTAATCATACTCATTATATAAGGCCCCTATTGTAGGATCTTACCAAGCCAAGCCACCAGGATTGGCAGAACTACCTCTCCAATCTTCTTGCGAAGCAGGCTTTTGAAGGGCTTATGCCCGGGGGCTCCGGGCTTCACAAAAGCGGTTCGGGGCTCCCGTCCAGAAGCCGAGAAGGGGGCTGAGGGCCGACCTTGAGGAGTTGTGTTGACATCCCGGATTCTCGGTGCGCACCTCGAAATCCTAAAGGCCTTGAGATGTCGGTAGTGAGCCTCCAAGGTCGAAGGCACTGTTCAGGTCGAGGGCTTTCTGTTGGAGGGCATCTTCGAGACCAAACATCAGAGAGATATTGGGCCCCCATTCACACACATGCGCATGCTGCAGATGTCTAGGGCTGAGCATGTCAAGACGCAGCTGCATCCCGAATTCAGGCAGGGATCCCTGGCTTGGACCTCATCGCGGCTGCAGCTGGCAACACGTACATTTCCATGGACCGCATACGAATTTATTGGTGTCAGGGGGAACATGGTTTGAGTTACCCTTACCGGCCTTTTGCTTGCGTTTCAACGGTACATGGCGAGTGTTCTGTCTGTACCGATTCAACGTCCCATGTGGGCCACTCTGCACATTCGGAGCCCAACCCAATCGTTGACAGCTTTGGGCTTTTGCCGCCCGTTTCAAGTGCGGCATGTTGTTCCTGTTCGGACGATGATGCAGTGTCCTTTCGCCGGATAGTTGCCTTAGCTTCGACGCTCCATCCCGGCCTGCTTTGTAACACCGGAGGACTACCAGGGCGACTACGAGCCCAGGGAGGAAAACATTGCGGTCGAGGTGTGTCGGGTTTCTCCGTATGAGACGACCACGGCAACAACAACAACAGCAAAAACGTGGTCGGTCGTCGGTAGTCGGTAGTCGTAGGTAATTCGTAGGTAGTTAGTGCATAGCAGGTAGTACGTAGCAGCAGGTGTGCTAGCAGTCGTCGTCGTCCTTCTAGTAGTACCTAGTACGTGGTAAGTAGTATCGGCTTAGCAGCAGCAACAGAAGTGGCAGTGGCACCAGCAGTAGCAGTAAGCAGTAGCAGTAAGCAGCAAGCAGTAAGCAGTAAGCAGAAAGCAAAAAGCAGTAAGCAGCAGCAGTAGTAGTAGTAGTAGTAGTCGTCGTCGTCGTCGTCGTCGTGGTCGTAGTAGTCCCAGCGCAGTAGTCGGAGTTGTCGCAGTACTCGTAGTAGCAGCAGCAGCAGGAGTAGTAGTAGTAGTAGTAGTAGTAGTTGTTGTTGTAGTTGTAGTAGTAGAAGTCGTCGTTGTCGTCGTGGTGGTGGTGACGGGTGGTGCTGGTGCTGGTGCTAGCTGTGGCTGTGGTTGTGGTTGTTGTTGGTTGCTGATGTAGTCGTGGGACGTCAAGTGTGGAACGACAGCACTTCGCGGTGGTGGTGCGGGGGTGCTACAGGCAACCGATAAGACCACGAACAGCGCGACATAGCTGCATGCTCCAAACCCAACGGTCATGTTCACACCCTAGGCTCGGCAGTCCATGACGAAGCCTCGAAGCTCTTCTGTTAAAGCAGCTTTCAGTCCCGGCCGATGAACCACTTGGTCTTCGATTTCAACAAACATCAGCTGGAGGTGCCTTGTCTGCCTGGTGTCAGGTGGTCCTGAAAGGTTTGACGTGTTACCAGACGTCTTGATCAGCCAGGTTGAGGCTTAGGCAAAAGGAGGCGAACAGGACGGCAGTGATTTCTTATGGCTCTACCGCTTCTACCCTTGAGCCAGCTCAATGGAGCATGAAGCCTGCCTCCTTCTAGACTCTCTGGGGTGCAAGCCTTGCCATTGCCATTGCTCCTGCACAACCTACTTGCCGCAAACTCATCCAGATGTCCTTCCGGTGCCATCCTTGTGACAATACGCTTCAACCCCACTCTTGCTATCCTTGCTGAGCAAGCTTTGAGGTTCGGGCCTTTGTCGAAATGCCTCCGCGCAGGGAGTTTTACGACCCCGAGGCTGGTTTGTGGGGCTACGGCATGCCATTGGCCATACGGTTTGAGCCTACAGAGGTAAACAGAGACCCTTAGCTTCGTATCCTATCCGTCTATCTATCTTGTCTATATATCTGTATACCCAGTTACATATGTATATGTGTATATATACATATATATATATATATGCATTTATTTATTTATCCACTGTGCACCTGCACGCGTAACTGAAGATCTGCGTGTTTCGGCGATAGTTTCAACAAACTAAATTTCAACACCATGCGCCATAGTAAGCAGTCTTGCAAGGATTTTTAGAAGGTGTGCCACGTACATTGTCCTAGCCCAGCTATCGTTGCCACTGCCCGCTTTACTGCTGTGAACATTCGTGCCACCCTTCCGGGCAGCAATGCTAGCCCCGCTAAACGTTGATGATACAGGGGTCGGGCGGACTGGTAATGATGTCGCCTTATACTTTTGTTTCAACAAAACGGCAGGCCCGATCTTAGTCTTGTTCAGATCCAGTATACAGGTATACATGCGCAGAGAGCGCACGTCTGAGACATCCTACGCAGACCTGGTGATCCTGTAGCCTATACCAGAAAACTTCCGGAAGCCTTGTTCGCCACCCGGTGATCTTCACATCAAGCCACAAGCCTAAGCGGCCCACGGATGCCTACGGTCCAAGCGAAGGCCTTGTGGCTGGAGCTCTTGGAGCAATGGAGCTCTTTTCACGTCGAGTCCGAAGCCTTGATGCATTGGCCGGTGCCGACAGGCTCGTCCCAGGTTCAGGGCATCTAGTTATTACACAGGCTCATGGTTTGCATGTGTTCACATAGTGAACAAGATTATGATGTATGAAGGCGCGCATTTCTTGGAGACGCTAGCGAGTCTATGCATTCGTGTGGAAATTCTCAGGTTGTATTGTCGGATGGGTCATATGGGTGGATGTGATGGATGGATGGCAAACATCCGGGGATGCTAGGGTACAAGTGTTTATCGCAAACCAGACACACACTATCTGTATATGTATACAGAGAGGAAGATTCTGCACACACATGCAAATAGACATATTTTGTATGCTGCGTGATCCCAGTTCTTACCTGCACGCTTTATGTTGCGTGATCTCAGTTCTTATCTCACTTTGGTATCTTTGACTCTGGAACTAGTGTCGGTTCAACACGACTACCTGCAGACCTACATGACCTTGTGACACGTCGGACAAGCAAATTGCGCATGCATCGACTAGGCCATGAGGTTTGTGGCCAAAGGGAGTGCGGAGAAACAACAAGGAGGTCGCACGTTTTTCCTTCGGCATACGGAGTGTTGTCACTTTAATTAAACCAGGTGCGCAGGCTTGCCTCTCGAGGGGAGGGGGGCAGCGGGGGCAATGCGCCCTCGATTGAACGCACATGCGACACGGTGTGCATATGTGTAGTATGATACGGTATGGTGTGGTGAAGCATATATACTATAGCATCACAAACTTTTCTTTCAGACGTTTCATGACACTGGATATGTGAAAATACACAAGATAGTTAATGTAATGTTTACTGGTTTGACACTGTATGATCTAGTATATTGTATTAAAGTATCAGAATGAAGTATAATACAACACGACTTTCTGTTTGATATATATGCATATATATATATATATATGTGTGTGTGTGTATATATATATATATATATATATATATGATGCAGCGCTGCCACACCCCCGCTCCCCCCCCCCCCACCCCATGGTCCATGGTATCCTCCCCCTTCCCCCCCGCCCCCCCTGTGGTGTGGGGTCGCGCAGGGCGGGTGGGCGTGCAGCAGCAGGGGGGGTGGGGGGACATTATGGGGGGGGTGGGGTGTGGCGTCTCGGGACCCAAGAGCATATACGGCGCTGCGAGGCCCCCCCACCCCATGGTATCCCCCCCTCCCCCCCCTGTGGTTCGCTGTGGTGTGGGTTCCCCCCTCCCCTCCCCCATGTGGTTGCGGTCGGCTGTGCCCCCTTCCGTGGCTATTGCTGGTTGGGCGTCCGGCTGCTAAAGGTTTTGACCTTAGGATGTGATACAGTTCCACTGGACTCCGACCTGCCCTGAGCTCCAAAGCCAATGACAGAGATGAATATTTTGGTTATGATAATGACCAAGATTGTGGTCATGATCCCCACCTCCGGTCCCTTGCTCAAGAGTCCCGAATGAAAACCATTCAAATTCGTGCTCAAGCTTACTTTTAACGTAAAAAAATGAGCATGCGGTGCCGAAGCCCAGAGCAACACAAGAGCGAAGGTACCACCAACAGCCACACTGGGAATAGCACATCAACATAATTGGGCACAACATCATCGCCATCATTCTCACCTGTATGTCGAAGGGGAGGGGAAGGGGAAGGGGCCCTGTGGTTCTACGGGTTGTGGGTTGCCTCTGGCGCTCCGCCCGTTTGCTAAGGAGAGGTATGTTTTGACGGGGGTTACGCGGATGATGTGTGACTGTTTCCTGGGACGAGAGGCCTGGCCGGGGGGGGGGGCATACCATGGGGGGGGGGGGGGCCTGCGACGCGGCGACGCGGCACCATATATGGATGGATGGATGGATGCATACGTATGTACCTTTTGACTACGGCAGTAGTATTAGACACAAGGATCATGTACCGTCCGACACACTGAGAGAAGAAGCATGTCTCTTCCTTTGTTCTTGAGCTTCCTTCGCAGAACACACGGCAGCCTGATGCCAAGGAGCACAGCTTATCGCTGTCAATTCGCTGCTATCAACCAGGCAGATCTCAGGTCTTGACGCTGATCAAGGAGGGTCTGGCAGTCAGTAGCAAAAGTCTGGAGCCGTCCCTGCACACTCGTGGAGTATACTTCATAAACAAGTCGCTGAATAGCTGGAATTAAAGGGTCATGAGCCCGTTCAAGAATGGAAAGTACACCCTTCTTTCTAAGCCCGTGCACAGGACCTGACGCCCTAGTTCTGAACGTTCGCCTCAATGCCGAATCGAAAGTAAGCCCAAGCCCAGAGAAAGAGACACCCCAAACCCTCAACCCAGTATCGCAGTTCTGCAGGACACCGAAGACACCCTGGCCGTCCTTCTTTTCCAGGAGTCTGAGGTGCACCCACGCAGCTTACTGGGCCCACACCTTGCACATGAAGATCTCGTGGAACATCAAGCAAACAGGGAGTTCTTAGTTTTGGTCAAACAAATATGTACACTGTACATTGCCGTATTGTAATGATTTAAACATGCTGGTATGCAATCATCAAACCTTGCGCTTTCAACACACGAGTTGACGGAGTAGGGAGGTTTTGGTTCCATGGGAGTCGGGCGTAGGACTTGGTGACTTGGGTGACTTGGACCTTGGATGAAGGTGGCCATGCCTGGAATGTTCCGAATTCCGAATGCCTCCTTATTGCGGGATCTAGAATTCTCAAAGTCGGGTTTCTTACAGTATTACCGTGATTCAGTGGATACTCCTTATTCAAGAATGTCGGGCTTTTTGGGGTCCGATCGGCCGCTCAGAAGCACCAGACGTTGACTTTGCTCCCAGGGCTGGCTTCCAGCCTCGCTGTGACTCGTGTTCGAAATACTTTGAAAACTATCAGCCGCAGCTTGTCGTAATAGCTGCAGTCCTCGTGATCCTGCTCTTACACTGGAAGGCTCAATAATGTGACGAGGTGGAAGGTTGGTGGACGTGCTGGACAGTATGCATGTACTGGGACACAGCATGCGATTTCGTTGCGAAGTTTTGGGCATGTGATGAGCTTCGCACCGAACAGTGCTTCACGGCAACGTTGTGGATGTGTGCACGTTCACACTCGCGTCGAAGTTGCTTTGCGACTGCAAAGACAGACTCGCAGGCTCGAAAGGTCTTCTTTGACAGCGAGAGTCAGGCTTACCGCTGGACGGGAGCCTACATCGCGCGCCCTGTCTGGTCCATGAACGCTTCCGCCGTGCGCTTTGTCAGTTGGTTCCTACATACACACGCTGGACGGGCCGCCAAGTAGGCAGAGGCTTGACATAGATCTGTATGCGATAAATTGGGTTGAAAGTCAATGGAGAGCTTAACTTAGGACAGGGTTTCGATAGCTGAATGCTGTAGTTCATGAACTCGTACAAGACCATGCTTCGACCGGACGTAACTCACAAAACAAAACAAACCGTCACAGAAAGTTGGAGTTTTTACATCCATATGAAGTTAAAGCCTTCGAATCCGGAGCGGCCCAAACTCCGTGGTCCCGAAGCCCTGAACCTTTTCATTTGCCTCCAAGCACACGTGCGATTGTAGTCGTAGTCGCTGTCGTCGCGAAGCCTTGCCAACCATGTGTGGGAGTGAGAGTCGACTTCCAAAGCCTTACTAACCTTACAACCCTATAACTTTAGACTGGGGATCGTCTTATTGGGACTCGGCTCCTGCCAAGTGTGGGTCCTCGGGTCTGCCATGCGGGAGCCAAATATGACCTGAAAACCCCAACATGCCGATCACAAGACACCATGCATGCCGCGCGGCTACGCAACACTGCCCCTTTTTGCAGGGTTCAGCTTGTTGCCTTAAGTCCAAAGCATCGTCTGTCGGATGGGGTGCTGGTGCACGTTTGTAGCCCACTCCCTGACTGGTGCAGCATGGGCGCCGGGTGGGAAGTAGTAAACTCGACTCCGAGAGTAATGGCATGGAGGGGAAGGGGAGGAGGAGAGGAGGAACGGCAGCAATGAGCCAAAGGCAGCTCATAGAGCAGAGCTCCAAAGCCGACGCCCAAACCTTAAGCCCCGAAACCTGATCCGGAACGCCAAAACCCAACACTGCCAGTCCAATGGCGGCTGAGCAATCTCAGGCCGCGGAAGTCCGTGCAGCTCGTGGACGACAGGCATGCAGAGTTAGATTTGGGCTGTGGGTATTTTGAAATAACTTAACGGCTGTGGGGTTTCATCAGGTGGTTTAGGCAAGGGGGTTCGTATATCTGCGTCGCAAGGAATTGGCAGAAGCCTGAAGTCAAAAGGGGTCAGAGATTTACGAGTTTAAGGGCCTGGGTGTGGGGTTGCGGGCTCAGAGTTTTGGGGGTGTCGGGGGTTGGGCTACGGTATCAGAAGTGCTTTATGGGCTTGGGTCTATGACTGCGGACTTGCGGGTGTGAATGACGCAGGGCTATTGCAGGGAGTGCAAGCTCTGCTGTTTCAAGGCTTCGCGTTCAGGCTTCTGTTAAACAGCGGTATAGCTTCATCCACTGCGTAGCAGTAACAGGCGAGAAGATGAGCAGGGTTTCGTCAGGATGTTCATGTCGAAGACTGCAATGGTACTAATAGTGACGTAGTAGTGCACAGGTATCCCAATGCAGGTGTGTCCGTGGGTTGCATGGGTGGGGGCGGCGATTACAGTACTTGAGTTTAGTCGTATCTAGCAGCATTGATGTGTCTCACTTCGGATTTGTCGGGTCTGCGATGCAACGTAGAGACGCAACAACCGCAGCTTGGCAGTTCGGAAAATTTCGCCAAGCACTTGCCCCCTCTGTGGTAGAACAAATGCTTTTGAAGTATCCAGCACCTGCATGAGAGACTTGAATGCACGAGGGCAGAATCAGAAAGCCCACATAAATTTGACAAGGCTGACCTTTGCGGACATGGATGGCCAAGACCATTGCTTCGAGATCATTGAGCCGGAGGCGTGGTGTGGTGAGATGCGACCTCTTGATACCATGCCAAAAATGCGTGTTCGGAGATTGCGTTCTGATTTGATCCATCAGAATTTGACAACTGGTGCCATTGCTGCGTCAGCGATTGTGGGGTTTGCGTTTGCTGCCGCTGCTGCTGCCGCTGCTGCTGCTGCTGCTGCTGCTGCTTTGATCTTCTTACACTGATTCGACACCTTCTTACCGAACCCCCGTCGCCACCTCTGAATCTCTATATCCTAATCCTAACTGCTCAAAGCTGAACGCCCTGAGCCCAAACCTCGGCGAGGAAGATTTGAAGACCTTCTTGGCAGCTCCGGGCCATGCCTTCGAGCGCTATGAGGCTTCAGCATTTTCAGGGCCCCTACTCGCCAGAGAGAGTTTTGAAGCCGTAGCGTAATGATTAAGGCCCCCTATATGATCTGGCTGGAGTTCCAGGGTGCGGCTTCGGCCGGGAAGCACTTGCATCAGAACAAGATAGCACCAGATAGAATGCTCCAAGCGCTTGTATCCATACTTAGTGTAGTGAGCCCCATGATAATCCGGAAGCATGAAATCTTTGTGAGCTCACAACGACAAAATAAGCCAAAGCTCTTCAAAAGCCTTAGTCATGTGCCCTAAGGCTCTGAAAGGCCAAACCAAGATTTTATCCGACCAGAAGGCCTAAAGCTTATGTACTAGCTCAGACCTAAGCTCTAACCCCGAGTCCTAAACCCTTTGCGCCCAAAACCCGTTCAGTAAAGAGCACATCTCAAGTCGATGATCCTGCTTTGAGGACCGCTTAAGCCATGACGGACCCCACAGCGCCGTGCGAGTGTGTGTGTGTGTGTATCACGAGGTATCTATTTTGAGAAAATGAGGGACCCTGTCAAGGACCCTTGTAACTATACAGAGCCCAAACTGACAGGAACCTCCTCTGGAGGAGCCCTAAATGAAGAAGGTGCCCCAATTTTCTGGGCCCCGATATCTCCAGAACTGAAATACTGAAAGGTCTCTTTAGCAGAACTGGCTCGGCCCGGGGCCGGCTATCACCACGCTGGAGAGCCTCGCTTTTGGGATGCGGAGGTCGTTTGCAGATTCCCCAGTCAGGGGTTTGTTCAGGGCCAGCGTGTCATAGCATTCGAGTCGAGTAATTTTTCAAGTTTTTGCTTGTTTGCTTGGCTGCTCTGCAGCTCCGACCTTGGTTGTTGCATGTCGGCCTTGGTCGTTTGCAAGGCTTGAGTCCAGTAAAAAAGGGGATTAGGGGAGACGTTCCAAGATGAAGCTTCCCGTCGTTGCAGCTTGGGTGGCTCGGTCTCCTGACTCATGTCCCGCTTGCTGCAGTAGGTCAGGGTCTGTGGAATTTGGGCAACAATTGCTAAGGAGATGAACGGCGTGAATTGGTTCATGATCCTTGGCTACCCAAGCCTTTGACCCCCCAAAACCAAGCTGCAAACGGAGGCTGCACCTACGCACGCTAGCCTTTGAAGTGCACAGCGGAGGCTGCAGTTTCTCGTTTTTGTTGTACGAAGTGTTGGGTGTGTGATGGAAAGCCTGGAAGATGTGAGGAAACTTAGTTTGATCAGAGTTTAGTGGATTTCATTCCATACCATGCTGCATGCTCTTTGAAGGATTCTTTTCAGGGTCCGGCCAAGGACTGTCCAGGTTGAACATGCTGGGCTGGCCGTGTCGGACCACACGACGACGGTTCTTTGTGGTGTGGCGGCCGAGCCAGAGACAGGGGACGCAGAAATTTGGACCGTGTATCATGGCCTGTCTGCCCTTTGATAGCAGCTGCAGACGAGAGGAGGCACCCGTGACTGTTGCCAAGCTTTACAGAGACGCTGCGACGAATTGTCCTCGACTGCGAATGTTTCCAAGCTCCCCAACACCCTGATGCTCCGCTGCGGTCAGCTATGGAAATCCCATCGTGGCCCATGGAAGCAGCAATCACAGTTAGGATGCCCTGCAAGGTGTACAGTGTAAGGACAGCCAAGGGCTGGAGTTTTAGGTCTTAGGATATTTCCATACGTCCAAAGAGAAAATCGGCAGCTGCAAGGGAAAGAGAGTAGTGCCTCACCACACCCATGCGCGAAGACTAGATATTTACTTGTAGTACCCGCTGCAACTTTCATAGCAACACATATCAAGCAAGAGTGCGTCAAAGGAGTGTGGTCTACCCCCCCACCCTCGCAAACTTTAAAGCTGAGTTGTCGCAAGTATCCACATGTATGACTCCATGCCTACAAGGCGACGACTTGAATTGGTGTTGCTTGGGCTCCGGTCAAGCTTTTGGGCTTATGTTCATGAGTAGCATTAGAAGATGCGTCTCGAACCTGGAACCATGAAGCTATTTGAGCGAGATTTACCAACCGGATGGCCCGAGTCGTACACTGGAAGGATCAAGGAACTTGGTGAGTAGGGTCGACACGTAAAACTACCTGAGTGTCAATTACCTCGAGCTCGATCAAACACAATAGTCTTCGGTTACATATATCCTTAAGCACTAAGTCTGCTTCTCCTCGAGGCAGGACGATGGTAATTCCCTTCAATGCGAGAAAGTACAGAACAAGTTGAGCAATGGTCGAGAGTCGGCACTTCGCAGGTTTTTATTTAGGCCAGGAATGGTATATTTCATTACATCACACATTACATTTAGGGCTGCCGAGCTTCGAGTTGGGGAGTCCGGAGTTTGGGTTTGCAAGGACCGGTTTATCGGGCCAGCAGACGTCGGAGTCTTTGCCAGGAGTTTCGAGAAAATGATCCAAAGAGTTCCGAGAAAGCAGGGCCTTATATAAACCTGCAGCTATGGCCGGAAGTCCGCAGGAGGAGCGTGGCTACCGGTTCTACAAGGATTTGCAGAAAGACCTGTCGCGTGCTTAGACGCACTCCTCGATACAAGTAGAAGTACACCTTGCACACCCAGGGGGTAGCTGCCAATTTGTCGGTTTTCTCTCCGTTCTTTCCCTATCTTTTTTTCTCTCTCTCTCTCTCTCTCTCCCTCTCTGTCTCTTCCCTCCGGTCGCGGCAAGTGCAGCAAGCGAATATCTGCAATTCGCGTTTGCTGAACTTGACCCAAATGTGCTCACTCACTCTATGGCTGGGACTAATGGGCATATGGTAACCTTCATCTTGTTCTTCAACTAGGTGGCGATTTGGGAAGCTTTTCAATTCTTTCTATGGTTCCTATAGAGGTACCTTTTCATAAATACTGTTCAGGGCCCAAAACTACAACCCAGCCAATGTTATCCAGACTATGTTTGCTTTGGTGCTCTGGAGTTCGTGGAGGCAGCCGACCTCCGAGCTTGTAGCCTCATTCGGGGTTTCGGTTGCTATAAGGAGAGCCGCCTCAGTGTCGAGCTGTAGAGGCCGTTTACTAACATGCCATGCATTCGATCCGGGCCTGCATTTGCTTCTGCTTGCTGCCTGCATTTGTGCGTGTAGCCAGCCTAACTCTCGAAGTGGCGCCATTTCCATGTGTTCGTTGTATTTCAGGATGAGGGAGATGGTGCACCTTGAGCCTTTTTCGGGCATCAGCAAGAGAATTACTGTGTCGCTAGTTGCTGCAACTTCTAAAGATGTGTCCGGGTGAGCATGTCAGCTGCTGCAGGCTACTTTGTGCTAGTAGTGTGCTTTACTGCTATATCGTCGCGGTACTTGAACTCCTTGGCTGTTGGTGCAACATAGGGGCCTTAACAATCACCTATATTATTACCAAAAAAATATAAATAAATGGTCACCCCCCCCCCCCATGACAGACCATCCCCTTTAAAACATCGCTCCCACCGGCGTGTTCGTGCTTTTTCCGGAGTATCGAGTTTGAGCCCTCCGAACGTATCCCTGGAACCACCAAAAGACTGAGACCAGAAAGCAGCACGATAAGGCGCGCGGGTGTCCTACCAAGAAAGGAATTACAGAGCTGAGGGTTGTGCTGACACACTACATAGTAAGCACTACACAGTAATCTTACTTGAGTCATATATAGAGCAGATTCCAGCATTTCCAAAATTTCCAAAATTCTCTCCCCTAACTTTCCAGATTTCCAAAAAATTTCCAAAATTTCCAAAATTTCCCGACCTAGTCGACAGGATTTTTCCAAAACATAAGGGCGGACTTTTTGGAAATTTTGGAAAGTTTGGAAATTTTGGAAATTTTGGAAAGTTTGGAAATTTTGGAAATTTTGGAAATCCGGAAAGTTAGGGGAGGAAATTTTGGAAATGCTGGAATCTGCTCTATATATGACTCAAGTAAGATTACTGTGTAGTGCTTTTAACACTAACGTTGACATGTATATTAATGCTTTCATTTCGAATATGCACATTACTAATTCTATTATTAACATTAATACTCCTACGCCTACCAATAGTCATATTCATATTGATATTAATGCCAATACTAACAGACACCTGCGTATATTAATGTCCGCAGATATACATACCACTATCTGAAAAGCAAATATATCAATGCATTCGTGTACTAACGTAGTATATTCGTATTTAATTTGTCATATACCCAGTTTCCAACGTGACAATATACTACTTGTTAACGTCTGATTATACTGTATTGATATGCTAACTTGCTAAGACACGAATACTGTAATATGCAAGTACACTGACACATGGCAATGGTATACTAACATATGGATATACCAAAAAAGTTGTTAGATAATATACGAATATGATAAATGAAGTAGCATACCAGGATACTCATACACTAATATGTTAATAATCGAAGATAATAGCACACCAATATACTAATGTACTCATGCACGAACGTACGCATGCATTAATATACTAAGAGCATACAAACATACAGGTATACAAACATATTACTGTTCGAATACATTATAATGTGTTGGTATACTAAGCTGTTTATATAATCTATCAGTATACTAATATATCAAAACTAATTATAGTATTGATACGCATACTAGCACGTCCGCGAATATTACACTGATGTTAAATTCATCATTAAGACTGATTAAAACTGACATCGACATTGGCACTGGCATTAACACTAATTATCACTAAATATGCTAGTGTACTAATATACGAATACTGTAAAAGGCAAGTACACTGACATGTTCACATGCCATTATGCCAACATATTGATATACCTATAAGCTATTAGGGAAAATACGAATATAGTAAATGTAGTAATAGACCACTATAATAATATACTAATATACTACTACGTTAACATACGAATATCATGATACACCAATATACTAATGTACTCATGCACCAACGTACTAATATATTCGCGCAATCTTCAACTCTGCAAATATACTATTGTTCGAATACATTACTGTATTATTATATTAAGCTCAAAATGTACGAATCAATCAGTATATTCACATATCAAAACTATTTCTAATACTGATACTAATACCAGCACTTCTGTGAATAATAAACAGATACTAAAACCAGCATTCAGACTGATACTAATACTAACACGAGTACTATTACTGACATTGACATCGACACTGGCACTAACACCAGCACGAACATAATCACGAGTTCATATTTACTATTATTGATATGTATACTTTTATTCAATACTAATACTAATACTGATGCTAATACTAATACTAAATACCAATACCAATACTAGTACTAAAGCAATACCCATCCTAATATCAATACTACCACAAAACTATTACTCATATGAACACTGATACCAGGATTAGGACTACTACAAACAATGACAGCAGTACTAAGAATAGAACCAAGAACAATACATATTAATCCTAACACTAATACTAGTACTAATACTAGCTACTAATTCTAATACTCATACTCATACCAATACTAATGTCACCACTACTGCTGCTACTACTACTGCTACTACTACGACTACTACTACTACTACTACTACTACTAGTACACATACTTAATACTAAAACTAATACTGATACTCATACTAGTCACTAACACTAATACTAAGACTCATTCTAATACTAATGACTAATACCAATACCAATACTAATGCTACCACTACTACTGCTGTGCGACAACTATTGCTAGTACGACGACTACTACTATTAACATCAATACACATACTTAATGCTAATACTAAGAGTAATACTAATTCGAATACTATTACTCATACTAAACATCCTAATATCAATACTACCACAAAACTAATACTAATGCTAACACTGATACAAGAATTAAGATCTACAAACAGTAATAGTGGTACGAAGAGCAGAATTGAGATTAAGATTGGGACTAGGAGCGCTGCATGCGTGTGAAGAAATTTCCAAAAATTGCAAACCATCTAAAAGAACATTTTGGAATTGAGTTTGGGAGAAGTGTCTGTCGCCTATCCGTTGCAGATCCTGCCTGGGGACGCACGCCACCCTTCCCCTTCCCCACGACGGTCTGTCATGGGGGGGGGGGGGTGAGCAAATAAATATATATATATATATGTATATATATATATATATGTTTATATCATCCACTACCCTGCTTCGCGTACTCAGCCATGCAGGAGGCAAAATTACTATTTTGGGGGTTTCTTCAATGTGATTTCCAGTTTTCAAAGGCCACCTGTTATAATACCCTTATAGATCCCTGTTTTGTAGCCCTTATAGACACCTTTAAAGGAACCCTATTCTAATCATCAAGGTCCCATATATTAAGTAAGGTTCCAGCTTTGCTGCCTCAGGTCCAAGCGCTTGGACGCCGCAGTCCGCGGACGCGATGCCGAGTCGACCTCGGCCTGCCTGGAGGAAGCTCTGAGGCTTCGAGAAGCGCTGCACAAGAGTTAGGGTTTCGGGTTTAGGGGTCTAGTAGCAACAAAAGGGGTTAAAATTAGGTGCAGTAGAGTTAGGGTTTAGGGCTACCGGGTTTAGGTGCAAGTCTGTGCAAAAAACAAGGGGGTTAATTACATAGGGTGTTAAGGGACCAAGAGCTTCGGATCAATGAGCATAGGTCCATGCTATTCAGGGACCTGGGCCGCTGTGAGGCTGCTACGTCGTCTGACAGAGGAGCCATTCAAAGGGTGCAGTATAGATTGCCTACAGTGGCGCGTGGAGCTGCGCAAGCTTTCTTCCGATGTCATGAATCCACTCCTAGGATCCTGAAAGGTGAGTTTACTTGCAATGCCACGGGTGCCAATGAAGACGGTCCATGTGCATGTGGACTCTGATAGAAGCTTCACACGCTCACCAATGGTGCCAATGGTTGCATAATCCTCATGTCCATGGCACAGAGTAGATGTGCACTTGTTCCGTTATGCACCTTGCACAGCTGCTTCATGTCACATGTGTTGTGCCGTTATGCGCTTTTCGTTGATCGTTTTCGTTTGTTCTGCAGTTGTTGTCGTCGTCGCTGCTGTTGCTGCTGTGGACGCTACGGTGTTGTTGACCGTGCTGATAAGCAGACATTGTGTCATCAACATGGTAACAAGAATGGGAACAGCTTGAACACTGTCGTCCACGATCGATTTTTTGGACTGCCCCAGCAAAGCCGCTACAACGTCCTTCTGCTGCTGCTGCAGTGGATGCGGCAATGACATGTATCACGAGCTTGTCGCGATCGTGATTGCGAAGCCTCCCGATGATGTTGAACAGGCTCATTGCTAAGTATCGTCGTCACCATCATCATTATCGTACTTGTGGTGATGCCGGTTCAGCGCCCGTTTTGCGTGAGGTTCTGGGTGCAGCTTGATGTGGTGACCTTCTCGCCTCTCATTCACGAGGCCCGCGAGCATATATAATATAGCATACTATACTATATTATATTATATTGTTTCATGTAATAGCCTTTGCTGGTTTGTAGTGGGGGAGGTTGTATGATTGTATGTCAGCACGGATTCACAAACCGCGGTTTTGCAGGTCGACGTGCGCTTTGTATTGGTAGAGGAGTTTTTCAAAATCTCAGTGCCCAGCTGCGCCATACTCCAACACAGCATTGCAGCTGAATTAGGGTTTGTACCTGAACCTGCCGTCGTTGGCAAAAGGCTGTACAAGCCAAGCAGGGTCCCATGGGATCTGCATGCGCGAGCACCGCAGTTGAATTGAAAGGGGGCGGTCGGCTGATGCTTGTGAGGCGGCAACTTTGAAGCTCCGGGGCTTGTAAATTCAGGGGAGCTGCCCTTGGCGATCGCACGGAGCCACAAGGGAGCTGCTTCGAGACACAGGAACAATCAAATCCAGTCTAGAACCCCCGCATCTCAGATCCGACACCCTCATCCTTTGAAGCTTTACTTTAGGCTCCGGTCCTTCACCCTTCGCCGCAACATCGTCCAGAGGCTGCGAAGGAGGGAGACTTGCGGCGACCGGGCCCCGGTTGCGGTAAATATCAGGAGGATAAGTAGTATTACTGCGAGCAAACAAAGTGGTAGTTATAAGTACTAACATGTTAGTCCTAGTTTCATTCGTATTATGCCCTTATTCTTGTTATGGTTGTTGCTATTTTGACCATTATTGTTGTGGCCTGATCGAAGGCACTTGCGAGCAACTGAATGTTCAGACCGATTCACACCCCTACATGTCCCGATATCGCTTTCCCCTCTGAAAAAAGCAGTGCATGGGAATCCTCATGCCTAGAGCAGAAATGTGATTCAAGGGTTAAAATTTAGGGATATCGGGACGGGCGTAAGCTTGGGATTCAGTGGTTCAGGGTGTTTTCGCTGCCAGGCCCCTTCGGTCAGAGAGGATGGCTTTGGACGGTGTTTGAGGCAGGGATCCAGAGGGTTTAGGGTTCGGGTTTTTAGTCTTATCATGACTCCATGCGTTCGACTGCTGGCGTGGAGATTCCAGGGCTGATCTGTGCGATTATGATGCTGCTTTAACAGCCTTTTCCCGCAGGCCTAAAGGCGAACAAGCCCTTAAACAAGCTCAAACCCAAAACCAAAGCCAAATTAAACCCTAAACTTAAACACCATCTCAGCTCAAACTTTAGGAAGCGGAACTATAAGCTGAGTGCTGCTTGCGAGCTCGACACTTCTCCAAGGTGCAGAGTATTGGCTGGAGCAGGCCTTTGGTCGTTGAAAGTCCGATAATACTGGTTTCATAAGGACGTAAGGGGCATAGATGCTTCTTTCGAGAGTCCTGCTTGGGCGTAGTTAGTTCGGCAAGAGTCGACCCTTGCAGTTTTGCCCTTATGGCGTTTAATGTGGTTCTACTTCGACTTTAAGCGTACAGAGTAACGCCTAGTTGAGTAAACGAATATCCTGGTAATGGCATTCAATAGAGTCAATAGAGTATGCATAGCAGTAGCAACACTCCTAGTAGCCTCGCTGAGAACAGTCATGCAGCACGTAGTTCTGGCCCGTTGCAGTGTTGTCGAGTCTCTATTGCTTCGAAGCATTGCCTGCCTTATGCGAGTTGCCGCAGTCGAAAATGGGTTGTGGTTCTAGAAGCAGCAACTGCACCGATGCAGAGCCACCACGACAGCAACAGCAACAGCGGCTACTACCACCACCTCGTACTGCCACTGGAAATATTAACGATCATCATAATAGTATGATTTCATAAGGATACATAGCAGTATGTACTGGTAATATTCATTATCATCATAATAGGAAGGCTCAGAACGATAAGATAGGTATAGTGGCAGCAGTCCCAAGAGCCTCCTTGCAGCAATCAGGCCAGGCTCTGGTCGGCCAAGCCAGAGCCTCAGACTCCGTGTGGTGAAGGAACTCATCATTTCAGTTACCATCATGGGGATGCATAAGGGTTTAGTGCTTAGGGATCATAATTTAAGTTACCATAATGGGGATGCACAGGGGCTTTGGGCTCTTAACTCATAATTTAAGTTGCCATAACGGGGATGCATAAGGATTTAGGGTTTAGGGCTCATGGAACTTTGTGTTTTCGGGCTTGGGGCTATGGTTGTAGTTCGCAAGGAAGCTTTACAGGGTTTGGACTTTCTTGCGATTCTGCGCAGTATTCCGGGTTTTGGCTGTTGGGGCTTTTGTTATTTATGGTTGCCTAGATTAGGGTTCCTGCTTCTTCGCACAGTCAAACTCCAAGCCCTGGTCGTCCCTTGTGGCTTGGGTTAATTACAGACACACCAAAATAAGACGGGTGTGCCTCTTTTTCTCTGCCTTGTTAAAGCCGAATCTCGCACAAAGGAAGATTCAAGAGTTCGTAGGTGACGAGGATCTCTGAAACAGGCTCACGGACTTCAGTGGCTTGAGCGTTAATATTAGTGGGTTTGTGGTCAGAGTTGCCCGTGCTCAAGTTATATCAAGTTAAGCCTAAATGCTTGCTTGGTGCTGTAGCCCTGCGGTGAACAGCCCCCACCTGATTTATAGTGGCACCAGGATCGACGATATCGAGCTCAACGCAGTCATTGATGCTGCCTCAGAGCAAGGCACATTCAAGCAGCTCACGATGATCTCAGAATACGTCACATGCAAACAAATGAAATCTAATCGCATGATCCGAGTCACTTTCCTCCAGCATGCCTGAACTAGAATGAGCCTGGAAATCTGGATGTGCAGCTGTATGCGGGACCTTCGGGGATTTGCTGCTCTCGCGCTGGTGGCCGCGCAGGCAACCTGTCTGCTGCCGAAGCCTGGTTTGGAAGGTTCAGCTCAGCCTGGTGCTTGGGGGAGGGCTCTAGTATCATCAGCAACAACGGACCCTTCGTGCACTGCACCTGGATGCGGGTGGTTAGGCTGGCTCTCCAACAGCTATTTTGCGTTCCCTTCTTTTCTGGCTCTTTCAGCCTCAGGCACACTCTTTCCGAGTTCAGCCCGACGCTGGCAGCTCAGGTCCGAGCATTGATCACTTTGTACGGTAGATGACAGGAGCTAGATGGAGCAGCAGCACAGTTAGATGTCGTCGTGGCTTCAGCTGGAGTAGTCGTCGCCGCCGTCGTTATAATGCAACAGCGGCCGCATCTGGCAGCAGAAGCAATATTGGCCACTCGAGAGTTTCAGAAAGTTCGGAGCTCTCATATGAAGTTATTTGACCCTTCGTGTAACGACGCCCAAAATTAACCTCTGGTATCAACACGCCCCATACATTCTCCAGCGTAGTTGCCGACACGAGCTTGCCCAGGTGGTGACACTCACATCGGTGATTCGTGCAGCCGGAAAGCAAGGGGATCAGTGGAGGGCCAAGGACTGGTATTGCAGCTGCCTCAAAGGTCGATGCTGTGTCTACAAGATTCATGCGACCGTCGGTGCACTGTTTTGCAAAGATGCAAAGTGCATGCGAATTGAGCAGGGAACCTCTCCGCTCCGACCATACCGGTGAAGCTCAGCTGTAGTGAAGTGACTGCCATGTCGGCTTGCAGTGATGTTGATGGCGCACAATCGAACTGGCCTCGGAGGCGCGGCACCTTACCTGCGCATCCAGCCCAACACAGCATGGGCCTTGGGCGCCGCCGATGCAAGAAGCTCACTGTAGTGACGAGTACCCGCTTTCACTCTTTCATTGTAACCCTTAACCCATCCTGAAGGCCTCTCTCGGCGACCTTAGCGACAACTCGAGTATATGCTCTAACCGTGTGGTGAAGCTACACTACATTCATACCCTGGCCTGAAGGTGACCCACGCCTGCCTCTTGCATGCTTTGCGGCAGAACATTTCCGCCTGGGTCTCTGCATTTCTCGGGTTCTGCATGTATGGTCGCATGCGTGTGTGTGTGTGTGTACATACGTACTTACATGCATGCATGCTTGCATGAATGCAAGCATGCATAGATGCAGATATACAGGCACACACACACACAAGCGCGTATCTTCATGCACACATGTCACACATGTACATGTACATATATATATATATATATGTTTATTCATCTGTTCTCATTTCTACATATATAAATATATATACAAATATATTTATGTAAATATCCTGGAACATAGCCTGGGTTCAAAATGGATATTTACATACATCCATACAGGCATGCATACATACATACTCTGCCCATAACATGTTTCGGTCAGATGTTGGTTGGGTTGTAGGGCCTTCGAGACGGAACCCGAACGAGCTCTAATTCATTATGAGAAAGCATAGTGGTCCCCTCTGTATATGTCGATAAATAACTCTGTATACACACACGTATACAACACACACACACATATATATATATATATATATATGTGTGTATATGCATACACGCAGAGAGAGAGTGAGAGAGAGAGAGAGAGAGAAATAGATATACACATACATATGACATATACATACGCGCACATATACACATGCACAGGACACACCAAACACAGATATACACATGTGTATATATATATATATATATATATATAGACAGGTACTTGGATATGCGCACATCAGTATATTCATAAGCGTTGGCAGTAGTTCGCTCATACAACTCGCAATCCACTACTTGTATTCAACAGAAGTCCCCGTCTTCGGTTTTTGCCGTCTGCTGGACAGCCTTAGCTTGCACCGTGCATGCAGGCCGTGCAGGAGTGGTTCGACATCGGCATCCGCGATGGGATCCAGCCGAATGCCTGGTACCCAGAACGTATGTATGCATGTATGTGTACTCGTACATGCACGTGTACAGGTACGTACCTCTGTGTCTGCATGTAGATGTTGTGGTGGATTCGGTCAGTGCTGCTCGAACTGCAACGCCCAGTGATCGCCCGATGTAGATCGATCTAAGTGTGGTTGACCTGCAGCCTTACAAGTTGTAACAAAGTCGAAAGCGGTGGTCAACCGAATTTTCTGCAACTTGCGGCACTCTGAAGCCAGCTAGGCAGCAACAGGACTTGCTGTTTGCTTTCATTGAGTATCGCAGTCCAGGACCTCGTAATGCACAAAACAAGGCAGTGCATTCGGGACAAATTTTACTCGAACTCCTTTTTGTGTGTGTGTGCGCACGCACAACAGGAGAGCATCAACACGAGCGACGACAGACCCTGTACTCATTCAGACAATGCCAAAAGTTCACATGTCAGCAAACGCGTAGCAACGTGTGTTTGGACCGTTGTACAACCTGCAGAAGAGCAGACAGTTCCACTCAAAAGACTTAGACCACTGCATTACTGCCCGAAGCTCGAATCTAAACCAGAACTGACTAGAACCCAAAGCCCAAGAGGCCCCAACTGAACCTGGGTTCTTATCGGAGTTTAACTGAAGCTGCCGTAGCAGGCTTTGTCTATTTTTGTTTGCAGATTTGTCAACCGTTCTCCTGTCCGTCTTAAGGTAGCTTACAAGAGGCTTTTTCAAGAGCTCATAAACCGCTTAGCACACCATCAGCCACGTAGGGACTTTGAGCCTGGAATGCCTAGAAGCCACCCCAAAACCCTAAACCTAGGAACCATCCTCGCCGGCAGAGTCCCGGTTGCGAGAGTCCAAACCCGAGGTTGTCACATACAACACAGTGATTGACGCCATGGTCTGGGCCGCGGATAATGCAGCAAGTCCGCCGCGCGCTGTGGGGTTTTAGGGCTTCCTAATTATGTGGCTACCAATCGGGGTAGGGTTACAGGGATTTCTTGAAAGGGTACTCATATACGAGCTTCCATTAGGGTCCAGGGGTTCGGGGTTTAAGGGTTATCACAAAGGCTGCCATTGTTATCATATGGCTGCCACAAAGGTTTCATAGCGGTTTGTCCGGCAGAAAGGTACGTTGAAAAGATTCAGGGTGTGGAGTTGAAGTGGTCGAGATCGAGAGATTCGTGGTGATTGTCGGGGTTCGGGGTTCAGCGATTAAGGGTTCATGGAAGGAGTTTTAGTTCAACAGGTGCTGGGGTCCTGGGCTCACTTTGCCTTTGTAATTGTAATTATCAGCCAGTATTTTTGGGGTGATATTCGTGTATATACCATAGGTGCAACCCCTAGACTCCCATGTATAGCTCCAAACATAAATTGAATTTTACCTCAGGCCCGCGCCGGCCGCATGGATCTAGCCGAGCGCTTTTTCAAGCAACTCGACGCAAGCGTGGGCAGTGCCGTTTCAGTCTGCCCAGATTATCGGAGCGCATGTCGAGAACTGCAACATGAACTTGTCAAGGCAACATATCCTTGAAATGGACGGGTTTGAACAGTTTCGTGTTTTCGTGCTTTGAAAGTTGGGGGTCTTTACCAGGGTTTGGGATGTGCATCACAATGTCGCATACTCAGGTCTTCGTCTAGCGCTTGAGTCTCGTATTGCTATCCTTGACCGCCAGACCTGGCATAGACGAATGTCTAAGTCTGTTGGCGGGTTGAACTACATCATGTGTCTTATTGCTCTGTCAGCGTACAGACTTCGGATACACCAGTATTGCTATGTGTTCAGTTGCAGAGTTCGTGCAAGTTATAACATGGCCAGTCTTCTGTGCTGTTGGGGTACTCACCATGCTAAATGCGGACAAAGCATATCTAGTCAAGGAACCCCCCTCTTGTTTCGGTAGCTAAACGTGAAGAAACAGAGATGCAGTTAGTAATGTTGAAGTAGACAAAGGAAACAAACGATTATTGCAAACGCACGAGAGAGGCACAGAGTCACCGAAGAGCCTTGCAGAGACAAGGTGAGAGACACCTGCACATGCACAATTGAGCACATGCAGACCTGCACGAGTTTGAATCCATCCGCTTTTTGTGGCTCGATCGTCAAGCCATCTTGTGTTCCGCAGATCAGGGACTTCTGGTCCTTGACTGTGACTGACTCACAGTAAGTTGAATCACAAACGCCGCAGATTGCATCACCTTCGATTCAAGACGTCGTGCAGAGAGCGAGTTGAGGTGCACGCCATTGTGCTTGGGATCCCAGCCTCAGCTTCTAAAGCCTAAGGCAGGCACGAACCCAGTCCGGTTCTCGGATGCCGTCTTAGATGCTCAGGGGGTTAGAGGGCCATGGAGGAGGAACGCGAAGCTTTGGAGGCCGTCTACGACACCGACTTTGAGGCCATGTTGACAAGACGAGATGTATTGAGGCATGTACAGAGATCCTGGTTTTGGGCCTGCCTCGCATGGTCCTTTGCTGAGCCCATGAAGTTAAACAGAGACTTCAGTTCTGTTCGACAGATTTTGGCCGCTTTCCTGTGACGGCCACATGCAATATAGTTTGTCATGTTGTTTTGCCGGCCGGGTCAAGGCACACACGTAGCTCTCGCATGTCCGCCTCTGGATTCGTGTCGTGTCCTGGCAATGGCATTTTGCAGGGCCCCCCATATTTCGGTCTTTGCATTTGTATGACTGCTCCATACTGTCGCGCTCACGGCTTCGTACATAGCATGCCGGCGCCGTGCGGGAGGTTGTGCTTTGTTGGGTAGGCTCAAAGTACTCAACAAAAAAACAGGCTTAAGGTGTACCAAGTAAGTTATGTTCTATTCAAGGCTTCTAGATCGTAAGAGACGCAGTTGAGCCTACATGTATAGAAGTGTGTAAGAGATAGATAGGTAGAGAGAAAGAGAGAGAGAGAGAGAGAGAGAGAGAGAGAGAGAGAGAGAGAGAGAGAGAGAGAGAGAGAGAGAGAGAGAGAGAGAGAGAGAGAGAGAGAGAGAGAGAGAGAGAGAGAGAGAGAGAGAGGAGGGAGAGAGAGAGAGAGAGAGAGAGAGAGAGAGAGAGAGAGAGAGAGAGAGAGAGAGAGAGAGAGAGAGAGAGAGAGAGAGAGAGAGGGAGAGAGAGAGACAGAGACAGAGAGAGAGAGAGACAGAGACAGAGAGAGAGAGAGAGAGCGAGCGAGCGAGCGAGGGAGGGAGGGAAGGAGGCCGCCTCCGCCCTATGCCCCAAAGCAAACGGAGAGAGAGAGAGAGAGAGAGAGTCTCTCCTTGGAAGGCCGACGGGTCCACTTGGCGAGTGCGGCTACCGGAGCTTAATGCGGTACTGATCCTTCGCTTGGGAGGCATCGTGCCCACATCTGCACCATGGGACCTTAAATAGTAACAAAATGAATACAATTGGTTTGTCATCACATCGATGGTGGCACAGGTGGATATCCGGAGTCTCAGCCGCCATCGCCATCCCTGGAATTCGATCCCTGGCCGAAGGGTGGCGATGCTTTCGCACGGCGAGTGACGCAGGAGCGCGCTTCATTACACGTCTTGGTGAGCGCTTGTATCTCGCTGCAGCACCGTTCTATGCATACATACATATATGCACATAGTAGATAGTGCCCCCCCAACTGAACCCTTTCGCGAACAAGCCCAGCATGAAAGCTTGGGACTGTTCATCCAAGTGAATGTCGCTGCTCTGCTCCCCTCTCTCCCTCTGCCCTGCTGCTTGTCTTTCTCTCTCCCTCTTTTTGGTGTCTATGTCTCCATAAGCGTTTTTTTCCAAGCAGGCTGCCTGCATGCAACTGAGTAGAGCTATTCTGATCGATTTGTTTACTGCATGCACTCATTGGTCCGACCGACCGAACAGAGAGTACACGGACAGACAGACAGACATGCTGACGGGATCTGACAGGCGGGTGGACAATACTTCGGCTGCACAAACTGGCCGATTTTATGCATGCACGATGCATGTGGGAATCACAGTCTGTGCAGGAAGAGCGACAGGTATTGAAGAGGCTAAGGGCAGAGTAGCAGCGGAGCTTCCACAGTTCCTAAGTAGTTCCGGGATGCTCCTGGAGATAAAACGCAGGCCGAACCCGACACTCTGACGGTTTAGGTATGCATGCATACATGCATGTTTAAACTGTACGTCCAAGTACTGCCATGGACAAGCAATATTAGCTTACCTGTGCACCCAACCCTTGCGCATATCCGTGATCAACACCATCAAAACAATAACACAGCTAAAGCATTCTATGACCTTACTCCAGCAGCATTCCCGACTAAGGCTTTCTTGAACATGTGTATATATATATGTATATATATATATATGTTTATAGATGTATAAATGTACATCTACATATACATATACATACATCATATTATACTATGTTATATTCTGTTGTATTAGAACATATTAGATTATGTACCGTGGCACCCAAGAAGGGCCAGGCGAGTTCTGTGAGGTGAGGTGAGAGTCCTTCTTGGAGTCAAGGACCCGTCTTTCAAACTTAAGGCTTAGAGCTTAGGCAACTCAGACGCCGTAGGCCGTTCGGAAACCCGACAAGCCTTAAACTCGAACCCAAAGATCTAAGCCCACACAGCCACCAACAAAGCAGGACTTGTTGGGCCAATTTGAGCCTGGGAGTGGCTGTGTGATCCAATGGGCTGCTCGAGGGGAAAGCAGAGGAACGTTGCAATGGGGCTTTTTTGGGCTTGGGTTTAAGAGTTTACGGGTTTAGGGTTTCGGGTTTTTGGCTTCGGTGTGTAGGGTGGCTTTGAGATCCAGGCGGGCATGTATAAGTCGGTACACGTCAGGTTTACGGTATAAAGGTTCACAAGGCCTTACCAGCACGGGGCTCATGTAATTGGCATAATTGGCTGGTAGATGTTACTGTTAAAGGCTAAGTTGCCTTCTGCTTACCGCCTCCGCTAGCTTGGGGGGCTTTGATTGTTCTCAGCCCATTTCGCTGTTATTTTCATGTGCCTGCTGTAGGTGCGGGGGTTTGCGAGCTGTTTGTGAGCACTGATCGGCTTCTCGCGGTTTGTAGTACCGGAGCCATGGGCACTTCCCCATGGAGCCGTGCCTGCCTTGTGCTAGTGTGGGGTTCAGTGGGGGCTTGGCTAAGTCGGTTCTTAAATCTCCACTTCAGAGATCCGCAACTCGACTTTGTACCGACCCCTGAGCCTTCAACTGTATGGGAGTTTCCGAAAATAGGGGACCCTAGTATAGTGCCCTAAATAGTAGGATCCTTATTCTAAGGACTCCAAAATAAGGTACCCCTGTTTTCGGAAACTCCCGTATCCCTCTGACTCTACACGCAAACCTCGAGGTTGAGTTCGTGAAGGAGGCCTGGGCCACAAGTCCTCCGGATGCTGTGGCGGCTATCGAAACAGAGGTGGAGATGAAAAAGCAGAGCATGCTTATGGGTATTGGATGTGTTTTTTGGTTGATGTGGGAGGGGGGTGTGGGTAGAGGTCAAAATCAGATCCCCCGCCCCCACCCCCGACAGACAAACCCTCTGACCCGGCTCAGGCGCCAGCGGAGGTGGTGGAAACAGAGGCCAAGCCCAGCAGCGTCGCCCTGACGCCAGAGCTGGCCAAAGCCGTAGGCGTCTTGATGGATGAGGAAGCACTTTTTGCATTTTGTTAGTTGAAGTATCGACAAACGAAATGTCACATGGCTGATGGATGGACTGTCCCTTTGTGCCTTCTATGTTCGTCATACCGTAACTGATTCTTCGCACCGATTTGCGAAGCCCCAGCTTCAGCAACAAGCCCTGGACCTCTAACCCTACGCCCTCGATGGTCTTGTCCTGGCCTATTGGAAGGCAAAATCAGAACATACGGCCTTTTATAACACGCCAATTCCAAACCTAGTTCGAACTCTTCAACCTCGGACGGTAAATCGCATTTCTGTTCGACGCCACAGTCTGCGGAGCCCTCTACGAATCCCAAACCCAGGGTTTAGGGCTGGAGCTTGCATTATTGAGTTTTTCTGCCAGCAAAATCTAGAGCCCTTCTCCTCCAACGCCAAACCCTGAACGTCAAACCCGAGCCCACAAACGAGGCCCATCTTTGCTGAGCGCTGGCTTCACGGAATGGAGCCCGGGGCTCTTCGCCCACAGCGACAAGGGTGTCACTGCAGAGGCAGCCGATTACCATAGGGGCCTACAATTTTTTGGGGGAGGGGTCCCTAGTACATAATTATAGTATAATGGGTCCCAAAATCAATACTTTGTTCTACTTATCAAGGCCCTTATAATACGCTGACGCGGGCCTTGATATTTGTAGGTCTGGCGCCGGCGGTATCTGCGGCCGTACGTTGCACATGTGCTTCTGCAAGTGTGCTTGATGTGCAGACACACGGCATGATGTAGCAAATGATTGCAAATCGATGGACAGGAGAAATGAAAACGGTAGACAGCTCTACATGAGCAACAAGGTGCCATTCTTTGTACGTGTACCAGCTACAAGTGGACATTTCAGAGGAGTCCGTAAGTCGCAGCAACAGAATGTCAGAAAGCCCAGCTGGTGAGGTGCGCGAGGACCTCACCATCACCGTTGACGGCGTGGACGCCGAGGACCTTGTGGACTGGGCTGGTATGCAGTTGTCGGCAGACCCTGCCAGTTTCGGAGCGCGACTCTTGGAGTGGGTGGCTCCGCTTGTTTTAGAATTGTGTGTTATGATTCATGTACTTTCAAGCCCATCCCAGTCTTTAGTCGAGCAGTCAACCCGACTTTCGTGATGTTGTACAGTTTGGGCCTGAACAGCCCGAAAGAAAATCAAGACAGAAAGCCGAACCCACAAATTTGCTTGACAGACAGAGCCCGCTCTGCCCCTAACACCCTAATCATTCCCTAGTCCCATTAGCCCTTGTGGGAGCCCCAAACCATAAGCTTTAAAGCCTGAACCCGGGAGTAAGTGACTAGAAATGCCGGAACCGCAAAAAGAGCAAACCGAGACCCAAAGTCCAAAAGCTGTTAACCTTTACCATCATCAGCAGTTTATTGTTATTAACTTATTGTAATTATGATGAATATTATCATTGTTGTTATTATCATGATGATTATTGTTATCGTAAGGTGACAGCTCAGCGCTCGCCCGAACCGGGCTTCTTGGACGACGAGGCAGAGGGCTCTGGGGGCCCCGACTTCTTGCCGAGCCCAGACGCTCTGGCAGTTTAGGGGGGCTCCAGGGTTCAGGGTTATGTAGGACAGTTTAGAGACCTCGTGCTTGAGGTTTCCGGGGATTTGGTAAGGCCTCGTGTTGTCGGACTTCACAACCAGTGTTGGGTGCTTTTCCGGCTCGGGAGCGGCTGCAGGGTTCTGGGATGTTGTAAATGAAGGGTGCAGGGTCACGGTGGGGGGTTTGGGAGGATGCCCGGCCATCTTTGCCCAGGAAGAGCTCGGTGTCAAGAAGGAACGAGATCTGCTGGTACTGACTTGGGGCAAAGCCTTGCGAAAGTCAGCTCCGCCCGAAAGTGAGCACAACTTCAATGCTGGCATCCTCAATGGCAGGGGAGGAGGCTGGTGGTCCCAAGCCTATTGAGCATGGTTGAGCATGGATTGATAGATAGGAGATACCTAGGACGAGGTCGGGAGGGAAGGGCAAGGTTCTTTGAGCACAAGGCTCTCCAGAGCCTTTCGATTTCATGAAGAGGCGCTAATTGTGAAGCCACGTAGCCTGCAAGAAGCCTAACTGGGCAGGTGCAGATTTGAAGTCCATGAACGGGCTTTGGGATGAAGTGCAGAGCAATGTGGCCTCCTGTGGCCTCTTCCCACGCTGGATCTCAATGGTGTGCGCGAAGGCTCCCGGTGTGTCATCAGCGCGGTCCAGTCTCGATCATGACTGCCGGATGATCACGGTCGTACTCGTGCTGGTAACACGGATGCGACGACAATCGTCAAGGGCAGTGACAGGGATAAATGATTAAGGTAGCTCCTGGATGTAGCTTTGTGGATATTGTTGATGGTGGTTGTTGCTGCGGCTGCTCTGGTTCAGTGCCGTCGTGGTGAGTCGAGTCGTGAGAGTGGCTGACGCTGCACTGCTGTGTCGATTGTGCATCTCCTCGTGCCATCTTGGCTGGTTGTTCTTGCATGTGCCTACAGGTGGAGCACTCCAACCTGAGCTGCATTTCCATCAACTGCACGAAGGGCCGGCATCGGTCAGTTGCAGCTGCAGAGATTTTGAAGAAGACCTACTACCCAAACGCCACGGTGAAGCACCTCACCATCTACTGAAGGCTGGATTAAGGACCCTCCCTCCTTGTCGCTTCGCCGCAGCCTCGCCGATGAAAACCAAGAACCGCCGGGCTTCACATGACTTTCTTATGGTTTGCGGATTCCTCCCCTGCTTCAGGCCTCTAGCGTTCGAGTACTGCTTGAGTTGGGGGGTTGCAAGATTTCAGAAGAGGTTCTAGGGCTTTGGCTTGTAGGGTTTTGGTAGTATCGTTTGGTTTTGGGTTTTCTCTTGCAAACTGGAGACGCATTCCACCAATGAATCCACTGGAATTGGCTTTTTGGGTCGTGGCTATTTCGACATGTGAGCGGGAACGGGGGATGTTGGTGTTTCCACGAGGCGCAGGCAATACCGCTAGTACAGCAAGGCCCCTAATTTAGGATGGGTAGCCGAAGATCTTTGTGTGATTCGCTTTCGTTCCTGATGGGTGGGTGAGCTTCAGGTATATTGATTTGCTCCTGTGCATCCAAAAACGCACATCAGCGTCACAAGTGACTGTGTAACGTCTGGTCAATTCGCCTTCCTTTGTACGTGGTTGGGCTTCTTACAATGGCTGCAGGTAGCATTATCCTGAAATCCTTTTTTCTGTGCTGCCGGGCGTCTTGCCCTGCCATACGAGCATGATGCCGAGCAGTGCAGGAGGAGAAGGCTCCAACCCAGCCAAAGAAAATCAGAAGGTCCTTGCAGTATGCCCTTGTTCCCCCTTCAGGTGCTTTGTTGGCATTCGTAGTTCCAATACAACTTCTTAGGGCCGTCTATTCCCTTACCAATTCCGAGGCAGCTCTGTCCTGACCTCGGCATCGATGCCCCAGTTCTCCTGCGGGAGTTGAGGGCATCTAAACCTTTGGTTTAGGGGATTGGGGCGATTGGGGTGAAGGGGTCTGTTGTTTGGTGCTTCATAAGTGCAGGGCTTCGGGGGTTTCGGGCTTAGGGTGCCTGCAGTGCTTCGGGGGCGTCGGGAGTTTGGGGTAATGGAGTGCTGCGGTTTGCGGTTCGTACGTCGAACGTCACCAGAACCGCCCCCTGTACATTGCAACATCCAAGGCTGCAAATGTAAAATGCACTGAAGGCAAGTAACAACAATGACCATTCTGGTAGCTGTCAGAACCACTCCTAGGCCAGTAGCAGTAGAAACCAGTAGCGGCAAAGCAAGACAAGAACGAGGTGCGACAAGGTTTTCTAAGTTCACAGCCTTTGATGGCCTCCTCCAGGCTATAGGGGTAGCAGCCACGACCTTCACAAGCAGCCGCATTGTGGTCATCGCGATAGTGAGACCTCTTCAGAACGTCTTGGTCTTTGTCAGCCCACGGGCAGTAGTTCCCGTACAGTAGCCCTAATTGAAGCCCCGTGTAACCATGCGATCCCTTCGAAAGTACTTTGACGCTTGAAACTTTAAAGCCCTATGCCTATACCAACCCTCAAACTTGGCCGTGTAGTCGACCCTACAAAACCCAAACCATCTCAAACACTACACTCGAAACTTCCGAGTGTGAGTGCCGAAACCTTGGAGGCAAAGACTTCCGACCGGATGCCGCGACTTTCGGTGCCCTCATCAACGGTGCGGCAGCGTGCGGCCCCCTTTGCCATTTTTTGAGAGTTATGTAAGGGTTCTATAGGGTACCTGCATGAGGTGGTTGTTTGAGGGTTCTATTAAATAGGGCCACATAAATATCTGCAAGGCTAGGGCGTACCCATGTGAGGCATGAAACATCTGAATACCTGAACACGGAAAGCTGCCCCTTCAGTCTGGAAACCCTAGACAACCGGAAGTTGTTTCAGTCCTCAAAACTGTCAAAGCTTGCAATTCAACTTTAGGTTGTGGGATATGGAACTAGCTCTGTTGGTTGAAAAGGGCACTAGAGCAGCCTTCGGGAGTTTGGTTTCCGGATGAAACAGCCGTGATCCTAGCTTGAAGCATCATCGTGAGATGTGTTGTAGAGAATTTCGGCTTGCCGTTCCTGAGGCTTGGCGACGTGCGGTCCCCCAGATGAGGAAGACAGGCATCATTTCCCCTAAACACGGACCCTTCACAACTTGACTTAGCTTCAAGCCTAGATTCTTGAATCATGATGACAGAGAGAGAGAGAGAGAGAGAGAGAGAGAGAGAGAGAGACAGTAAGTAGTTGCATTCGACTGTGTCTCTTCCGATCTGACCGAGAAGTTCTTGCGCGTGAAGTCGCTTGCAGGCGGTTGTTGACGAAGTGGCCGTTGGTAGGTGCATCGCGTTCTCTGAAGCTTGTGTCTTTATTAGTGTCATCATACCGCTGAAGGGTAGCTGCTCAAGACACTTGCCTTGGTCACAGTTCGGCTGCGCTGGTGTCGGCGGCTGTTGCTTCCGACTTTGCAAGCGCGCCTCAGTCTCCACACAAGTCCTTGTCCTCGTGCTCCTCGAGCAAACACTACACCGCTCGACTCGACCAGGCAATGCTCCTCAAGCAATTTCCAAGGAAGCCCCTCGCACAAAACGCCGTGATCAATATTTTGCCAATTCGGGTAAGCAAGAAACGAAGCTCCAAAGTAGCCTGAAGTATAGTGGTGCTTGCCACATCATGACTGCTCCACACCCCCTGTTGTTCTGGGTTGTTCGCTGTCTCCTGAAAGCAAGAGTCCACAGTTCAGCGAAAGAAACACCAAACCTCCAGTCGAGCCACAGTGTATAGATCCGAAAGTAACATCCGTCATCGAGGTCGATGGCGCCAAAGAGTGGGTTGAGACATCCCGGCATCGTTTATGTTGTTTTGGAGTTCTCCGGTGAGTAAGGGTCTAGGTCCTTGGGTTTAGGGTTGGTCCCCCAAGCACTGTGAAGGGCTACTGGGACTGCAGAAAACGAAACCTTATAATGCTCGGGGGCGGCCCGCAAGACCAGACAATCATAAAGAGCTCACATCTAGAATCTCGACCTTTCGTGTGTTCCTTGGGGGGCCTTAAACAAGTCTGGCATCACGGCGCCAGGAAGATGGAAGTGCTTGGTGCGACGACCTCGGCCTGGTCGCAGATTCTAGAGAGCCTCTACTTCAGTAAATAAACCGGGAAGGGTTTAAGGTGGAGGGTTCTGGGTTAAGGAGTTCGGGAGCGGTTTTTTTCCAGTATCTTATTCCGAAGGAGCTTCAGTCAAGTGTAGCAGGCAGTTCAATGGTATCATATGACTTATCCCTTATCCACCATCCGGCCCGCGGCCTGCTACTATAGGGGCCTTGATAATTAACTATACTGTCAGTTCTGGGGTTCCTTATTAGTACAAGTGTAGTATAATGGGCCCCAAACCCCTATTCTAATTACTACGGCCCCTATAGTATCTTTGTTGTTTTCGATTCCTTCCCCTGGCAATCCAGCAAGTCAACAGCTGTAGGCCCGAGGCCCTGCAACACTTCAAGTATAGTATATTATAGTACAATATAGTATATTCTAGTACCTTCTGGTACAGTATATTATGGTATGGCTGATGCCCAGATGCCATGCAACATCGTGAGCTGGAATGCCACGTTCCCAGCCTTGCTTTCGAGTTGCGATGCTATCAGAGTAGTAAAGGGTTTCATTGAGGGGGTTCACCATAACATACTATACAATATTACACTACAATAGACTATAGTATACTATAATACTATAACGTACCATAGCCTGGCAATAATTGTTGACAGTCGAGGAGCTTCAGCCAGGTGCTAGGAAGGCCCCTCTCCGCACCCCAGTAGGCCTCGCTTGAGTTCAGACGATTTCCTGTCAACTGGAATAGGGTTTTGGGGCCCATTATACTTTGATTATACTACTAAGGAACCCCCAAAACAGTGTAGGTAATCATTAAAAATCCGAACAAGATTCCTGACCAGGAACCCGGACAGCACAGTTGTATTGATCATGCCCGTAATCCATCAGTTCATAAATCCTCAGCCTGAATCGCCAGGCCTGTCCATGAACCAGCGCTGACAATCCAAACTCCTAATTAAGCCGCCTGAAGCCCAAAGCTTCTAAAGTCCCTGACCCTGGAGTCCTGGAGGTTTAAGCCCCCCAAACTCTGAACCCTCAGAGTCTGGGTTTAGGAGTTTAGGGTACAGGGGTTTGGGGTTGGAGTTTAGCGTTTAATCCTGCATTCCTCTAAGATCATTTACGCTAGATGTGCGAGATGGTTCCTACTTCTTTCTTGGCTAGCGCTTCGGGGGCAAGTCAGCAGCAGTAGTTTTCAACCGTGCGTGGGCTGCCGCATGTTCTTGCAAACTTCCTTGGAGACCAGATGCAGACGGGCTTAAAAAAGGGCATAGAGTTTATTCTCTTGTCCACAAATCCTCAAGCATCCTCAGGCTATCAAGCCTGAGAGGCCTCAAACTTTTTGCAATTCTCAGAGGCGCTTCTCAAAGCTTGCCGTGACGACGAGAGCTCAGCGGAGGACTGGATTCCAGCTTGTTGGAGAGTTCGGCGTTCATGACATTGCTTCACAGCAGTTGTGAGATGTGTTTTTTCAGGATGTAGGTTTTGGGGCTTAGGTTGTTAGGGGTTTGTGGATTTTAAGTTAAAGAATTTCGTTCGAGGAGATTCTAGAACCTTTTCGTAGGTGTTGGGTACCTGGAACCCAGAGAGAACACTCTGACTCTTGCAGGAGGTCTTCCGGAAAATGGTGCGCCGGCTGGCGTGTGTGAGGGTCCTGCTTCCCAGAATCTATTACAACTTGGAGAACCCAAGCCTGGAACATCACAACTGCTCTAAGCTCACAACCGACCCTCGAAACCGAAGCCCTTATAAACCCTAGTCTTAAACCCCAGGCTCTCGAACCTAGACCAGGCATGCCTGAATCATTCAGACATTAGGAATCATTTAGTAGTCCTTTATTACGGATCGTACAAAGTGCTTCAGAGTGAGCTTCGTTCTGAAACGTCCACGCTGGTGCTGTTGGCGCATTTCCCGAAACCCCGGTTGCAATTTATCCGTAACTTCCCAGCCCATAATTAATGAGACTGTCTTTGTAGTCGAGTTGGAATTCTCTAGCCGGCTCTAGCCCCAGCCTATAATCAAAAAGGCTGTTTTTGTAGCTGAGTTGGCAATCTGTAGCCGTTTTGGGGTCTATCTGTCTATCTAACCAGTTGATCACACCAACTCGACCAGTTTCTGGTGGGCCACGGAAGTCAGCACTCAGCAGTACATAGGCTCATCAGGTCTCTCGGGGTCTTATGAAGCTCGCGGTTGAGCCTGCATATGCCCCGGAGGTACTGGAGCGCAGAGCGCAACCGGATTGCATCACAATGCCTGCATCTCAGGCCTCCAACCTGACGTGCAGAATATAGGGTGGGCAAATTGATGAAGGGTTCCAGCATGCAGGGACCGGAAGAGAAGCACTAAGAATGCCTCCTCGGAGCTCTCGTATTCTTTCTGGAGCCCAGAAGCTTCTGACTCTTCGTCGTGCAGGCTTGGGCTTGGGCATCGTCATATCAAGGAAGTTACATGAAAGCATGAACATACATGTGTACGTCTGGCCACCCGGGTGCACCGACGAGCAGATCAGACAATTGTTGCAGATGGAGAGACAGAGGGAGATCGTCTTGTGAACAGAGCATACATACATTGAAGATGACATGTACTTCTTTGCTGGCTCGGCTCGTTGGTGTTGTTCATATCACTTCCTCCTCCGCCCACAAACCCAAGGACGACGCTCGTCGGAGTCCTCGGTAAAGGTCGCGCCCTGCTCCAAGTCCGGATTCTTTCGAAGACTATTGACAGCACTCGTGCTCGCATGTAGTTTTCGCAGTGATGTTACACTGTCTTCAGTGTGCCCCACCACCACAGAAATGTCGTATACGGTAGGAAAGACATGCAGTACAGCAGTACCAATATTACAGAAGTAGGTACAGTAACAGTAGTAGTGCTGTAGCAATACAGTTGTTTTGCAGTAATGGTAGCTCACAGTAGTAGCACGGTCGACTCGTAGTGTCGTAGGGGTAGGTTTAGGAGCAGAAAGTGTCGTCGTTGTGGCGTTGGTAGCGGTTGTGGCTGTGGTAGTAGTATCATTCAGCAGTAGCAGTAGCAATAGCAGTGGCAGTGGCAGTAGTAGTGGCAGTAGCAGTAGCAGTAGCAGGAGGAGCAGGAGCAGGAGCAGGAGCAGGAGCAGGAGCAGGAGCAGGAGCAGCAGCAGGAGCAGTAGCAGTAGCAGTAGCAGAAATAGTAGCAGTAGCAGTAGTAGTAGTAGTCGTCGTCGTCGTAGTCTAGGAGTTTAGCATGCTGCCAACTTCCTGGACAGGGGGCTGGTCTTTCTTTACTGATGGTGCAGAGGCATTGGTAGGTTTGCGGAAGGAGAGCCCCGAAAGGCTGTTGCAATTTCTCCAGGGCTTTGGAGTGATGTTGTGGGGGTCGGTTGCTCGACGGCCGGCAGTTCAGAACATACAAAGGCGGTTGATGCAGAGGTTTGTCGCAGGCAAGAGTAGAGGTCTTGAGAATTTACAAGTATTGAGAATTCTGGGACACCCCGCCTACTTTCGGCAGATATGTTGCCAGTACCATCTGGCAGAATCCAGAAATATCCAACGAAGCAAGTTCATGCATACTTCTTCCCGTAGTTTCCATCCGCACCATAAGAACCTCGAGAACGCGACCGAGAGAGAGAGAGAGAGAGCTATATGTACATAAAAAAATAAATAAATAAATAAATAAATATATATATATACATACATTTATATATATATATATATATATATATATTTATATGGGTCGGGTTGGGGCCTCCTACGGATATGTTTCGAAACAGACACTAGTTTCAGTTTCGAAACCAGGTAGCAGAATATATGAATATAAAAGCAAAGTTGCAGAAATGCAGGGGTGGGGGAATGACTACCTACCCATATGTATGTATATATATATATATATATGTAGATATATATATATATATAGCAAGAGAGAACAAGATAAATTGTGTCCATCCATCCTTCCTTCCATAAACATATACATCCACACATTGGCAGTATCAAGCCCTCAAGCTTGGCCAGATTAATTGTTTCGCTTTATACCCCAATGACGCATGGCCATCTTGAGTTCTGAGCCCCAAGAGCCGACCCATCAAGGCCAAAGAGCTGTGTGATGAAGTGGGAGTGGACTACGTAGCGGGCTCGGTGCCTCGGGTTGAGGGTGGGGTGTTGGGTGCAGGATTTACAGTTAACGGATCAAAGTTTCATGAGACGAAGCAGGTATAAGATGTGGTGCAGGCGGGCCGTGAAATCCAGCCACCTGTCGAAACCAAGGACAGCCTCATTCGGTCGAACCTGATCAACCGGGAGGTGAAGCGTGCAGATGGCCAGCTGCCGGGGAGCCAAAGCCGTGTTCTTTCTGCCAGTGGAAATTGTTCTGGCATATTGCAGTTCAGAGAATCAGGTATCTGTCTATCTACCTATCTATCTACCTGTGTGTGTATATATGTGAAAAACAGTAGTTGTTTTTGTGTTTAAATGGGTTTATTGATTTACATAGAACCGCCAGTAATGAGAGCTTTATCAAGGGCCCCTAGATCAGGTACACCCCATTTATGAAACTCAGCATCACCCGAAACTGGCTCCTGTCGGCGCCCTTTGAAATCTCGGCTCGAAAGCACATGCCCTCAGAAGCAGTCGCTCCTTAGCCTCTCGTGCTCCGATTCACCATGTCTTCGCAGATGTGGCTTGGTACATCAAGAAAGATTATCGCCTAGCTGTCGTTACATGCTTAGATATCCTGCGGGCGAGAGATGCAAACAGGTATGTGGTGAAGCGCAGTGGGGAGAAGCAGGAGGTGAAGTTCGATGCCATCACACAGCGTCTCCGGCCATTGTGCGAAGGTCTTGATGGCAAGTATCTCGGTCTTACACATATTTCAGCTACTTCTAATCAGCGCATGCATGCTTTCATGCATGGATGGATGGATGGATGGATGGATGGATGTTTGGATGGATGTATACATGTACATACATATGTGTGTGTGTGTATGTAGGTATGTATGCTGATAGGCAGGTTGGTAGGTAGGTATGCGCAAATATGTCAGTATGTATGCATGCGTGTATGGTCGGTCGTCGGTAGTCAGGTGATGTCAGGTGGGTGGGTGGGTGGGTGGGTCGGTAGGAGATAGGGATAGCTATGTAGCCAGACATGGGCAGGTAGGCAGGGGGGGAGGTAGATGGATAGGCACGTACGTACGCCTGCATGCTTATGTCGGGGATGAAAAAGTTCGGTGCACAAAGACCGCTGCACAAATGTAAAGATACCTTAACAGACGTATGTGCGCATATACATACAATGCACGGGACGGCGCAAGCATGCTTGCAAGTAGATCTCCTGTTTTATTTTGTCAGTGCAGTTCATTCCGTCATTGTGATGGCATTGATGGTCAGCTGAGGTTCGTCGACCCAGTGGTTGTGACTCAGAAGGTGATCGAAGGCTTTTTCCCAGGCATCTCCACGGGGGAGGTAGATGTTCTAGCAGCTGAGACGTGCGCCTACATGTCCCAGAAGCACCCAGACTTCTCCGTTTTGGCTGCGCGAATTGCCATCTCCAACCTGCACAAAAACACCTCCGACTCCTTCTACGAGACTTGCAAGGCGCATTGCCGCCCAAACCCAGCTGCTCAATGACCCTAAAAATCCCCAAACCATGCCCCCCGAGTGTGAGTCTCAAAATCCACAAACCTGCAAGGTGTTGCATGAGTTCCGTGACCAGCAGGGCCGATCTGCTTCGCTGCTGGCAGCGGATGTATGGGAGTTTATCGCAGAGAATGCCGAGGCTTTGGACCAAGCTGTTGATTACAAGCGGGACCTCGGCTACGACTACTTCGGCTTCAAGACGCTTGAGAAGTCCTACCTTCTGAAAGTCCACAACAAGATCGTAGAGCGCCCACAGCACCTGATCATGCGGGCTGCCTGTGGCATTCATTGCGGTGATCTCCAGGCTGCGCTGGAGACCTACGATCTCATGTCAAGGAGATTCTTCACCCATGCAACTCCGACCTTGTTCAATGCGGGCACTCCGGCACCCCAGATGTCGTCGTGCTTCTTGCTGAAAATGCAAGGAGATAGCATCGAGGGAATCTACGACACGCTAAAGCAATGTGCTTTAATCTCCAAGTCTGCCGGTGGAATCGGCGTGGCAGTTTCCAACATCCGCGCCAGTGGTTCCTACATCCGCGGCACCAACGGCCACAGCAACGGACTAGTCCCCATGCTGCGCAACTTCAACGACCTTCGGCCCTTAGAATACTTGTTGACTCACTCTTTTCGAGGTATCCTGTCACACTGGCTCCAGCCAGAAGTGTTTAAACCAACAGTTGAAGCTCCATTGCGGCCTGGGGGTGTCACAGGAGAGCCGGCCGCCCTTGTATCTATCCAAAGGTGTAGAACCATGTCTGTTTGTATTTGCATACCACGGAAAATCAAGAGCATGGCACTATGGCATGTTGTGTGATATGATGCAGCACACCTGGCAGACGTAGTGTACTCAGGAAACCGCCCGATACGTGGACCAGGGTGGAGGCAAGAGGAAGGGATCTTTCGCCATGTACCTGGAGCCCTGGCACGCAGATGTCCTGGACTTCTTGGAGCTCCGAAAGAACCACGGAAAGGACTTCAAATCCCAAAGCCATCCATGAATCCTTTGTGTGTTTCTGTACGATTGTAGTCAGTGCAAGCCCCACTTTAGCGCCTTATGGTGATCCATCCCTCACAGGAGGAGCAGCGTGCACGTGATCTTTTCTATGGGCTTTGGATCCCGGATCTCTTCATGAAGCGCGTGAAGGACAATCAAGACTGGACTCTTTTCTGTCCCAACGAGGCTTTCGACAAGTCTACCGGGAAGGGCCTCATGGATGTGTGGGGCGAGGAGTTTGAGATTATGTACACGCGCCTGGAGCAGGAGGGTAAAGGCAGGAAAACCATGAAGGCTCAGCACCTGTGGTTTCGAATCCTCGAGTCACAAATGGAGACGGGCACGCCATATATGCTCTACAAGGACCATGCGAACCGCAAGTCCAATCAGCAGAATCTCGGCACCATCCATTGCTCGAACCTCTGCACAGAGATCATCGAGCAACTTGGATGCCTACAGACAGATTCTTCTCGGGCTCATGCGGTATGGAGCTGGAGCTTTATTGAACGCCCCAAATTTCAGATCTGAAGCAATCACTCCTGCACATTTATGGGGGGTTCTGGGGTGTGAAGCATTGTGAGGACTCTACGTGTCCTTCATTGCCTGAAACTCCCATATATGCTTGGATACACCAGGTACACCTCAGAGGACGAAATTGCCGTGTGCAACCTGGCTTCCATCTCGCTTCCCAGCTTCGCAAGCTCCGATGGTGAGCCATATGACTTTCAAAAGCTTTATGAAGTCACCAAAGTTGTGGCTGGGACCAATTTAACTTAGCAGCTTCTAGGGCGTAGGGTGTAGTGTAATGAGAATTTGTAGTGATTCGGATTCAGCACTGCTCTTTACTCACCTTGTGCAGAAGAGTCCAGGTGACGAAGAACCTGAACAAGGTCATTGATCGCAACTATTACCCTGTCCCGGCTGCCAGGAAGTCCAACATGCGCCACCGTCCGGTTGCTGGGATCGTCAATTGGGATTAGTCAGGTAGCCTCGCTTTGTGTGTGTGTGTGTGCACGGCTAGGCTAGGGTTGGAGGTATATGTTCTGGTACTGTATAAGCTCACGTTAGACTGCTGTAAGATAATGACATTGCATACTTCACAGCATCAGGGTCCCGTGCTTGTCCCTTTTTTGAGGGTCCCTAGTGTAAGAGCCACCATAAGGAGCCTGAGCGGGACCGTATGTCAGAGAGAGACTCGCGTGATTGCAGGTTGGACTGGGGGTGCAGGGACTCGCCGATGCTTTCCTGATGATGCCGCTGAGCTGAGCTGAGTTTGAGAAGCCTTTCTCGGTAGCTTTGCCGACGACCTGTCCTGTCCTATCCTCGGACCATAGTGGTGTGGATGGCGGGTCGATGTTTGGGATGGGAACTGCAATCTCAAGCCGGCAACAGTGCGCTAGACTTCTAAGTCGTATCCCCCTCCCCAATAATATGTATCATATAAGCCCATGACATACGACCCTTAAGAAACGGGACACCTTCCGAGGAAGCTACCCTTCGAAAGTGAGGAGGCCAAGCGACTGAATGAGGACAGCACGGGGTTTCCGGTTTCGACTCGATTTGGTCTAGCATTCCGGTCCTTGGAGCTGGTTTGTAGTTGACGAAGGGTCATGGAAAGCATGCTTTTGGAGGATTCTTGTGAGTGGTTTGCAGCAGTATGTAACTCGGATCGGGTGTCGCCAAGGAGAGCGCGAGATCTTTATCTGCTTAAACTCCCTTATCCCGTGCCCTATGCATAGTATGTGGGGTTTGCGATGTGATGCGGTCCGTCAGGAGTCTGCTTGACTTCCAAGACTTCCAAGATGCCAAGCCTGGTAGAAGCCTGAAGCCACAGCCTTAAGACCAAGTTCGGAGTTCAGTAGCCCGCCTTGAAGCGTGCAAGTTTGCCTTTGTGTTAATCACGTTCTTGTTAGTACAATAAGCCTTCCTGAACGCTCATGCGCATACCTGCGTGTTGGGTTTAAGGCTTGAGGATGCTTGAGGTGCACTACCGGGTACTGGCATGTGCATGCCTTTGCATACCAGGACATCTTCGAGACCATCTACTTCGCCGCTTGCGAGGCGTCCTGCGAGCTGGCAGAGACTGGGTTGCTCTAGAACATAATTTTCAACATAGTTTGACAACAGTTGTGCTAAGCTTATGCTTGACTGGAAAGTCCTACTTTTCCATAGTCTTCGAAAAGTTCTATATTTTAAAAACCGGACACCGCGAAGAGCCTGAAAGTTCTTGGCCCAGCATTGCAGGAGAGGCTTGGCCCCTATGAGACCTACGAAGGCAGTCCCGTGAGCAAGGGCATCCTCCAGTTTGACATGTGGCAGAAGACCCCGAAGCTTCGACCTATTGATACTATGATAAGACGAGGCTTATAGCTGCTACAAGTATGCTGTAACTATAAGTCTTGCCTCAAAATCTGTGAGTAAATGTAGTTGCTTGTGTTGAATGATGGCAATGGTTGTCCTTTTGGTTGTTATCGTCAATCATATGGTTTTTTCAACTGTGATGACCATTCTCGTCATGGCTTCCCCATCTTTGGAAGGGGGACGCGTTCCTGAAATCGAACGCTACAGTCCAGGGCCTGGGGGGCTTCGCGTCCTCAAGGCTGAGGATCACTATCACAACTTAGCTAGCACAACCATGTCACAGGTGTCGTTCCATCTTGATGCAGCAGCAAGCCTAAATCTTCGTTAATGTGGAGCAGTGCTCCGAACAAACTCTGGGTCCTGATTCGATGAATCTTCCTACGAATTCCCACCCAAGAACCTTCCCTGGCTGGTCCAAATGTGAGAGCGTGAACCCCATAACCTTCAACCCCACACAGAACCCAAATCCTTAGCTCCTAACTCCACAGACGCTTATATCCCTTCATCCAAGGAAGAGCGGGCGTTGGAACTGGCAAGGCCTCAAGCAACAGATTGCCAAGTTCGGTCTCAGGAACTCGGGCGGGTGTAGGGTTGTAGGGCTTAGCAGCACTGCGGCGGTTAGAGGTTCGGCTTGTGGGATTTAGATGTAGGGTTTCAGGGTTGACCGACGCGAAAGAATATATATATATATATATATGCTACCCCCCCCCCATTGACCTACCTTTGTTGGGGGTCTCAGGAGCAATGAGTGGCAATGATGCATGGACAAGGGAGGGCCTATTTTTGTCGCCATTATTTTTTTGCACCTGTGGCTTTTTTTCGTGTGTTTGTTATAGATAGTACTAGTACTAGTAATAGTAAAGAGTAATAGAGTAATACAATCATAGACTAATAGACGAATAGACGAATAGACTAATAGACAGAATAAACTAGTAGACTAATAGACTAATAGACTAATAGACTAATAGACTAATAGACGAATAGACGAATAGACTAGTAGACTAATAGATTAATAGACTAATAGACTAATAGACTAAACAAACTAAACAGACTAAAAGACGAAAAGACTAATAGAGTAACAAAGCAATAAAGCAATAGAGCAATAGAGCAATAGCAATAGAGTAATAAAGAAAGAGTAATAGTACAAGAAACAGTGCGCGCGAAGCGCGTGACCCGCAGGCTTTGCTCCATGACTTTATGCATTGGTATTGGTAATAGTAATAGTAATGGTAATAGTAATAGTGCTGCATAGTAATAGTAAAGCAGTACCAGTAACAGTAGCAATAGCAGTATTAGTAGTACGAGTAGTAGTAGTAGTAGTAGTAGTAGTAGTAGCAGTAGTAGTAGTAGTAGTAGTAGTAGTAGTAGGAGTAGGAGTAGGGGTAGTAGCAGAGTAATAGAGTCATAGAGTCATAGAGGAAATAAAGTAGATAGAGTAATAGAGTAATACATAGAGTTAGTGGAGTAGTAGAGTAATAGAGTATTAGAGTAATAGAGTAATAGAGTCATAGAGTATAAGAGTATGAGAGAAACAGAGTAACAGGGCCCAGGGCCCCAAACAAACAAAAAAAAATGGCAGCAGAAACAGAAAACTAATGTGGCCAGATATTCTCGGCCCCAAGTTCAAGACTCCAAAAGATTGAGGCCTCTCAGCACTTTGGAACTGTGAGAGCTGCAAAACCTGGAGCGGCCCCAATCTTTTTGAGATTCAAGACTCAAAAAGATTGAGGCCTCTCAGCACTTTGGGACTGTGGGAGCTCCAAAACACTGAGAGGCCTCAATCTTTTTATGATTTTGAAGCCAAAACGCTGGGAGGCCCCAAAAGATTCAAAAGACTCAATCTTTTGGAGGTCTTAGGAAACTAGCCTTAAAATCAATAAGATTGAGGCCTCTCAGTGTTTTGGAATCTGGAAGCTGCAAAACATTGAGAGGCCTCAATTTTTCTGAGGTTCGGGATTCCAAAAGATTGAGGCCTCTCAATGTTTTGGAATTTGGAAGCTGCAAAACACTGAGAGGCCTCAATTTTTCTGAGGTTCGGGATTCCAAAAGATTGAGGCCTCTCAATGTTTTGGAATCTGGAAGCTGCAAAACACTGAGAGGCCTCAATTTTTCTGAGGTTCGGGATTCCAAAAGATTGAGGCCTCTCAGTGTTTTGGAATCTGGAAGCTGCAAAACACTGAGAGGCCTCAATCTTTTTATGATTTTGAAGCCAAAACGCCCCAAAAGACTCAAAAGACTCAATCTTTTGGAGGTCTTAGGAAACTAGCCTTAAAATCAATAAGATTGAGGCCTCTCAGTGTTTTGGAATCTGGAAGCTGCAAAACACTGAGAGGCCTCAATTTTTCTGAGGTTCGGGATTCCAAAAGATTGAGGCCTCTCAGTGTTTTGGAATCTGGAAGCTGCAAAACACTGAGAGGCCTCAATTTTTCTGAGGTTCGGGATTCCAAAAGATTGAGGCCTCTCAATGTTTTGGAATCTGGAAGCTGCAAAACACTGAGAGGCCTCAATTTTTCTGAGGTTCGGGATTCCAAAAGATTGAGGCCTCTCAGTGTTTTGGAATCTGGAAGCTGCAAAACACTGAGAGGCCTCAATTTTTCTGATTTTGGTTATAGTTTCCCAAGACCTCCAAAAGATTGAGTCTTTTGAGTCTTTTGGTGCCTCCCAGCGTTTTGGCTTCAAAATCATAAAAAGATTGAGGCCTCTCAGTGTTTTGGAATCTGGAAGCTGCAAAACACTGAGAGGCCTCAATTTTCTGAGGTTCGGGATTCTAAAAGATTGAGGGCTCTCAATGTTTTGGAATCTGGAAGCTGCAAAACACTGAGAGGCCTCAATTTTTCTGAGGTTCGGGATTCCAAAAGATTGAGGCCTCTCAGTGTTTTGGAATCTGGAAGCTGCAAAACACTGAGAGGCCTCAATTTTTCTGATTTTGGTTATAGTTTCCCAAGACCTCCAAAAGATTGAGTCTTTTGAGTCTTTTGGGGCCTCCCAGCGTTTTGGCTTCAAAATCATAAAAAGATTGAGGCCTCTCAGTGTTTTGGAATCTGGAAGCTGCAAAACACTGAGAGGCCTCAATTTTTCTGAGGTTCGGGATTCCAAAAGATTGAGGCCTCTCAGTGTTTTGCAGCGCCCAGAGTTCCAAGGTGCTGCGAGGCCTGAATTTTTTTGGTTTTGGATACAGTCTCCCTCGACCTCCGAAAGATTGAGTCTTTTAAGAAACTAGGTCTTTGGGAACGCCGCTCCATTCGGGTACACCCCGCCCCGACCCACCCTTGCCTTTCAAAAAGACCAAAAAGGGTAGGTCAATGGGGGGGGGTACCATATATATATATATATATATATATATATATATATAGTGCTATAGGACCCAGGGCTGTATCAGTAAAATCAGTCCGGTCTCAGGAACTCGCTCCTGGTCGCGCCAATGCCTACGGCGAGCACAGCACAGATCTTGGGGAACAATGAGTCCTTCGAGCCGTACACGCAGAACCTCTACGTGCGCCGAGTGCTCTCGGGGGAGTTCGTGCAGGTGAGCTGCTTGCAACGATAGCCGTGCTTTTCAAGCACCGTTTTGTTGCTTTGCGCCAGGTCAACAGGCACCTTCTCCGTGACCTCATCGCGCGCGACCTGTGGAGCGAGGCCCCCCTTCAGAAGCTGTGTGGCTAACTCCCTGAGTCTTAGAGTTTAGGCAGGGAGCCCAGATGCAAAAAAGGAATGAAGGAAGAGGGTGCTGCGTCTCAGTGCATTTGCCAGGAGCTGCGGCTCAAGCTCATCGCCTACAATGGGAGTGTCCAGGCACTTAATCTCCCCGACGACATCAAGGACGAAATGAGCTTGTTGATGTGTCCTCTCTTCCGGTCTAGGGTATGAATTATGAGAGTTTAGGTCAGAATCCTCGGTCACCGGGCTATGGGGTGCTCGCACACGTCAAGTCCCGGTGTAAGAAACATTGTGTGATCGACAATATAAGACCATATCCTTCCATTTGTCCACTTGCCAGCGCAGTCGAGCAGTCGCTGATGTCCAAACTGATTGAAGCTGCAAGAAAGCAAGACTTGCTACCTTTTTCTGTCACCCGGGCGTGGAAATGTTTCGGAGGAGCTCTATAAGACCGTGTGGGAGATCCGACAGCGGGCCGCTCTGTCTTGCAACAGAATGGCATGATGGGTCTTAGAGGTATGTCAGAGTTTCGGGTGTGTGCTCGATGCTGTTTCGGTTCTAGCCTTGCAGGGGGCGATCCGGATCTTAAGCGAGTACTGGAATCGAAGAAACTTAGCGCTTAACCTTGCTGGTTTGCCTTCAAAGGTTTGCCTCTTCTTCATTTTGCCTGTAAAGGCCCGGAACCTTTTATACAGATTCCTGCAAGCTGACACAGAACCCTTCCTTGAAAACCTTACTTACAAAGCCCTCAGCCTACAGTCTCCATATTGATATTGGGCTCGTCATTGTCTTAACTCACTTCCACGTAGTGTCAGTCTCACTCAGCCGACCTCGAATGCCTCGCCTGGATTGTCCGAGTGTGAGCGTCGGAACCCTGCAGGCCGAAACCCGAGTAGTCGAGTAGGTGACCTTTAACCTTTTTCGTGTAGTATCGTCAAAAGGTTAACCTTTAGTTCCCCATGATACCCGACAAGTAGGGTATAAATAATTAAGGCCCCTATACTATAGTACCCTCTCATGGGCCGCTTATAGTAACCCTTTTAGACCCCTTTTTTAAAGGAACCCTATTCGGGCTTCCGAGGGCGAAATCCTGTCCGGCCTAGGTGGTCTTGGACATGGCGGCCGATCGTGGAGCCTACATCGACCAATCGCAGTCCCTGAACATCCACATGGCGGGAGCCCGTTTTACAAGGGGTTTGGGCTTTTTCGGGTTTCAGAAGGGCTGTGCAAGTTTGTGCGAAAAGGGTTTATGGTTTCGGGTTCTCCGAAGGCGCTTCACGGGGCTTGTTATGGGGCCGGGGATTGATTTCAAAACTACAAAGGAACGAATCCCCGAGGCTTGGATGTGATGTTTCGAACGATCCAGAATTCCCATCAACACACACGATGGGCCTTAAGCCTTGAAGTCTGCAGCTGGACTGTTTGGAGGGAACCGCTAAACGGCTGGACCCCATCTGTACACACATGTTTTAGCTCCGGAGGGATATGTGCCTCCCACAACCCTACCTTCGTAAGGAGGTGTATCATCCAAGTAAAGCTGAACATCCATGTTCCGTAGGCTTCAGGTAAGGCTTATGGTCTCCCAACCCGAGATCCATACACACGAAGATTCCCCACATCCGGAGAAAGTCAAAGTCCCAGGTGGATGTGACCACTGCCAAGCTCTCGTCCATGCACCTTGGGCATGCCTGTTAAAGAACCTGTGTTTTTGGGTGTGCCTCAAGAGATAGTTGTAAGAAAGCAAAATCCCACACAAGCGTGTTGTGATGGGATTTTATTGGACTTGGTTGGGGCCTAGGGGTCAAGGAGTTTCATTGTACGGTTCGAGGTTTCGGCTTAGTAAGCTGCGGCGCACATAAGACTTCGCAGCTGTTGAAGCACAGTGGTTCAAGCCGAACGAATGAATTTGGTGATTTTGCACAGCAAAGCCACAGAGCAGCATGTCCAAAGCAAATGCAGACATGAAGCCTGCTTGAAACTGGCACAGGCATTTCCATGGATGGAACCTCGGGCTCAAGACGGGCCTTTATTACCTCAGGACGAGCCTCCAAGCAGGGTTCGGGGTTGTCGGGCAACCTTAACCCCCAAGGCCCTGTGAGGTTGAGGGTTTAGTGTTTACGGCTTTCAAGGCTTCGGGTGCAGAGGCTTACAAGCCCGAGAGCTCACCTGAAGCGCTACACTCTTTCTTGTGCTGGAGCAGGACGAAGGCTGCAGCGGATGCAATCAAGTTTACAGTGGATGTGGATACACTGAACCTTGGAGTATTTGCCAGGGTTTGGAGGTTTTAAGGGTGTGGGCCGAGGTTTCAGGTTTTTAGTTACAGTCAAGACCTTACTTTCTGGGCGGGCAGACGTGTTTCCTTGTTTGGTATGTAGGGGTGAGGGTGTGTCTCGCCTGGAGGGACGGAAGGCATCTACTTGTACGTGTGTGTATACATATACGTATATAATCAGATGAGTACAAATATACATAGGAATGTTCATAGAGACATATATCTCATAAATGCTGCTACCTGCTACTGTACCGCTTCGCAGCACAAGTCCATAATTCCCAAGAAAGGAAGCAGCGCTGCAGCTCAGATTCCGAAGGCACAAAGGTGCAGAAGAAGACGATCGAAGCACTGAAAGCCGAGGGTCCGAAGTATCAGTGCGAGAACTGCAGTGCCTGATGCAGAGAGCGGAACTCTCCGGAGGCTCCCGGGAGATTCTGGAGACAGATCTCCGGATCGCTTTTTTGCCACTGCACAGGCTGGGGAGCTACTAGCTTGAGAGCCCGATAAAGTGCTGATCGTGCTGTCTATATGGAGCATGCAAGTTGTTTTTGTTTTACAGCGGGCAAGCAAGTTTCGCAGCTGTGCGATGCTGTACAGCTAGGGCTAGATGCTAGTTTGGGGTCTTTTCGGGAGGAATGGCTGCGTGCCGATAGCACGGCAGCCAGAGGGGCCTTTGGGCAGGCACTGCAGCACAAGCGCGCAGTGGCGCGATTGCCACGGCTGCGTCTTGTTTGCTCTGCCGGCTCTGTTTCGGGGTATTCCTTTATCTGCGTGAACTCAAAAAGGATTTGCTGGGCGGCTCACTGTGGTGTCTGGACGACGACTGTCATTGCTCCACAAACACGGTGTCTTCGACTCAAACCTTGAGCTCTAAACCTTACCTGGATGAGCCAGGGTGCTGCGCTTTGTTTGCATGAGCTTCATGGAGACGTAGAGCCCCAACAACTGCAAAATTCAATTCAGAGCGGATCCTCGAATGTTATAACGCCGTATAAGCCGTTGAGAGCCTTTAAGCGCTCTTCGCAGCATCCCAGGTCCGAACAATTCCGACGCTTCTCTCGTTTTGCTGAGAGAAGCGCACGGGCGAAGCATTACGTTCCCTGGTATCGGAGGCCAGGTTTGGGGTTGCAAAGCTTCTGAAAGGGGTGCGGGGCCTCCCCTGATTCTAGGGTTCTTCGGGTTTATGTAGGGTACTGGTGTGAATTAACGGCTTCAGGGCTTATGACGTAAACTGAGTTCAGGATGGGTTCTAGGAGATTCACAATGAAGGTTTCATTCTCATTTCTTTCTTCAACGAGAACACGACTATGATGGAACGGCATATTCTCGCATGGCTTTCCGTTGCACAATGCAGACAATGATATACGAGTCTTGACCACTGAAGACTTAAACCCTAAAGCCCTCCAGGCCGTAATTCTAGACCCCAAGCCCTGAACCCTTGACCTGCGAGCCCCAACGGAGTCTTGCCCGCCTTGAGCGAGTGTGAGCCTCGAAAACCTCGAACCAACTCTAGACTTAGGGGCACTTAGAAATAGTTGTTAATTTTGGTTATTATAATCCCTAAGAAACAACTAAAATTGTAATTTCTGCTAGGGTTCTAAGTTCAGTATAGTAGATTCTGATAGAGTTTCCTGGATCAGGGGACTTAAGCAGAAGTCAATCATAGAAGCTGGGTTGTAGTCGTCGGGAAGCAAGTACGGCGAGAATCCAAAATCCGAAGCCTGACAAGGGCTCATTTTTAGGGATGAGGGATTTAGGGCTTCGGTGGTTTAGGTTTTTGGAATATAGGGTTTCAGGAGTTGGGTTTGGGGGTATGCGTAAGAGGTCAAGGCTTTCGGCGGTTCGGGCACATGATAGAACCTAGCATATGGTAATCAGGTAATCGGCGCCATACTGCAGACAAGAAAGCATTCATTTTCTTATGAAATTGAGCAACAGCAACAACTACCCGCAGTCGCTAGACCTCAACAACTTGTTGCACCTTTACGGGGACCAGCTTACCAGTGCAGGTGAGCTTGGCAAAGTACATGGCTTGCAGGCTGCTACGGCTTAGAGCACCAGAAACCTCAAAGGTCAGCAGAACTTTACAATGTACTACACCCCAAGCCTTTCGTAAAGACTTTCGGCCCTTTTATCAGATCCCCCAAACCCGAAGCCACCGAACCGATAATCCTTGAGCCATGAAGGCCAGCAGCTTTGAACCGGCTTTCGGAAGCGGAACTGAGACAAAAAGCAGCGCATAATGCACGGCATAGCTCCATGCAAGATCTATTCTGCAATATTGTTTTGTTGATTTCTGTAGGCTCTCATGGACTACATACAAGGGTCTATTTAGGTCTGTCAACCAAAACCGACCGGAGCTTGAGATTCCGATTTTTCGGTCTTAAGCCTCTCGGGTTCGATTTTTGGTGTGTGTCTTCTACCCTTCTAGTCCTAAGGTATCCATACGGTCCTCTACTCCCAAAACATAGCTGCAGAATTGTTAGCACTGAGTAAATCGATGAAAACCAGTTCACGCACTCGCTCGGCGACCACTGGACCCAGGCGGCGTCCAAAGTAAGGGTGGACCTTTGGGTAGCAGCTTGAAGAAGATGAAACGTCCGTCGTAGTCTATCTTGTGATATGTAACAGCATATGCAGACTGTGCACTCTTAGCATTAACAGCCGAACATAGATCTCTCGGAAAAGTTTGGAATTTTTTTGGAATCGGGCAAGCTGCACTTTATATTGGGATCGCTCTGTGTCCTGTTTAACATCCGTGGACACATGTCTCCTTCTGGTTGATCTTCTAAACCGTTAGGATTCCTGTAGCCTTGAAACCTATTGAGCCTTTTGGTAACCCGTGTGCAACCTTTATAGTACAAACCTTATGCTAACCCGGTAGCTACCCCTAAAGTCCTAATGTGTTTGCCTGCAGGGCGCGGCGGGTCCTTCGTAGGAATTGGCTTCAGCCGGCCTCGCCTCCTGAAGTAGCAGCTGCAAGCACTTAAGGGCCAAAGTTGAGCATGTCTAAGAATCAGGGATATTTACTTTGCGCCGATCCTTCGTGTTTTCAATCTGACGGCTTTTCCAGCCCAGTACCCCTGGCGATTTACTCCCGAGTCGCTGAGTTTGTCCAGTGCAGTCGGGTTACAAAGTCTCAATATCGAATCCCGGCGTGCTTTCGGCTTTCATTCCGCTGCGACGGCCGCGAAAGTGATTGCCGGGATCTCAGCCTATTTGAGTTGGCTTTTCGGACTCAAGAGGAAACAGTTTGTGCATTTATCTTGGCACATAGCAATTAGCTATCCAGGTGTGGATATATTTGTCTCCAGAATCCCTCAAGGAATCGTCCAACGATCCATCCACCCGGGGATGTGTGGATCTGCCGAAGACATGTGCCAATCATGGCCTGGATTTCTGCAGATTCGCATGAAGCTGCAGAATCCTGCAATTCTCAACATCGTATCTTGAAGCAGAGACCAAGGCCATCCGTTAACGGCTTGCGTGCAGGCAATCAAACATGCTAAAAGTTTTGGCCCCGTGCAAGCTAAGATTCAATCCAAGCCAGCCCTCATCCTCGAGCAAGACAACACAACAAAGGTTTGGCGGGGCCGTCGTGCCTCCGCGCCGTTTGCCGCGGCGGATGGCGGACCGCGGGCGAGTGCGCTAGCCGCACCCAGGGATCTATATCGCAAGCGTAGGTCGGAGTAGGTTTGGTTTACTGTTCAGACCTGTCCGAAAGTTATATCGTGGAGCCTGTGCGCATCTTGTACCTTAAATGCTCCATGTCAGTATCGTCATCGTGTATGTAAGCATGTGTATATATATATATGCATGCATGCGTGTGTGTGTGTGTGTGTGCGTGTGTGCATAAGTGTGCGCCGAACAAGCTTGCACTAAACTGATCCAGGCGCCCTGGCATCGTTGCCATAGGCATGAGCGATTGACCAGAAGTTGCAGTGCAGAAGACGTGAACAACTCTAGACAAAGACTAGCCCCACTTCCCCATCGAGGTGGGTTGCCTGGTCTACAGCAGCAAAAGCTGCGCAGAGAAGGAATGGCCTCGGCCTCATGTTGGACTTGTGCCTTCCCGGGTCTGCCTGGCCTATGGGGTTTAGGGGATTTAGGGTTTAGGGTGTTCAATATTATACCGGTTCCTATTTAGGCTTTATGCGGCACAAAGGATTGTTGAGTGTTGCTTCGTGCATCTCAGCAGTCTTCCTTGGGCCTCGTGTTGCTGTTGTCCATGAGTTTGCTGATATGACACATCTGGAACCCCTTTCCTTTAACAAGTGAAAGCTGTTGTGTAGGGCCAGCCTAGTCACGGCCCCATTGACACATTATACAAAATTTTCAGCAAACAGTGAGCCCGATAGAATTCTGAATCTACACTGGGCAACGTAAGATGGAAAGCCGTAAATCCTCGATACCCTAAACCCCAGACGCCGGAAGACCCGAAGTAAGCCGAGCCCAGGCGAAAGTCGCACGACTCACACCGTGCTCCGGCTACAAAATGGGAGCTTCAGACAAGTACGGGCCGACTATACTCACGAAGGAAGTCGGGTCTTGATTAAAAAGACCGCTTAAATCAGGTGCCACTTGGTTTGAGAACTCCCCTCAATAACAAGAAGCACAGCAAAGCAAGTCGGATGCAATCGTCAAGGTGCCAAACGTTTCCAGGATTCGCTGAGCATGTTTGCATGTTTTGGCGGGTTTGCTATGACGGGCCCAATGATTTTAAGGCTTTCGAGCTTCATTTCCTCAGGGTTGAGAGTACATCCCAGGAAGTGGGATGGTTGACCTGGGCTTACAAGTCGCCAACAGCTCCCAGGCAATTATCTGAATTGAAGAAATGGCCCTTGCTGCTTTGCTCATGGTCGATGACAAAAGCCCTGAACCCTTCAACACTCCAAACCAGAATAGCTGAAAGCCTCAATGCCATTGAGGTTTCCGCTTATCCCTGAGCCTGAACCGTTCGATGCCCCCTGCATGTTCGCCTCGACCTGTTGCCATTTCGAAGCTTCAGATCGCCACCGGGCTTGTTTTGAGAGTCATGCTTCCAACTCACGACACCAAAGCTGGGAGGGAGTGTTGAAGCTTGTCTCCGAAGGCCCTCGCGCAAACCGTGTGCATGCCGCTCTGTTAGCCATGTGATGCCGTCTTCGGCTGCCACTTCCACGGGACTCGGGTCCGAGACGATTACACAGGACCACTGCTACCATTGCACATCGGAGCCTGCGAACCTGTGGCAAAAATGCGGCGACTGTGGTCGTTTCGCTAGCTGCTTCGCGTGCTCCCAGCAAGTCCATGAATGTCCTCGGTGCGGCCAAAGGTTTTCGACAACTGGAGCAGCCCGAACGTCCTCTTCAGAAGCCGATCGGCAAATGGACGAGCCAACGTCTACCGAGCAACCGCAGCATCAAACTTATTTGATCGTGTTGTCTTCCCCGGCCCTGTTCGTATATTATCATGAGGAGTGGCTACGCAACCAAGATTTCCACTCGCACATGCGGTTTTCGGAAGCTGCCCACACTGATGGCCGCAGGGTTTTTGTGTTCTGGAGGCACCATGCTCCAGCAATGTTGGAGTCGATGCTGGCTAATCCGGATCTACAGCTGGGCATCATAAGTGGGTCCATGGACATACCCTTCCTGTCCAGGATCATCCTTGCAATTTTGCGAGATGGGTTGGGTTGGAGTGATGTGACTTGCCTTATTAAGGGTACCGAGAGAGGCCTTTGCCATGGCACCACCACCAGGTTAGGGCCTTCAGTGGAAGCCAAGTTGCTTCTCCAGGGACCGAGTGAGTCGAGCGCGCATCATTTTGTAACTGATCTTGCGCCGTCGTGCCTGCCCCTCGGATCCTTAGCACCATCAATTGCCACCAAATCCTCAGCCGTCTTCTAGCTCCAATGTGGCTCCGTAGCGTTTGCTAAGCAAGTCGGCCTTCTGTGCTTTTCCGACCTTTCTGCGAAAGCCTAGTGAGTCATGGGTTTAGTGTGTGTTATTCCCGACACCTTCAAGCCGATGCAAGGCGAGGTTCGAGGACAAGGTCAACAGCATCGTGGGCCACGGTGGTCAGATCCACCTGCTGGGGCCAGAGTGTGCTTGGCCTGGATGACATAAAGCGGAATGTAGATTGATGAACCCGCAGCCCTGAACCACCAAAGACCGGGACGTTGATCCGAAGCCTGGACCCATCTTCAAGACAGAATCTAAAGGAACTCCGATGAAGTTTGCACTCCGGAAGCATCTTGGGATACCGGATCTTGTCGGAAATCCATTTCAGCCCAGGTGTGGAGGCCTGCAAAGGGGGCAGCCGCAAGGTCTTGGCACCCATTATGACGCGCTTCCCCACCTTCAGAGAGACTTCGATTCTCATCGTGGAGCGACGAGGCCGAGAGCTCGTTGATGATGATGAGCAGGATCTCAATACAGTGTTGGTCCGGCCCTCTGTGGAAGATATTAGGGGCACCTGGGCATGGGACGTCCCAGAAGATCATGAACTATGGGAACTCCGTGAGTGCTTGTCACAGCTAGTTGAATCTCGGCCAGCAGACATTCGTGTTTTTTGCAGCAGCTGGGCCTTGCACTGCAAGGAAAACACAGTGTCCGCACACCCCGGTTCGCATCGATCGAACAAGAAGCCATCAAACTGAACCCTTCCGTGAGCCTCCGCACCCAGCGCTCGGTTCTTATGCTAAACTGCAGAACCCTTTATCCCACAAGCTGAGACCTACGCTGTGTCAAAGCCTGAGTCCCGCAAACTGGAGGTAAAGGGGAGGTAACTTCCACAAGTTTTTGGGTGTCCTACCAGTCTAACCTCTGGGGATGCGCAGTCTGGATTTAGGGTTTCAGGTTTGCGGATTCGAAGTATCTTTTAGGTTGATGACGAGGAGACTTGCAAGACCAGGCAAAACCCTGGATACTCAGAGGTTTGGACCGTCGGATGTCATGATTGCCGGATCTTGAGCAGAGACACTATTTCGTGCACCCGAACTAAACATTGTCATTCGAAAGCTGAACCCCAATTGGGGCTGCTCGATGCGAAACCTCAGCTCTGATCCTGTTTAAAGCATTTCCTGTTTTCAGGTAGGACTCTTCAGCTAGGTGCCCTGCAACTATCATAGGGATGCGCTAGTTCGTAAGCAGCCCCCCGCCGATTATCGGGACCTTTGGACGTAACCGCGCCCTTAAATGCAACAAGATAGGGGCTTAAATGTTTACCTTTACTAGGACCCATACTATGTTGGGGGTTTCTTATTATCGTTAAAAAATATTATAGGACACTGGGCCCCAAAACCCTATTATATTACATAGGCCTCCCCCCACTAGGGAGGCCGAGACTTGGCTAAGTGAGACCCGGGGTTTGATCTCAGGTGTCCGAGTCAGGCGCTCAGTGCAGAGGCAGAGCCATGGTTACTCACAGTGCTGGAGCCCACTTTGGGATTTGGGGTGTAGTTTTGGGGGGTACACTTAGTTTTAGGACGTACGTCGGACGTCCATACTCAGCCATGAAGGACGAGTCGGACGGGCTGTATAGGCCGATGCATGGCTGCCTTCTTCCTGCATCAGTTATTTGACTTGACATGGCGACTAGAAAAAAGCCTCTGTATAGGAATGCGCGCAAGTACTTTAGATAGACCGTCCGGTAGCCCAGCATAATGTAGTTTGGCCCAGTTCGTACAACTGCCTTGTCCACCCTATGCTCTGGGCACAATCTGCAGATGGCATCTTGCGACGGGTTCTCCACATTCGGGTGCTTATCTTCAGAGTGAGGAGGCCCTTATCCACAGTTATGTGTCTGCCAAGATACGACAAGTGAAGCCCGCCACGGACATGTCCGCGCCTTCAACGATGAGTCCCAGACAGCAGTTAGGGTCTCTCTAGTTTTAAGATGCCAAAAAGCAGAGTCAAGAGACCCGAGCCAATTGAGAGAGCTTCCTCACGAGCGTCTTTCCATGTGAGCCGTCAACGTTTGAAGGCTTGTAGGGGGTTCGGAGATCGGAGACTTCGGGTCAGACGATGGCTGGCATGGATGATGTCTGGATCTTGTGACCAGCAGCAAGTTTGATGGATTTGCGGATGCAAGTTACATCCGTTGCATGCAGAAAGTCCGCACGATAGCCTTCGTCGGAGTTTTCAGCTTTGTCCATCGCTATGAACACGAGGATGAGCGCAAAAAAGCCCAGGAAAATGGATCACTTCCGGACAAACCTCAAGAAGGACGCTGGGAGCTTCAACAAGGGTCCCGACCGCGCACCTCCAACAGGTTGCGTTGCTACTAGTGTTGGCAACCTCCCCCACTCCGAAAAGTCACAAAAGAATCCCTCCATGATCCAGAATCCGGGGCCCATACCGAAGAAGCCAGCCAAGATGTCTGTCGTTCATAGGCTGTTAGGGTCCTTATGATGAGCTCGGCTATAGCTGCATGTAACCTGAACCTTGAAGCAAGGTCGTGTGCCTGCAAACTGCAAACTCATTGACGGGAGATGAGTTTAAGCGCTTTGCTCCGAACTTTAGACCCCCCACACTGTGGCGTTCTTACGACTTAGGACCCGGTAAACACCGATTGAATGAAATTCAAGCTTCCGAGTTCCTGCCGTCATATCCCCTTTATTTGTCCGCCAGAACGTCGGCAAGAGGCATCAGGAGGGTGCATCTGTTGCTTGCAGAGAGGGCCTAGTTTTGCGAGGAGCGACTTCTCGAAGATCGCTACATGGAGATAGACAGGCAGGGTTCGACCCCTTTGTTCTCGTCGAAGCTGGGGGTTAGCCGGCCGGCCGACGTTTATGCACAGTTCTGGATGACATGAGGGTCACACAAGATCTGAAAGCTTGGGGTAGTGGCATGGGTAAACTTCAGCACCACAATGACCAGGTCGGCTGTCAGAAGAGCCGCTCCAAAAGCTCAACCACGCGAAGCAAGTGGCAGTATGAATGGCCTGGATGATGTAGGTATTTGTTTCTCTAAATCTCGATAACTCCGATATGCGATCTTTGCAACTGAAGCAGATTGTAGTCGGTAACACCCGGTGGTCTCTTCCTAAGTCCCAGACCTTCAACCCTGAACTGCAAACCAAGCACCCTCATCCGGCAAAGCTCGGCCAGGGAAAACCGCGTGCTTCTGAAAAAGATGTCGGGGCCCTGAGGACAGAGGTTGGAAAGATGCCTGCGACGTTTCCACACTATGTTTGAGTTTTGGAGTTTGGGTGTATCATGGGGCACCGGCTCTAAATAATACTTTGGAGCCCAAAAAGCCCCAAGGGCCTCTTGAACCCCTACAATGCCCTGAAGTCTACGGGGCAAAGAGGTGTAGGGTTCATACAGGGGGGTGTAGTCCTTTGGGAGTTATGCGCTTGTAACGGATTCGGCTTCGGGGCGTGGGCGCAGAGGGCATCAGTCCAACTCACGCCTGCAATTTCTCATCGCCGGCGTCCGTGTGAGTCGCCGGTGTTGAAAGCACAGCTGAAAATCTGCGACGGCTCGATTCCTTCAGTGCAGTATGACTCCTGCAAGGATTGAAGAGTACTGTAGCCATGAGAATCTCCAAAACGTCAAATCCCGGGCCGTCAAAGCCACGTATCATGGAGACACGGTAGTTCTGCATTTCATGTCGAGAGCTCCGACACTTAGGTCGGAGGCTATGCGCAAGCGGCATCCCAAGTGTGCCGGCACTTTCATGTCATCATCTGTTTAGCATCCTCAGGTCCCCTGAGCAGGTGATCATCATAATTTCTTTGGATCTTCCTGTCTACAGGAAAGTGCCCAGACGTCGGACCCTAAACCCCATCGGATGGCAGTGTCCGAGTTGAGAGCGTAAACCCCATCAGAAGTCGCCTGGCTTGTCTGAGAGTGGGCGCCGAAACCCTATGTTTGGGATTCCGGTGCGGGAGAGCTCGGGTTTCAGAGTCCAGGTATGGGGCTTCATAGGGTTCTATGAGCAGTTTGACCGTGTAATTATTACGCCCAAGGCCAACTCAAGTTCGATTTTCCTTTGAACAGCCTGGAGGCAGTATGCTGAAAGGCTTTTGTCACATGGGCTCCCGTGAGTTTTCATGTTGCCATGTTAGCACGCTTCCAAGAAAGTCAGTAGGTACTCAAAGCCCGAACCGCTTGAGGCCCAATCCTTACGTGGTTGAGAAGAAGGAGGAGAAGCCTCCTTCCTTGCCCGGTGCCCATGTGACCGGGGTTTGGGGATTAGTCGGGCAACTTATTGCTACTCTGCCGTGCAGCAAAATTGCTGTATATCCGGGATATACATTTGCATTTTAGCCGGCTGGGGGGCATGATGCCTCTCTGTTTGTGAACAACAGAGAGAACGTCTTTGCAACGGCCTTCAGCAGTCGGAAGAAGCCTTGTCGATTAATGCTGATTGCAACAATCACTATGAGCCTGGGCTCGGGCTTTGTTCGTTGCCCTTTGCGTGAAGACTCACATTATACTATAATGTTGAATTTTCATGAATCCAAAGAGCTTTGGAGTTTTTCATGACTCAGATTCTACGCCTTAGAGCTTGAGCTAGAAGGTGGCACTACCTTGTTTTTCTATGCTCTATGAACCGGGGTTCCCCTGTGGACGCTGCACGAACGTGGTCCGCCAAGGTCCGCCATTTCTCAAAAGTCGAACTTGAAGAGATCTAGATCTAAGGCATTTGACTATAGGTGAGAAACGAGCGAAGTGGAAGACTAAGATGACAGACTTCCGACCGTCGCATAGCAAGAAGAGCAGATGCACCGGCAACCACAATCGTGACCAAAGTTGCTGCCTTCAGCAACCTCGTAGCGAGCACGAGCCCGAGCCCTCAGGAACCGCTCTGGCCGGAAGATGGAGATGATCAGGACCTTGGCAACGGCTCACTTGCCCTGGTAGTTCTGCGTGGTTCCGGTGTGATTCATTGCTAGAATCAGGGATGTTCTTAGTCTGATAGTCCTTAACTCCGGAGCTGAGCACGTCACCTTTAAATTTTGAGGGCTTGGTGCATACATACATAACACTGCGACAGTTCAGTCGCAGTCTTGCCCTGGCCCAGGGAAGACAGCTACTGGGCCAACATGGGTGGTTGTCAAAATCAGGGTCTTTTTGGGCCCCTACGATAGTACGGCACTTTACATTTAGGGTACCCAAAACGGGACCATAATTTTGACAACCGCCCATATGTCTTGAACCCATGGAGCAGGCATAAATAGATACCAAGCAGCAAGACCACATCGTGACAATGATGTATTGCAGAACCGCCAGACCACCTTGGCATAGCAGCATCGTAGTTTAATGATTTTCTGAGAGGATTGTACAATCTTCCGGCATCTCTAAGGTGGGCATATGGTTCTAGAGTTTAGCTAAGTATCCTCCTGCACGGAACCTTAAGTGGCACAACTCTTCGGGGCCAGGTTTGGAGACCGAGGGTGGCTTGGGGGTTAGAGGCTTCCGGTTTCAGCACTTCGGAATGTTCGGGCGTTGTTTCGCTACTGCGCGGCTTGGGCTCCTAGTCTGGTTCGGATTGCCAGGATCACCAAAGACAACGCTCGGCTGCTCAAGTCAATCCAGAAGGCCAGGTGGACGCAAGTGATTGGGGCTCGTCCTGGTTATGGTTATTTTGCACCCTTCGCCTCGAGTGCACGAACGAATGTAGGAAGCAACCACAAAGCACCCTGATCCCCGAGCACCAACCAAAAGGCCGCGGCTTCTCAGCAGTAAAGCGCAAGCTTGCACATCTGCCGTGCATGATGTTCTGCTGCAAGCGAAGCTCTCCAGAATCCACGGCACCCCACAAAACCCTAAATGCGCTGAACATTCCTAGACTCTAGACCTTCAACCCGCAGAGTTGACATAGCTGTGTGCCTGCCGGCTCAGCAGTGCCCAATGTGGCGCAAGCAGCACGGCGTGTAGGTTTTGCTTCAGTCTCAGTTGTAGGGCACCGATGTGGTTTGTGGATTGTGTCTTCAACATCCAGGTGTTTTTGTGCCAGGCTTATTCTGAAGTTTGTTGAAATAAGTGGCAGCTTTGACAAAGAGTAGAATGCATAGAAGGATGATGATAAGCCCGTTTGGCCTACTCTCAAAACCGTAGAGCTGTAGAGAGTACCTCGTCGAATAACTGGTCCTGGAGCCATGGCATCCATTAGGCCACCGAGTCGATGGGGCGCATGGGAGCAGCTTGCTTTCAAAATCACTCAATGAACTGCACGTCACGTTGTACCGGCTTTATGGTGCCGATCTCCCATCCACGCCCCAGGGCAGACCTTGAAGCACCAAACAAGGTAAACTAAAGCCTTCTCTCACTTCTCTCTCATAGAGTTTTCAAGCCATTTCCCCGCCCCAGCAACCATCTCCACACTGCCGCCACCACCGCCATGCCGACAATTGCGACAACGACTGATCACAAACTGGCAAGAGAAGCCAGTACAGTACAAGGTTTCACGTAGAAGGGCCCTCATGCGCTTGGAGGCTCAAGAGCCCAAGGTTTTTGGCAAATAGGAGCCATAGGCTTCGGATGACAAAACAACATGACATAGCCTAGCTACGTGTTCCATGCCTACTGACACTTCTCCTCCCAGGCCGCAGCCCAGGGAGCTTCGCATCCAGATAATGCCAGGTTCGGGCAGCGAGTCCGAGGCGTTCCGAAGACCTGGGTTTGCACCAGTTTCAGCTACCACAGTGAAGAAGTCTGCATAGTACCGCGACCAGAACAGCATCGCCTGGACTGCATTTATGCGAGCTTTTGTGGTGAGGCCCAAGCCAAGCCCACTTTGGCCCTCGCCAGCGGACCTAAATTGCTCTAAACGGCAATAAAAGCACCAAAAGGCCTTTGGCCTTGGCGGTGTTCTAAGTCATGGCTTTGCAGGTGGTGGAGGATTTGCCGGACATGCGCCGGACTCGATGGAGCCTGGGACTTCTCATTCAATCCCGCAAGCCCATACCAGACCGATGCATACTGGGGGTTTGATCTACACTATATTTAGGGGTCCTGGCAGCAGCCGCTAGCATTCTAATTGCGGTTACATTGAATGCTATCGAAAGTAGCGCAGGTTGGAAGGCTCACTGAGAAGGGCTTTTAGCCCGACAGTGCCAAAAGAAAAGCGAGCACCTACGCTGGAACACCGAACTTAGCTAGGCCCCTCCTGGCATTTAAGTGGTTGGACATGGAAACTGTGGCCAAAGGAACAGTGCAGCTAGGACGCTTGAAGGTTAAAGGTTTAGTTTCCATCTGAGCAGTCCGAGAGCGATAGCTTTGTTTCTTCAGCTGCGGAACACGCAGAATGCGACATTAGCATTACAAGAGAAAGGTGGCCAAACAATTCAGAAAATGTCGGAATCATCCCGACATATTCAGACAACCTGGACCGCGCTTAGACTTCCAGTCCAGAGAGTATGGCCATGAGGCGCCCAAAACTGGAACCAACACACAACCAAGTCCGAATGGGAGACTATAGTGACTAGCCGCGAAAATGTCGTGCGGCATGTCCCCTTGGCAATCGCTTTCGACAAAAGAAAGCAGGGGAAATGCACACATGTTCGATGTTTGCGCTAGGGTGTTCCTAAGTTTTCATATCTCACTGTTTTTTCTTAAGTGTGCTTTGTTGTTGTTTGTTTTCTCTTTCCGAATCGGTCCGACACTTTAGAAGTACTGCGTCAGATTCTAGCACATGGTGGTGAACAATTCAAATTGTCGGCAGATCCATTTGGCTTCCGGGTCTGGTGGGCACCGAGGCTGGGACCACGTCGCGGCGGCATTGCTTTGAATTGTTTGTTCCTCTCGGCCTCGTGCTGATTTCAGACTCGAGTGCTCGAAGTCGACTCCAGCTCGGTCGTGCAAGGGTTTGGCCATACAGCAGTAATGTGGGGCCTACATAATTAGCTATATCATGTGAGCTTCTGGCTGGCGGGTCTGTTCTTGCCTCATCCGAATGATCATCTCCTCAACAACATGAACCCACTGAGCACTGAACCCTGGAAGGTTAGAGCCCAGTCCCCAATTCTTGAAGTCCTGCACATTACCTTCTACCCTTGGACGATTTGGGGGCCTCCCAAAAAAACCCTCCAGCCTAAAGACGCGGGCATGAAGCAAAGGAGACTCGCCGTTCTGCTGACATCGCTGACCGTGCTCGCGCTGGGGAACCGCCGGGGGGATATCAAGCTGAGAACTGTGGCCTCATCATACCAGTAAAGAATAACACTAGTTTTTAGATCTATGTACAAGCCAAATGATACTAGTAAGAATCTCACTAACTAGCGGTAATCATTCTCGTGACAGTTTTATATGTAACAGTAATGAAAAAGAGAAATCAGAGTCATCATCAGAAAGTTCCTCGTTCCCTTTCTGAATCACTACCAGCGGCCTTACTGGTTTGACTAACCTTCTGTTCAAGACGCCAGGTCCCACTTCCGAAATTCCAAGCCATGCACCCTGATGACCCTGGTTGCTATTTGGATACAGTTAGACAACGATGAACATATACTGTGAACTATCTGAGGATGACCCTGACTACTATTTCGATTCTTACTATTACATCATCACTAGTAAGGTTCTTACTACAATATGCATGATGAACGGACCACGGGTGATTCGGCCGAAGCAGCTGTTACGGGAGCTTCAGCCAGTACGGGGCTTTCAGATAGACCGCCATCCTTTTCGTATGCAAACTATAGCCCAAAGATTGTTTGGCAAGGTTTTCAGAGCTCGTGGAGTTTATCGGCGAAGCGCGGCCTTATAAAGCTGCTACGGATGGTGCAAAGTTCAGACAGCAGATTGGTTTCTGTTCCAAAACCATGCCAGCATACAGATGTTTCTTCGTACTATGTCGTACTCCAACTGCTGGGTTTCTCGAAGGCATCTCCAAGAGAAACAACACAAAGACAGCAGCACTGGCATCCCGAGTCCTGCACGCATCCTCCATGAATGCCCAGGTCCCAACACCTATACTGCCACTCCTCCGGCTACTCAAAGCCAAATGCTGCCCTGACACGTAGAAGTGGGCCCTTTTCAACTGCAGATCGATCCTCGAGTAAAGTAAAGCCGTAAATCAACTGGAAATGCCATGCGAGCTTCCGGGGCAAACCGTAAGCCCAATATGCAAAGCTTACCGGCGCAGGACTGCTTACATCGCTGCCTCAAGCTCGCAGACGAGCCTCACCTGATTTAGCAGCGGCCATGCTTGTGGGTTTCGGTTCCACTCGGTTTGGGGATCAATCAGGATTGGAGGGTCGGCGTGCGCAGCCACACCCGGCAATGTTAGAATTAACTCAGAACAACATTCAGTGCTAAACGCCGGCCAGGATCAACACACATTAATGCACACAGCTTTATGACGCCCCACTGCACAATTCTTTGCCCACCCGTCCATCTCTATCGTATATTGAATACCTGCCTGTCAAACCGAAGTGCACTGGACGGCTGCGAGCGTTTTAAGTTCTACGGGTCCGAGGATGCACTCCCACGTCACGAAGAGCACGGAGCTGCACAAGGAGCACAGCAAGCAGGCAGCGCCTACTACAGCGCCGTAAATAATTACCTTTACTACTTAGGGGGTTCCTTTTAATTGTCAAAGCATCATGGGCCCCCAAGCCCTATTCTAATAATGAGAAGGCCCCTATAGGACATGTGAAGGAATCTGTGCCGGAGCTGTGGTGCCCTGTCTCCCTTAGTCGCACAAGGACTTAGTTTTTTTTTAAGCGTTGTGCGTACCATAGTTCGATCTTATTTCGATGTTGTGCAGCGGATCTCGTCGCATCTTGTATCCGGCAGAGTCGTCTTCTCGGAGCGCCGCATACATTGCGAAGTCCCAGGTTCCAAGAGTCGACGTTTGATCTGATGGCTGTCTCCCCTTGGCCGTTCATGTCAGAGTAGTTTGCTTGGACAGTGCCGACTGTGTTGGACGTTAGCATTGCATCTGCACTCCTCCTGGCATTGATGAACTCCATCAGTGACAGGTCCGGGGGCACAAAGCGAACGCTTCGGCTCACAACAGCACAGCGCTGACGATGCTGCAGTTTAATCCGCACTGGGAGTGCTTCATTCCGGCCAACATGGAGACGTCTCCTGGCAGCTCAGACACGGAGAGACACAGTACTCGCACAACATGACGTGATGAAGAGCTTTAACGGAGGCTGGCTTAAGGAGGACATTCGCGGCAAGATCATGCCATGGCAAGTTTAAGCCCTTCGCAGGATCTCATGAACGTCACAGGATGCCATGTATCATTTGCTTTCCGTTTTGTCGTGGTACTGCACAACTAATCCCACCCCCGAGTGCCATTTTGCAAGCAGCCGAGTGCCCGCACATGCCGAGGTGCGGGCGGAATGTGTTCGGATTGATCGACAGGCTTCTTCAGAACCACAGCACGGATTTTGCTAACATTATCGAGCCTTGGCTGTTCGGTTCTGATCTATCAGGGCCTTACCTGGTGCTGCTGGCTGCTGCGGTTTCGGTGGGTTGTTGCTCATTTTCTTGTTGCTCTGTCTCTGTCGTTGTCTTCAGGCTTTTGCAGGTTCTATTGAATCTCATGCAGTTTCTACGGCACCAAATATTTTGGGTACCAACAGGGGGACTTTAATTTTGACAACTACCCACATGCTCGACCCCATAGGTCCGTTCGTGATGCGCTACTCTACCCTTTCGGGCCTTTGACTCCGAACTCCCTACAGCCGAGGAATTGCCGAGTTCCTACAGGCCACCGAGAGGGCTTCTGAGTAGTCGGGTTTCGGGTTTAGGGTTTCGAGCAAGTGGCCCTCAGATTTTGACACTCTAAACCCTGAGCTTCCATGCTTAGGGCTTGGGATTGCTGAGAACAAAACTCCCCGCGGCCCGAAACTCTAAACCCTGGTAGATGTTTTAGCCAGTTTGCAGACCAAGTCAAGTCCTTATTCCTGAAGTTTAGTGCTGAAAAATAAGTGTTTGTGGGAGTCTCAAGCTGACGATGTGGGGTCTGCTTCTGGCCGGGGCCAGATTCTGGAAAGTTTCAGTTCCAAGATTCTTCGGGAGTTGGACCACTGTTCGCTTTGAGTTTCTGCTGTTGCCATAGCTTAAGTCCTAAGACACACCGTGCGATATGAGGAATATTCCGAAAAGCGACCAAGGTTCCTGGAACACCAAACCCGTCTTTGAATTCTGGTTCCAGAGCAGAAAAAGCTTTCACTTTCCGATGCAAAACACCCGCCTGATTAAAGTAGCATTATTGCTCATAGCAGTACGTGCCATGACAACCAACACCTGTCACTCTATGCCTTAGTGCCCCCTACTTCGTATGAGATTTCGTTGATAGTTAGAGCTGCTTTGTTGATCGTGGTATTGTGCTTACTCCATTTTTCGGCCCCAGGCCGCCAAAAGGTTGGGAAATGGCCTGCCGCAAGGGCGGCGGTGGTGACACGGCCTGCAGGGGCCTCGGTGAATAAACTTCAGGGGGTGACTTTCTTCCTGCATGAAACCAGTCTTCAAACATCTACCAGCTATCCATACTGCACAGATGTATAGATTTAGACAGTTGGACAGCGAGTGCAAAAAAAGTTGTAGCTGTATTCCCACGGCATCAGTAGGTTCTTGCTACTGTCACGGTCTGCTTTTGCGTGGAGCTGGGTTCGGCATGGTTCGGCTTGCAGGCATTCTTTGGCGAAGTCTGGTTTGGGAGGTGGTCCAGCCGCACACGGAGTGCTGGCGCCTTGCCAAGCAGAGCTTCTAGTCCACGACGTTGTGGGATCTGGTTCGTGCGCTTGGCGTAGCTGCAACCTGATGCTTGGGGTTAGGTTCTTGATGGTTTTAGGAGGTTCTGGTTCTTGAGGGCCTGGGCATGCGATGATCTGGCCTGGATGAGCCAGTGCCCCGCCCGTCCCCCCAAATCGCATTGATTTTTCGATGCAGCAGCATTTGGCTGAGTACCGGGATCCTGAAAAAGCAAGTCCGTTCCCGGGTAACTAGAATGGTCAAGGTACTGGTTAAACTGTCTTGCTTGAGTCCAGCAGCAGCCATCTCCTGATACAAAGCAATGGATTCGCAAAACGTCAATGGTGGGCTTTGCCGGTGCGATGCTGCGTAGGTGGCATCCTGTTGGTATGGTGAGATAGTACGTACTCTTCCTGACTTTAACCTTTCCTTTGCAGATATCCCATACATTCTTCCCAGTTTCAGATCGGGCCCTGTCCGAATTATCCCTAGCGGCCCCCTCTTAGAAAGCACGGGCGACCCTAGCTATCAGGGTCCAGATTCGACTTGGGAGAGGTCGCGAGTGTGTTTTGGGCTTCGCGTTCGGACTTTGGAAATTTGGGTGTGGTGCTGGTGCTTCAGGGCACTGGGCATGAACCGGGGTGGGACCAGTGCGGAGTCTGTAACATGGCTTACAGAACACGGCTTGGAATTACTCAGGGTTTCAATCTAGTCTTTGCCTGTGACTGGGGTGTTCGCGGATGCGGGCTGCTCGGAGAGCAATCTCTTCCGCTGTCCCGCATCGTACCAAGACATGCCATGGCTTCAGCGAATGCAGTCGGAAGTTCGCATTCGTTGAGGCATGCAGCCGTGCAGAGCATGCAGGCAACTAGCTGATCAACACCAAAATTAATCCTGTGCATGCATGCAGTCACCCATGATCCTATGACCCTTTTCTTGTGCAGCGGCTTCGTGAGGTGGGGAAATGGCCGGGCATGCAACATCATGCGGCTCGCGCAGCACAGATTCCGATATGTGGTTTTCAAGCCAAGCTTCATCTGCTGCTTCATGCGTACAGTGAGGGCACCAAGAACTCAGTGTAAGAGGGTCGGCCGTATACTACCGACTACACTTTGCCCCACCACAAGCTCTAAACAGTTGCTTTCGAAGCCTTGCAGGCAGCTTTGCGTGCATATGTCGTGGCGTCCGGCAGAGATCTACCTGAGTCTTGTTTTTCGTGCAAGTCTTCATCCCAAAACAAAGGACCTTTCAGAACGTCCGCGTCAGTGACTTGAAGGCGCTGCATGTGGTCTTGCCGAGAACTCCTGAATTCCGATACGGGGGTTTCCGAGAATTAGGGGTGCCTATTTTGGGGTCCTTATCATAAGGCCTAATTAATAAGGACCCTACGATTTAGGGTGCTATATTAGGGTCCCCTATTTTCGCAAACTCCCATGCCTGCTTAATGTCCTGTTTCAACCGCCCCGGCCCCCCCGCCAACAACCCTTGACGCTTAAAGCCCAAAACCCCAATGCCATTAAGACCCGTAAAACCCTGTTGCCCTAAGCTCGAAAAGCGAGCGGCCAGGTTACCGTGCTCGGTGCCCACTTTCCTCACGGAGCCGGCTCAGGTGGAGCAATAACTCAGGTAATTTCAGGGTTCACAAATGGCTTCTTGCAGATGTTAGAGGTCCTAAGCATGCAAACTTTGTGCAAGAACGCTTTGGGATTTTTGGGCTTCTTCCCGGTCACTCCACCTCGCCAATCCCTCGTGTTCTAAGGTGACGTGGTTACTTAAATCAATCAATACATCCATCCGCCCAGCCAGCCAGCCATGCAGCCCTTTGCATTGCCTGATAGCATACTGCAGCTAGAATCCCGAAGGCCGCATGGAGTTTGCTGGAAACACTGCCTCCATTGTCTTGCTGGCCAGGCTTTTACCAGGACTTCGTTGGAACCCTGCGGTGGAATCTGAAGAAGTCCAAAAACACCACAGACAAGGCACCGAAGCTGAGCGCATTTATGGACAAAGCCTGTATCAGGTGTTGTTGACGGACATAGCCCCCCGAACCCTATACAGAAACCAAACCCTGGCTTCAGGGTGCATGTTGGCAGCTCTACAGATGTAGCGGTCGAGTCAATACAGAGAAGTGCGATGTTGTTGAGAACCGCTGCATCCAGCAGTGGATTGCAACCTATTGCAACCATACGGGGTTATCTTTGAGTTTGGGGAGTAAGGTCTTCATGGGCAAGGCTTTACTCACATCTGCTTCGTTGTTCTTTCCTTTTTTTCCTGGGTTCTGGCTTCCTCTTTGCTGGAGGTCATTCTGCTTGCGGACAGCAACGCCGGTCTGCATGAAAAATCCGACACTTGGCATGCATCCATTGTACGAGAGGCCTGATGCAGCGTTCGAGTTGAGACACAGAGCGGAAATCCCACGATCCTTGGGCATGCTTTGTGAGTCAGCAGGGTCGGTTAAAAACTGCCTCTGAAGGATTCTTGCTGGTGCTTGTCATCCAGCTCCGAATTGTTGCAAAAAGCCCCCATTGGTTGGCTTGAAGCTGCCAATTGAATCAGACGGGATCCTCAAGCCATGATTTGATGTGTGCTTCTTTGGGTCAGCTGGCTTGCGGACATCAATTTCGGTTTTCTGCAAAGCCCTCGGGAACTGTTGGGGGTACTGAGCAGCCGCCCCTGCAATGCAACCGGTGAGCCCGGTCACCCAGCGTTGCCGTTGCCATGCTCGTGCCTGCCCGGTGGAACAAAGTAAGCCTCTTCAGGGGCGTTGCCTTGAGCCCCTGATTGAGGGCAGCCAGCTATTTGGGCCCCGCAGCCCGGGGCGAATGCCTATGGTTTCCTTCATAAGTCTTTTCGCAGTCTCACGCTCTTCGAGTCGGATCCGAGCCCACGCAGCATCAAAAGGGCCCCTACAGTTGTGTTTAGACATCAACAAGACGATCGTCATGGAAGATTCCTCGGGGGGGAAGTCCCCCCGTGCACTTTGCAACGAGGCCCTGGCGGACTCTGCCTGGGGCTCCGTGCACCGAAACCGCTGGGAGTTCTCCGGAGCACCCCTGAGCCTGGAAGCTCCGGAGCCAAACCTCATCTCTTACAGCGCCTGGGTGCACGAGCTTTTCAGGGAGAAGCCGGCGGATGCATCGGATGCCTCGAGCCTGGAAGCTTCACGGAAGTTGTTAGCAGAAGCGAAGAAGGAGAAGGACCGTCTGCGGGGCTCCTTTGCCGAAGTCGGTGGCGCCGCCCCGGACGAAGTGGCCCAGTTGCTTGAGCCGATGTTGAGCCATCTCCTCATCCCTGAGAAGCTGCGTTCCTCCCCTGAAACAGAGGCGGCCGGTCTCGCAGATCGAGAAACCTGGTTTCTTCTGCCTTCCTTCCTGGCAGCGATGAGGGAGCTCCTGGAGTCCGAGGACAAGGAGCAGATTCCCATCTCCGTGCACTTCCGTACCTTCGGTGATGATCTCCCGGCGGTCGCTAGGGAGTTCAATGCTTTCGTGCGTGGTGAGCACCCCCTCCATCCAGGTTTCCTCTCTACCCGTGCGGCGGACATTTGCAACCGATTCGGCTCCTACTTCCGAGACTCCGATGGTCCATTGCTGGCACTTGGGGTGGACCTAAGCAGCTGTGAAAACCGTGAGGAGGCGGTGGCACGGGCACGAAGCCAGGGAGGCCGTCTTGTGGAAGGTTACCAGGCCATCCATGACGAATTGCTGGAGATCAGTCGCAGTGGAGAAACCTGGTGCTTTCGTGACCACTGGAGATATTGGAGAGACCAGGCAGAGGCAGCAGCAGCGGGCAAGCTTGTCGTCGTCAGCAAGGAGCTTCATACCTGCTTTGTAGATGATAATGCACGAGGTCCTGACGGCCACATCGTTGACGTGCGAACAGAAACTGGGCAACAGCTTGCATGGCGCGAGGTACTTGCTGCTGGACATGTGGTGAAAGCCTGGCCGATGGCTGCTTTATCTAACGAGGATTACTACCGAGACCTCTTTAGGTCGGCGGCACGGAGGGTCCAAGCTGGCAACGGCTAGGAGTGGAAAGGGCAAAAAGGTGCCGCAAGCGTTGCGGCTGGGTTGCCCGATTCCGTCTCTATGCAGCTCCCTAAGTGCGAAAGGGAGGTACCATGGGTTCGCTGGAATTGCCTTCAGGTGTTCGCAGTGCACATCGTAGCAGTATAGTCATAGTTGTAGCTGACTCTGGATCTGTCCGAGCCTGACGGGTCTGAGTCTAGGTTTCACCATTTTTCCTCAACGCTTTGCTCGTCGAAGCTCCCCCTCTATACCCATTTTAGGTTTAGAAGCGACTGCATCGGCATGAGGATGTGGGCATCCTAGAGGATCTGGCGCTGCTGCCTCCGCACACACGCGTGCCGACCCTTTGGTACGACTACAGGACGAAGCAATGTTGGTTTAGGTGAGTACTATAGTGGCCTTAATAATTACCTGATGATATTTTGAGGCTTCTCATGAAAATCATATTATACTGGGCCCCAAAACCGTATTCTAGTTATAAAGGCCCCTTCTTCTAATAATAGTGAGCCGTGGGGCGGTGCACTGAGCCTCTTGTGGCAGCACAAGAGGCTCGTCTCACTGTGTTGGCACAGTTCAATGATTGTAACGTGCTCTCTGAACTTGTCGCAGTGTGACAGGCAGTTTGTTTTTGTCCAGCACTGCATGCGCCCCACGCTCGAAGGACATGCTGCTACAACATAGGCTTCCGGGCCTTTTTCGACCGAGTGGCGGCAAACTTTGGCAAGAAGTTGGAGCCTGGAGCACCAAAGAAGGAAAGCCAATCCCAAATCTGATAGTATTCGGAGGTTAGGTTCAACCATACCTACTCCCCAGACAGAAGCTTGTTTTTGGTACATTTCATTCTCGGGCAGGCCACCCTGATGGACGAAATGTGTCAAGCATGCGTGGTGAGGAACTTGGAACGCGGGAGTGTACTTCCAAAACCAAACAAACAGAGTAACCTTCTGCCAACCCGGCGTCGTCAACCTGAACCGTGCACACAGCACGCTGAGGATCTGATCCGCGATGACGACGCTTTGCTTTTCCTGGAACAGATGTTCGGGATCTCGGAGGTTTGTGGTCCACTCCGTCTGGCACATTTTCCGTACTCAACAAGACTTGCAGACGGAACTTCTTCAGTTGACTGATCCGATAGTGAATCGGGTAGCGGTCGGTATGATGCGAGCTGTCAAGCTTTTCGCCGTGAATAGCATCATGAACTCACTGCCACACATGTCTAGGCATTCTTGCTGAATTTCGATCGGCTGAGTCAGCATTCCGTTCGTGAGGCCAACCGCTACATAGAGCAGCAGGTCTGCAGGTTGTCGGTTTTAGCATCATGCACCTGTGGATACACCAGGAATACCGCTCCCTATCTGGAGATTTTCGCCATGCGCCGCCGCTCAACTGCTCCGAGATCCCGAAGAAGTCATTCTTGATTAGGGATGTTGACATGTCCAGGGGTTCGCGACGTGCTCGAAGGGGCTTTATTTCTCTATTTCTAGTGGGAGTCTGCGTCAAGTAGCAGTCGTGCACATGCGGCCGTACCGGGTGGTGCTGCAGAGGGGCAAGGTAGTTCGCAGTAAGGTTTACGGTTAGGGCTGTGATGACGGCTTTGGGTTAGGGCTTGGCATTCACCAACCCTCTGTGCTGCTGCCCCACTTGACACCCCAAGCTCCGCGACAAGGCTTCGCAAAATACTGCACAACACCAACAGAAAAGTTCGAGAGTAATCGAAACGAGTACAAACCCCCAGAAGCAGCGCAGAATGCCGAAGCTGACAAATCGTGAATGTCCTATCGGGTTTAACGCTATCCCCTGGGCCTTCTTGCCCTACTTTGTGTGGGAATTTGAGAAAGTGACGGACCCCACAACCAGACCAAACTCTAAATCCCCCAACCCCCTTAAAGGCGTTCTCTCAATCAAGCCAATTTTGGCTACAATTACTGAGACAGTGGCATTAAACGACAGGGAAGCCTTCACAGACGGCGAAGATAGCTCTCGCGGGAGTTTTGATCGTACTGTCCCACCTGCAGTCACAACTCGCCACTAGTCGCTAGAGCTGCACTGCCTCACAAGCTTTGCAGATCAAGAGCCAAGGTGTTTTAGATCGTTGTTTACCTTCACCACGAGGGACCCATGAGCATAATTGACCGCAATCCATAAGTCCAAACTCTCGGCTCCAAAGCTCGGCCGCCTTTGCTCGAACCTGGCCAAGGCCCTTCGCTCAGGTCAACTTTCCCAACAGCAACGCCTTGGGAGCTTTTCACCATCCGATCTTGGCCCACCTTGTGCTGTGATGATAGTTTTTGGTAGCTTTTCTTTTCGGGCCTCAATACTGGGTTCCTTGATCCAGGACGTCTTGTTTTTTGGGCTGTGCGGCTTTGGAGGTGTCGTGGGCTCGGGGTTTGAGGATTTGGGGATGTCAAGCCACGATTCAAGTGCGTGCATGCACGTAGTTGGCTGTAGGTTTTTCTCATTTTACAGCTTTACAGGACGGATCTGGGGTCTGTCAACATAGGTTCCTGTAGAGGCATGGGACGAGGATGCACGCCGTAGAGATCGGAAGCCGAATTCAGCTGGAGAGCACCCACAGAGAAGGGCTCCAGAGCTGGCAATGCGAAAGGCACCCGGACAAGGGGAGCTCACCCCAAATTGCTTTCGGCCTAAGGTGAAAATCTCCAGCCAGGTTATCATCATGATAATTCGACCTTGGGCTTGGGTAGGGGATGAATGGGGTACGAGCATGTGATGGGCCATGATCACAGATGTTTATCGCTGACCCCAGTTCCCCAGAACCGCAGGCAGTTTGTGAGTTTGGTGCGAGCCCTTATCCCGTTTTCTAAGACACCCACGCCTACTCCAAGACCCTCCCTACTCCGCATTTGAAGGTGCCAACGACGGTCCAGTTGTTTTGGTCTGTTCTTGGGTGTTGGGGGTCACCTCCAGTTTCATTCAAGCCAGGGCTGCAAGAAGCTTCCCGACCTGGTGCAAGCGGCTTTGACGAAAGAGTCGAGGTCAGCGTATCCTGCTGATCGCTTCAAAGAATTTGACTTTAGTGTGTAGGCTGCCGAGTTTACGGCATCGGACTCACGCCGCGAGGAGCACATAAACATCACGCCTTGCCGTCGTATTTCATGTCGCCCTGTTCGATATCCTCTCACGGCCAGATCACGCACCTTTCAGCACGTATATCATCTTTCGACCTGCCGTGTTTCCCGGTGTCGAGACTGTCGAAGCACTAACTCCTCTTTGCAATCTGTCATGAACATCCAGCATTGGCAAGCCATCAGTTTCGAACATCGATGACAGGGTGAAGTATATATCTCCGGAATCCAAACACCCCTATCTTACCAAGGGAAAGTGAAACAGCTGGTCAAACCCCAGCTGAGACACAGGAAGAAAACCTTAGAAAGTCAGCTGGGTTTCCCCAGACCCCGAAGTCTTATTCCATGTACCCTGACTCCCAAAGCCATAGACCATCAAGCCCTGAAGTGGCATGAAAGCTCCAAGCTGTGAGACCCAAAGTGTTAGTGAGATGTGCCAAGCACAAGCGGTCGGCAATGCCTGATCGATGCTGTTGCAGCACCGCTTTGGCTCTTGAAGGAAGATGCCATGAGTGCCATAAATCAGTTCGGACGGCAAGACTGCGGAGTATTATCTTCGAAATCGATGCAGCGGTGCAGTTGGTACACACAGCCCAGGTTGCTAGATCAGGGAGAAGCTTCCGAGAAAGAATCGGCCCTGCAGAAACGCGTGGTCCGCTTGTCAAGTTGCAGCCCCTTCGATGACTTTTCGTTATCCGTTCGTTATCCGGGACAAGACAATAAACATAGGTTGTGCAGTGGCGACGCAAGCATGTCATGTATTTTTTTAAAAGACATATCCAAGCGCATCCTGCTCAGAGCCAAAGGGCCCTGCGAAGCGACTTTGCCTGCACAGTCCGGTGTCTTTGGACGTGGCCCTTGCTTGCATATGTGAGCCGTCGTAGAAAAGTGCGTCACCGTGGAGAGTTCGTGCTCACGTATTTGTGCTCCTCCTCCCCTCCTCCTTTGCTGCTGCTGCTGCTACTGCTACTGCTACTGCTGCGACTACTGCTACTGCTACTTGTGGAGTACTGTGTTATTTTCTGTCAATAATAGTAGAAGTCGTCGTCTTAGTAGGAGAGGGAGTACTAGTATACTGGTGGTGTCAGTAGTACTAGTATTATACTTAGTCTTAGAAACGCGAGTTCTGACCATTGATGTGCACTTACTTGAAAAAGCGCTCGCTGAGATAAGCCTGACGCTCGCACGTGCTTCCATTGCGATGCGAAGTCTCAGATCGAGCACATACATGGTTTGTGCTGTTGTTTCTCGAGTGTGTTTTGCCTGGACACCCGACTGCTGTTATAAGTTATCACAATCCCATGGGCAACTGCAGTTTTGCATCCATGCAATGCCATGTCATTTCGTGCGTCTATATAGATGGTGTGAATTGTTTCCGGTACGTGGATGTCGGGTTTCTTCTCGACAGTCTTCGAGGGCGGTGCCATCTAATCGCACGTTTCTTTCTGCGACGATGCCATCTCGCACCGAGTGTCAACGCGGTTGCCGTACTAACTTCAACCCAACTTTAGTGACATGATGCGACTTTGCGTGCCCACCTAGCGACTTGGTAACAGTGAGAATAATATTCGTAGAACCAGCAGCAGCATCAGCAGCAGCACAAGCTTTCATCATTCAGGGTATGCTTTGCCAGGTGCAGCCGGTCTACAGCCACAAGAAATGGGAGGAAGCATCGGCATTGCAATTAGGTAGCTAGATTGCGTGCTGTGAGCTTGATGGCTTCCGGTGTTTGCTGAAAATAGTGGTGGTTTCAAGCGTGCGGCCGGCAAGAAGCATAAGCAGTGCAAGCTTCGGTCATGTGTAGATGCTAAGCCGGTGCTGAATGAGTTTATATCGAATCAGACAAGAATCAGGAGAATTATCAGAAGAGCGCCGTCCACCTGAAGAACTGCCAGGGCCTGTTTCAGATTCTGCGGAATGTTTCAGACGGTATTTGCACTAATTTGCCATCTTTCCGACAAAACGATGCTCATCTGGCAGCACACAGGGAAGCCGAGGTTGCAATTTCACCAATTCTCTACTTTCGCATGTCGTTTACGTTCCTCTCAGGTTGTGCGTACCCGGTCGTCACGCGAATGTCGCGGGGTCGAAGTGCCCCCAGTGCTGCTCGGTTGCACCTGCGAAGTTCATTTGTGCGATCCAGCTCCCACCACAAATGCCTGCAAAGCTCGTCGTACTCGTTGGACCCGATCAATGGGTTTTGGTTTATTAGTCAACACGGGCTCTGAGTTCCGGGAGAATTTAGACCACGCAGTGCTGCCCCTTCCGAGCTGGGCCGGGAACAGAAGGTAACATATGCCTCACATGTACTCGAAGTGTCGGGCACGAAGTATGTGTCATTGTGTACGTACATCTGTATGTACCTGGGCATACAACACTACGCATCATATCCTTCCGCAGTCCACGCCTACCTAATTATTGTGGAGAGTGATGCGGGACATGATGGCCACAATCACAACACACGTGGTGTTGCTGATGACGTCGATGTCGATGTTGATGGAGGGAGGATATAGATAGATCATGCAGTCCACAAGTGCGATTGGCTCATGCTGCTTGGCCTGACATCCTTGGATCCAAAACCTGAATCATGACTCCCGCATTCCTGCGACAACGGGATGATTCTGTTGTGCTCAAAGGCTTGAAGGTGCAATCCTTCGGAGCTCGAACCCCCCTTTTGTAGGTTGCTGTGGGGATCCGGCAAAGTCCATCAGTGTATATACGGCTTACCAAGTTCGGGGGCGTAGATTTTCTGGATCGTTGCAGGGGTCTGAACATGCCCGTCCCGCCGAACCAAAGATCCAAAGATCCTCCAACCCCGGAAACCCAGGTGATGATGCAGATAGCGCCAGATGGGGAAGCGCCCGGGGCCTTGAGGGTTCAGGGTTTTGGGTATATAAATGACCTACAGCAGTGCCGAAAATGGACCATCGTGCAGAACAACCCCCAATGCACATGCTACATTCATTTCGAACCTGCCGAAGCCTCCGTTGGAAAAGCTGCAGTTTAACAGGGCCCCATCTGACCTGCATTGATTGCTGTGGTGACTCACTGGTACCAATATCAAAACCCTGAACGCTGAAACCTCGCACCCCCCATATAAAAAAACACTTACAATGTGCGTACATATGTATAGATCTATATATATATACACATACATACATATTACGTACACATACATATGCGCATGTTTCTGTCTAGTCGTATGTTTGTTTCATTGAATGTATATATATATATATATATATATACACACACACACACATGAAAACAAAGCTCCAGGCCAGACGCGATGTCTCCCGGTGGACAATCCCCGGTCCGCACCGGCGCAGCTTCCACGACGGCCGGAGAGGCAATCCGTCCAGCCTAAGGTCAGAGATTTTAGGGGTATTGCCTTGCTTGGGCTTCTTTATGGTACGGATCAATTGTTCGGGGTTCTATATTGGAGTCCCTTGTTGCTTGAAACTGCCATATCAACGCTACTGTCGCGGGCTTGAGGGTTTTGGCATCTGCTTCAACGGTAGTTCGTAAAACTCCACCCAAGTCGCCCCAAGGCTGCCAATGCACAAGTTTCAGGGCTTCGGGCAGAGGGCGAGGCTTTCTAAAGTCATCCTGGCTGGTCACAAGCACGTGCAACGAGTGCACGAAATCATGGGCATTGCTTCATGGTTCCGTCTTCAGCACAGATCTCAAGCTCCGTTTATCCTGGAAACTGGAGTTAGTGAGAATAGAGGATCCTAGTTTAAAACGACTCTAAGTAGCAATGATGACGGTCCTTAAACTCCTAAATCTCCGGCGAAGCACGACCCCTAAGTTGAAGATACCCTCGAAAGCACCTGCCCCATGAGCTCTTGGCCAGGAAGACCGCAGATCCGTGCTCAAGGAAGGTTTGCGTATCGGTGATGTCCTCAGAGTTTAGGGGTAGCCAGCGATTCGTTCTTGGATGCCCCCACCCATATCATGCATGCATGCCCCCCTCCCGCACAAAAACAAGTAGCCGTGTACTGACCAAAAAACGAGTCCCTCGTGACTGGAGCCTCTAAATAGCTCCCAAGCCTAGAGCGGTCATTTGGAGCTGCTTGGAACCGATTGTCAGTACCACGCGATAGTCAAACCTGCTTGAGTCACGTCTATTGTTTGCCTTTCAGCCTCGTGCCGGAACAACACTCGGGCCCCTGCGTCATATGCCTTAGCCGGACCAATAGCTCCTGGACATTAACCCGCCATTTATAGACGCGGCTTCATGAGAGGTGAGACCTACTACTTGCCCCTGGCCCAGAAGTGTGGGTGGGGGTTAACATGTTGAGGGTGGGTTTTGAAGCTTTGGCGGTGCCTTTAGAATGTTCACTGCACGGTGGTTGCGAGCACTGCAGCGGGTTGGATCATGATTCACCGCTTCATCTTTTCTGATTGCGGGCATCCGTGCCCAGAGTTTGAGCTTGGGCTGTACGCGATGTGCGATGTGGAGCCAAAACTGCTAACACTGCAGCTTTAAACCAGGTCGCAAAGACCCTGCAACCATCAGGGCTTCCAGGTTGCGAGACGCCTGAAGAGTCCCCTGCCACAAAACTGGATCAAGGGTGTGAGAGCGGAGGGAGAGGGATGGGAGACAGGAGACGGCTGAGGGAGGAGTCTTCGAGAGTCATGGGCCTTGGGAAGGCTAGAGATGTCGACGGACGGCCGCACGCTGAATGCCTGGCTCCCACCGCGGGTTTTTTTGCTTGCTTGACCCAGGTTGGACCTCAAGTTTTGCTGTCAGGCTCAATCAAAGTTTTAGCCTCTGAGTGCAGCAACTTTCGTGGTTCTTACACGCTGCGCTATCCACATGCGTTTTTTGCCTTCAACAGTATTTTGCTTGCGGTTCTAACTTATGCCACTCTGGGCCTTCTTGCTTCGTAGACTCATAAGCTTGACGATGTAAACCTCGCCTGATTCGTCGAGTGCGAGTGACAAAAGCTTCATGATGCCCCCCCTTGCTATTTAGTCGTGCAGTACTACAGTGCTTTGTGCTTCGTCATCGTTTCAGTTCATCACTGTGCCGTGTATGATCTTCAAAAATTCCTGTGAGTGAGCCCCAGGCCTTGAATTCAAGTTTGGGGGCTGCTGGGATGTGTTGGGACGGAAGGGAGGTCAGTACATTGGCACAGCCGTTGTGTTGATGCAGAGTTCGGTTTCAACTTCAATAAATCGCAATTTCCGCCCCACCCATCACCCGGGCTTGGACCCTTCATCAAGTCATCCAAGTTGCTCAATGGTTGCTGGGTCTCTGCCTCTGTGGGGAATGGGGAAGAACCAATTAGCCTCTCATGATGAGTTTAAAAAACTTGCGACCTAAGCCCTCAATGTTCGAAGCCTACTGGATGTTCCTGGGTATCTACCAAGCGCAAGGTTTCAGCTTACGATGGCGAAACCAAGACGTCTTTAGAGCTCATCATCAAGGAGAAGGCGCCCTCTTACCCGTCTGACGGATTTGATGTGGGGTCCAGCCACGGTTGGGGTTTGCAAGGGCTTCTGCGATGTACTCGAATTGGCCACCCAGGAACCCTCAGCAAAATACGAGGATTCAGCGGCAACATTTGATGATGGGCGACCTCGGATGAAACAGAATCTCACTGCGGCGCACGACATGGGTTTGCAGGAGGGGTTAGGGTCCAGGGCAGAGGCAATGAACAAGCAACTTGAGCCCCGGGGCCAAATTCTTGGACCCCTCTCGTATGCACCAGGTGATCACGCACCTGTGGCACTGTCGTTTTCATACGGTTTGATTGTGTGTGCGTGAATGCTGTGCAGAAGAGATCGAATAGTCGCGTGGCTTCACATGTGCCTCGTTTCCACTCTTTTATATGGCGGCGGTTCTCAAATCTGGAGTTTGCAATGGCCCGCTCCTCTCAAGAACTTTGGTTCTGTCATCACTGACAGATGCAGCTTGCTTTCCAATGTGCTATTGCCCGTTTGAGAACGCGGAGTGCTGCAGGTGTGTTGTAGGAGATCCATGCCGGTTTTGCAGGGGTTTGTCCATCAGTGGCACATCGCAACTTGCGATGCAGGTCCACAGATCCCTGTACAGAGAGTGCAACGGGGACTATGCGCAGATCGCAGCGATGCCCGGATCTCAGCACGTGGCCGACAAGACCCAGGGTCTTCGGTGCGACGTTGTCAGCTGGGTGGGTGGGCAAACAAGACTCAGGGTACAGAGTTGGAGGTTTCAGGTTTAGCTCATGTGTCATTGAGGACCGTTTCAACCAAGCCACACAAGCCCGAAGCCCGAAGCAGAAGAACAAACCCGTACCTGCTTCAATCACCACTGATGATGGAAGCTGTGTGGCCGTACTCAAGTGGCAGCAGGAAAAGATGCTGCTCATGATGTTCGCCCTCGTAAGCTGACACATGCAGGGCAGATGATGCTCATGATTGGCACCTTGCGCCTGTACTTTGATGCCCGCGGGGCAGATGATGCTCATGATGCGCGCCATGCCGCCGCTTCATGGGCAAATGATGCTCATGATGCACGCTGATGCGCGGGGCGATGCTTGTGCCCGTTTAGTCTTTTGCTCGCGGGGCAGATGGTGCTAAAATGTGCTAAATGATGCTAAATGCGTGCCGTGTGGCCATGCTCTTATATGATTTGTCATGCGCAGGGGGCAGATAATGCTCATGATGCGCTCTTTGTCGCCGTTCTCTTAAGCCCACGGGGCAGATGATGCTCATGATGCGTCCTCTGTGGCCGTACTCTTACTATGCCAGCGGGGCAGATGATGATGCGCGCTGTTTGACCGTACTCTTGTGCTCGCAGGGCGGATGATGCTCATGTGCACCCAGGGGCCATGTTTTTGAGCACAGGTGATGCTCATGCCAATGCGCTTTGTGCGGCCGTGCTCTTTATGACTGCAGGGACGATGATGAAGCTCACGATGGCCCTGTGCCGTGCCCTAGTATGCTCGCAGGGTAGAGGATACTCATGATGCGCTACTTGTGGCCATAAAACCTGCAGGGCAGAAGATGCTCATGATGCATTCTGTGTGGCCGTACCCTTACGGCCGATGCCCGGTCGGTGGCAGATCATGCTCATGATGTGCGCTGTGTGGCCGTACTCGTATGCCCGGTAGATGATGCTTATGATGCGCGCCTTGCGGTTGTGCAAGGCCGTGCTTTGACAGGCCGAAAGCGATAAACCTTGCAGCCTCCCGAGGCTTTGAACCCGCCCGCAGGACAGATAGTCATCAGTGGGCATCATGAAAGGTCGTGCTTTGACCGTGCACGCAGTGTAGTAGATCATGCCCATGATGCCTGCCTTGTGGCCGTGCGAGCTTGAGCTTTGAACCGCTGTGCAGAGCTGTGGATATTCATGACTCTCATGTTGAACCGCCTATTTTGGCCATCCGTGACAGGATTGAAAATTGTCGTAAGCAAGTTTGAACATCTCTGTCGCCATCATTGCAGGATATTGCTGTTGTTTCTTTCGAAGTTGCTTTGTTTCGAGTAATTTTTCCGCAAACATTGCTTGTTTGTTAAGTACAGGCCGTGCGCGGAACCCGCCTGCATGCCCACCGGGTTATGATGCGTGCGTTGTGGTGTTGCATCGCCATGTTTTGACAAGCCTCAAGGGTGTAAGATGCTTGCGGTGCGTGTTTTTTGTGGCCGAGCGGGCAGTGCCGTGTGAACCGGTCCGCATCGTAAGGCGGGTGATGCTCATGATGCTTGCTTTGTGCCCGTGGGGCCGATGAGGTTCGCGAAGCGCGCCTGGTGGCCATACTTTGAGCCTCTACTCGTAAGGCATATGATGCTCATGCGGGTCCTGTGGTCGTGTGAGGTCGCCCTTTGAGACCAACGGAACCAGATGTACGGCATAGGGCAGATGATGCTGATGACGCATCTCATGATGGCTGCATCGTGTGGCTTATGCTTTGAACTCACCCACAGGGCAGACGATGCTCGCGATGCGTGGCCTGTGACTGTTCGAGGTCGTGAAAGGTAGAGCACCTGATGCTGGCCATGCGTGCCTCGTTGTCGTGTGAGGTCGTGCCGTCGAACCTTCCATGCGCCAAAGATTCCGATGATGCGTGGGCGGTTTGAGGCTGTGCTTTGAAACCCATCATGGGGCTGATGTTGCGTGCCTTGTGGCGATGCACACATTATGAGGACGTGCTGGTGAATGTTGCCCGCATGATGTCTGTGATACGATGAGGGGCAGTGGCGCCTTTGGGCTGCGAAGTGCCGCCCTACTCTGGCAAACGAGTCACCACTTGGCATGCATGAATCGAGCAGGTATCCCCAGACAGCAGCGTAGGTTATATGGGACGCGCAGAAATAGCAACCCCTGAGTTGAGAGGCATCAAACCATGTCTTCCAAGCAGTTGTGCCAAGGCTGCGGGTGGAGGGGAATCGGCTCTTCCTCGCCTCTCCGCTTGCCCAGGGATAGCAGGCACTGCGCAGATTCTTTGGGGCTCCTAGGGTCTGGTGTGTCGTATCGTTCCAATGCGGATGACTTAAGAGAGCCGGTTCATCGCTTCATAACTTCTCTGTCTGTAAAGATCGCTTCGCGTCTGTAGGCCGTGGAGGAGTGGGCGTTGCCACCGTCATGAGTGGGCTCCTGCAGATTTCCACGAGCAACTCACAACAAAACATGCCCAAGTACAAATGCTCAGCCGACTGCAGTTGTGGTGATGCCTCCGATCTGTTTGCCGTCGTCGCTTCTGCAGGCATCTGCAGAACTTGCAATTCTTCCTGTCCGATCGAGCGTCACGACGTCAAACAGGTAGAATTCAGTTCCAATCAATCGCGCTCTCGAATTGCAGAGCTGTGGCCGGAACCCCTTCATGTCCATGGCCATGTTTCACCAACGCGCAGATGTGCACTGGCTGCATTGGACACGGCAGAAGACATCCATGCCCGAACTGATCCTGTGAAGCGTTGGCATTGCCGAAGAGTCACTGCCCATACTCTTAGCCGCCTATGTGCAAAGCAGTAGCAACAATCACCTTAGTCACAATGCTCGCGACGACGCAACAGCGGCAGCAGCACTGGCAACTGGGACGCGAAACGTTGATGACTGGGGCCGTGATGGTGACGGTGATGGTGCTCGGACTTCTGCCCTTTGTGACTCTAAAATTCGCACTCGATAATGATTCATACATGTTCTCATGGAACCTCTGTGTACACAACATGCTTTTACGGTTCCAGGCTAACCACTGCTACAACTCGTATACACGTATCGTGGCCACTATCTGTGGCTGTAGTTTGGTTGTAGGAGCTACAGCTGCCGCATTTGACTCATTTTGGTCTTGTGCCTATATATCTTCGAAGTATCTAGGAGTCTAGGAGATACACCACATGTTTCTAGCTTGCTACTCTGGTTGCAACAGTTAGACTTATTGCCAATGAATTACCACTGGTGCACGTGTCATATTCACCATTAGGCATGTTTGGTACAGTCTGAATGCTGTGCTTTGCTTACCCGCTGCTGTTTGGGTTCTTAGTTGGCCAAAGCGCCTCTTGAATAGGTACTCGTAGGTGTGTAGCGGCTCAGGCTCAGGTGTAGCTGCCTCGGCCCTGTTCGGGCAATGCAGGCTAGGGCCCTTAGGTGCCGGAGCGGGCTGGCTCGGGCATGTTGGCGGTTTGCTGGCGTGGCAGCGTGCATTCTGCTGCTTGCGGACATGAGAAGGACCTTCCTAGGCAGGGCTACCGCACTGCGGGTCTTTGCTTTCGTTCCCGCTTGCGTTCAGCAAAGCTAGACATGCCTCCAAAATCCACACAGAGCCGTAAATGTCTTGAGTGTGGCACCGGTAACTTGCAAAAAGAGGCCCTCGGGTGACTGAGAAGCCCCTGGCCGGGCGCCTGGCAGCACCCACGCCACGCTTTACAGCCCGGATGCCGCGGGTTCCGCGACCGGCTTCTGGGCTGCAACTTCCTTGAAAGCAGTGCCACCCAGAGGCTCCAAGATCCCTTAAACATGTCCACGACTAGAGCTGAGCAGCGCCGAGAGTCCTGGGTTCAACAGGATTTAGGTGGACAAGGCTTGGGATTGGCCTCGAGACTCGAGTCTGCAACTAGCCTGAGGGCCAAATTCTGACTGCAACGCTCGCAGCACACGCAGCAGCAAGAAAACATGCAAAGCTACACGAGACAGCCAGCGATGCCCAGACAGCAACTGCGCAACAATATTAATTTTCCTGGTCGTGATAATCACAACAGGGGCGTAGCTGAGCACGCAGCAGGTTTTTATACTATGTCCATAAGATATACGGTGCTGCGGTTATCGCCATCAGCAGCATAGGCCAGGTATGACGTGTTTGCCAGAAGGTTGCGACCGATCGGATGTAGTTGAGGCTTGATCTTGGGACAGGTGGCTATTCATGGAAGGCCCTCCACCTTCGACCCTAAACCCTTGATTCGGTGCTCCGTTATATGGGTTATGGGTTGGGCTTGTACATTGGGTATTCCGTGTGTTTGGGACTTAGAAGCATTGTAGCCTCGGCCAAGCTGGATTGCCCTACATCGTTTGAGGCTCTGAACACTTTGGAGGCTTGATGTTGCCACTCTCACGGTGAAGGGGGAGGGCCATGATGATCCGGCTCCACTATGCGAATCTTCAGATCGACATTGTTGGCTTTCGCGACTTTCCGAAAGGGAACAAGACATGCAGGAGAGCCTGGCTAATTGGTGTGATGATTATTCCTGTAACACTCTTTACGAATCATTCAACCACAGAACAATGCATTCATTTATTGCGGGCTACACGCTGACCCTCTCGAGTTTACTGCACGTGATGGCTAGGGCATTCTTCAACTTGAAGATGCTATATGGACATCTGTCAGGTTAAAGCCTTTAAGCATTACTCTGACAAGCTGCTTCGCGTGCTGCTACTGGGGCCGTAGCACATCCAGCACTGGCACTTCCCAAGTCTTGCAAACCCCAGACCACAAACCTGAAACGATAAACCCAAACAACAAAGCCGAAAGCACCCTTCTCTCTGACCACTAAGAAGGACTCAAGACAATGAAGCCCCAATCCTAGCATATACAACCGCGAACTTAGAATCCTAGAAGGCGGTTTTCGCAGCTACTCCGGCAGCGACGATGTTTGGCGCAGCCTGCGTCTTTCTGGGTCTGCAGTTCTTTAGCACCGAGGAGCCTGGTCACCCGTGCGATAGCTTAGGAGTTGGTTGTGATTTTTTCCGCAGGATTGTTGCAGTTACCGGGCCATTATAGAGTCTTCACCTTTGTAGGATCTTAGTCTTCTGTGTTCAGTGTAGACCTCTGATTTCAGTACTTTTCCTCGCTGCCAGGGCCGCAACATTACGATTGTAAGCAGGGGGAGGTGTTTTAAACAGCGGTCCACATCAGGGTACAAGAGTCGATTTAGTTTGTAGTTTCGGGCTTCGAGGACTCTGGAAAGCTTACATTCCGGGCCTAGGTACATACGGCACGGTCTTGAGTCTGGATGCCATAGGGTGGGCATATGGTGTGGGGTTCTGGAAGACCCTGACTGATTACGCTAATATCTTGGGCGCTGCATATCGACTGGTCGTCACTTAAAGGAAAAGTTATACAATAAGTGTATGAGTTTACTCTGGAGTCTTAAACCCTGCAAATGTAAGCCCTAAATTCCCAGCTTCGAAAAGGTCCCTTAATTTGACCCTCGACCCGAAGCCATAAACCTTTTGGCTTTCAGGGTTCGGAACCCGAACTACGGTACTGTACCTCATTTGCATGGTCCTTCTAATGCTATAAGGATGCGGCAAGGCAAAGCAAAGCTTGTTTGTTGTCTATGTGTCGCAAGCCGTTAAACTTCGTGGAGTCCACTCGGGAACCACTCGGGAACCTCTCGGGAACCACTCGGGAACCGCTCGGGAACCGCTCGGGAACCACTCGGGAACCACTCGGCAACCACTCCGGTCAGGGGTAAACTCCAAACCCCTACCATTCGCATACGAAGCTCGTATGCGAATGGTAGGGGTTTGGAGTTTACCCCTGACCGTGTGGTTGCCGAGTGGTTCCCGAGGGTGTTGTCGAACGCTTCGCTGAAGACTAAAAAAAATGAGTGCCAGTGAGTAGGATCTGCAGATCGAGTTTTCCGCACTGCAAGCAAGACACACGTAGGACGGTGTTTGTTGATTATTTGCGTATACGAGCATACTACTGGTACCGTTCAGGTTCCGGCGCAGTCTAGTGAGGGCTTGGGAGAGCGTTGCCCAATCTCCGACTCTTGCATTAGCAATTCCCCGGCGCTTCTAGCTTTCTTGCGGCTGAAGCAGTCGGCCGACAGGACAATGACAATGCCTTGCGAAGCCTCATCCAGAAGTACACCAACATCGAAATCATCGATGCCAGTCCGGGCATGGACATTAGTCAGGACGCTTGACTTACTAGTACTGCCGTTCTTCTCAAAGAGGTACCAACAACCCCAAAGGTCTTATTGGCACCCTAAACTGAAGACTTGAGCATCAAGCTTGACAGAAAACTTTGTGCTTGTGCTGCCAAAAACGACAAGTAGGGCATCCAGTGGCAATGATGCTGAAGTTAGAGCTTCAGACCTGGAACTCGTAAAGAAGTCGTCAAGCTGCGATGGTGCAAGTACGTGCTTGAGAAGTGATGTGTATGCACGACAAGTGACGAGTGCTGCAATATTAAAAGTTAGTAGTATTCTAGTAACTAGTACGACTACTGCCCCCCGCCTATTGCCATGATCAAGGAGATTGCCAGCGGCTCATCCCACAAACTCGTACTTCGCGGCAAGTCGGATGAAGACATCCATTGGTATGTGTTTTGGCTGCCAGGCCTGCGGGCGAGAAAGGGTCCAGCCTGTCTGTTTACAGCTTGAGGAATTTGGAGGAGATTTCCCAAATGGTCAATTCCGTAGTTCTTACAGGACTGGTCACATGAGCATGTGCGTATTCTCTTTTGGTACGGTACCATGTACAAGGTCGCTCTGAGCTTGCAGAATTCTTCTCGAGCCGGCAGTGTATCATCCACCAAGGTTGACCCTGCACTCAGAGGAATTGCGAAGAGTAGTTCTCCCTGTGGCTTGACCGACCGTATAAGCACTAACAAGGTTGGTGTGTCCTAAACCCTGAACCCTGACCTCTTTGTAGTCTAGCGGATCAGCCCCTCTAAGGTGCAGGGGACCAAGCTGCCTAAAGTGCGCTGGTTCCTTCGCAACTCGGGCTTAAAACCTGCTACCTGGAACCTCCCGGCTGAGGGTGCAGGGTTTTGCACACAATCCAAGCCCATGCTGAGAAGGGCCCAAATCAGAGTTTAGCAGGTAGAGGCCATGAACTACAGGACGCCAGCGAGCCTAGGTTAAATATCCTGAACATGACGAAGGTCGACGGCCAAATTGTCCGAGTTGCAAGTGCAAAGCCCCAAAGCATCCCCCAAAGCCCTTAAATTACAACCTCGAATTTATTTAAGAGTGTAAAGTAGAAGATAAGAGTACTACAGTACCATGCTTTACGCCTTTGCGGCAACTCCAATCGGAACTGGAGCTGCAAATTTCAATTTAGCGAAGTACGGATCCTGAAGCCTGAAACGTCAGAAGCACACATTACAGAGATGATCAGAGACGTATCATTCTGAAAGTCCAGTCCCCCAAAGTCGAAGCGCTTATGCCCGCAATTACGCTGAACCCTTGTAAGTAGAACCTCTGGAAGCTGAAAGCCATAGCCTACTCCAAGGCTACAACTAGTGTATGATTATCATAAGGAACCCTAAGACGTAATGCGATAAATAGTAAGGCTCATTACTCCAAGGTAAAGACACCGTCCTTCGAAGAGTTCTCTTCGGCGGTGGCCTAGCGTTGGGAGAGTCCTATATGGATGGGGATTGGGAGAGCGATGCTCAGCTGCACAAGGTGAACCAATACAGCACCCTACAACATAAACCAGCCACTAGAGTACCTTACAATACAACTCAGTATGGCAGAATATAACAACATGTCATAGCATATATAAATTATGAAATCGTCTAATCGTCCAATGTAGTGTAGTATCACATAGCACAACCTAAGCAAACAAGCTTAAGCTCCCAACCCTTAGCGTTCCAAGGTTGCGACTTAATACTCTCAATATGCAGGCCATGTGAACTGGGAGTAGTTGCTGAGTTCTGCGGGTGGGTAGTTGGTGAACTTGCTGGGTGTGGTATGTCTGCTGCTGACCTAGTCAGTCCTTGCGGTCCGGTCCTACCGCCATATCGCCCTGGTGGTTGGAGGCGAAGTCCTCAGCAAAGCCGGAGCCAGATTTCCGGGAATCCAACAAATTCGATCTATTCCTACAGCCGGGCAGTCCTGAGCCCCTTGCTCCTTTCCCCTAACATTCAGCTGGGCGGGAGGCCCTCCCAAACAAACATCGAGAAGTGTCGTTGTCGTTGTTGTTGTTGTTGTTGTTGTTGTTGTTGTTGTTGTTGTTGTTGTTGTTGTTGTTGTTGTTGTTGTTGTTGTTGTTGTTGTTGTTGTTGTTGTTGTTGTTGTTGTTAGGGTGGCTTATCTCTGCTGTCATCTTGCGGGATTTCTTGTTACTGCTGCAGACCAGTTTGCTGCTCTTGCCCCGCTCTTGCTCTTGAACCCCTAATTCACAACAGGTTTAAACATGATTTCAGTAAGATTGCTCGGAAAGTAGTTCAGTATTAATAGGGGGCTGCTTAAGAAGAGGGGGTGACCTGAAATCCCAAACCTCTAGATCTTTCTCTGGTGCATTTCGAGTTTAATCAGATGCCGGGGTGTTCCTCCTCCATGTCTCGCAGTAAACCAAGGGTCCGCGTGTGAGAGCCTCAACTATCCAACCCTTGGCGATCAATCTTGTTTGGAACGAGAGGATAATGTGGAGCGATTGGTCTACGAGCTCCTGCGGATAGAAGACCTGACCAAGGAACTTGGGTTTAGGCCTGTAGCAGAAGCATCAGGACTCAGGGGGTTTTGAAAGTCGGTTTTAGGGCCAAACGTTTAGCAGTGGAGGGTTTGGGTTAAGGCTCAATTCAGGATTCTCTTTTAGCGTTTCTGTGGCGGGAGTTGCATGTGACAACACTATGAGCTTTCCTCAAGTCGACCCGGGTTGAGAAGAACGCCGAGAAAATGCGAATTCTGAGGTAGCCGGAGGATAAAGGGCTTAGTAAGTCAGGTTACATGTACCTGAATTCGGTGTATAGCTACATGTATACATAACTGACATAGCTATAACTTTACTTTATGTAAAGCCCTGCTCGCTACGCCCACTGATCTTAAATTAAAGGTAAGACGAAGCAGGCAAGTCCAAACTCAGAAGCTGTCATTGGGCATTTTGAGAGATCAGGGTTCAGGACTTCGACATGCGGGAGATGCTAAGCGAGGGTACTAGTAGTAGGTGTTCAGGGGCGAAGTCGAAGCTTGTTGCAAAGCAAACGTGTTTGGGAGCGTAGTGAGAATATAGTAGCAATAGCTCACATCGCCTTGAAAGTAGTTGGCATCGGCAGTCGAAGAAACCAAACAGGAAGGCATGATATGAGAACGGCCAGAATGGCAATAGAATGAAGCCAGTACTGGCAATGCAAGAACTAACCCTTAACCTCAAACCGTAGCCGTGAGAGAGGGAAAAACCGTAGCCATGACTCTAATGCCTAAGCCCACGCCAACAATAATACCCTTAGACTCAGACTAATACCTGGGTCTTAAATCCCTTATCCCAGAATACGACTCATAATTGGGATTTATGTTATGGCCATGGTGATTTCTATGACTGCAGTATCAACAGTCTCGCTCCTGCTGCCGCTGCTGCTGCTACTGTTGCTACCACTGCCACGACGACGACGACTACTACTACGACTACTACTACTACTACGACTACTACTACTAGTGACAATAGTAGTGATAAATATTAATCATGGTAGATTAGAAATAAGAGATTCTATAACTTTTGTAAATTACCTATCCAGGGGATTCAGAATAAGAAGAATAAAACTAATGCTGCCAGGAGCTCGGGGCACGGGAGCTGCCTCTCCTTGGGACAATCGTCCTCGGGGCCCTGAAAGGTCAGGGCCGTCACAGTTTTAGGGTTTAGGGTTTAGGTACCCTGAGTCAGCTGTTCTGGCATGACGTTGCAAGCCAGTGGCAAAAGGTACCCTAAACTTTAGGCTAAGGGTTTAGGGTTTAGTTTGATGGCTTAAGAGATGTTTGGTTCAGTTCTGGGTTGCTAGGTTCTAGGTTTTTGGTTTAGGGTACCTAGCAGTAAGGATTAGGGATAGATGCTGAGCCACTTTTGCTGCATGTTGTGGTCTGGGTCTAGAGTGTTGGGTCAGGGTGGTCAGGTTCCCACATAGGACCACTCTCCAGGCAAGCTCCTCGAGTTGCCTGGGCAGTCAGTCGAGGGGGCTAAAGACAACATCGGGAAGACTTACGATGTTGCGGCCCGGCGCAATCGGGCAACACCCTCAGAGGGAGTTCGTTTCTGGGGGGAGCTTTCGGTCTAGGATTTTGCGGGGCGGACGTTAAGGACCTTGCTATTCGGAGACGCATTCTGCCGGATTCAGAGCTTCAGCGACATTCGTAGGGCTTCGCAAGTTCAGAGTCACGTAGGCAGACTCAGGAGTGAAATCGTGTTTACTCCCGGCTCAGAGGTTCGGGGGTCGTGCAGGTGGCTCTGTCATGTGTGGCAGGCTGGCGGAAAGGAACGGTGAGTTTGTGAAGCCGTGTGTTCCATCATTAACTCTCGACTCCCATGCCGACTCGTGAGAAGCCAACAGTCATGAGCATAGTCTTAGTCAAAGGATGCCTGGCCGCTGTGACAACACAAGCGGTCTAAGGCTGAGTAGGGGAGGCTACGCCGCATCAGTTTTGTTTCTTCATGGTTCCAGGCGGAGTGCCGGTTCTGCAACGTCTCGGTAGCGTCGGTAACGGGGCTCAGAGGCCAATTGCCCTTCGCCTCGCAACCGCACAGCCGAGGAGACGATCAAGATCTACGAGGAGAGGCCGAGGTTTGTCAAGATGAGCCTTCGTTGTCATCACTTCGTTTGCATCATTATCACCGCCTGCCCCCGTAAATCTTTCATAGTAACACCCGAGTTATGAGTAGTAGCGGCAAGCTCATGCTAAAGACTAGACTTGCAAGGACAATGATGCACTCATAGGGCCTACATCCAGAGCGAGGGTGGCCTGGAACCACAACACACACTACTACTACTACTACTACTACTACTACTACTACTACTACTACTACTACTACTACTACTACTACTACTACTACTACTACTACTACTACTACTACTACTACTACTACTACTACTACTACTACTACTACTACTACTACTACTACTACTACTACTACTACTACTACTACTACTACTACTACTACTACTACTACTACTACTACTACTACTACTACTACTACTACTACTACTACTACTACTACTACTACTACTACTACTACTACTACTACTACTACTTGTTCTACAATACTACCACCGCCGCCACCACCACTGCTGCAGCTGCGACGCGAGAACTGCTGCAACCACTACCATGGCTACCACGGTTTTACGTATGCCGATGATCGTCATAAGAGGCCAAAAGGGGTTTTAGCCTAGGGTTTAGTGCCTAGATTAGGGTTCCCATAATAGGGTTCATATTAAGGAATCCCTACACCAAGAATCTTAGACCCCCTTTTGGCCTCCCATCAGATTGCGCTGAGTTGTGGTGCGATGGTGTTTGCACGTCTCGTGGTTGCGGCAGGAGATGCTTGACAGCAACATGCAGTACTCCTGTGGCTACTTTTACAAGCCGACACCTCAGGCTTCGGTTTGTGGTACGCCTGCAGCCTTAGACCTGTAGTTCCTTCTTCTCGACAGTGATTTTGGGAAAGCTTCAGCCGTAGTTGCGAAGCACTGACAGCCTAAAGGCAAGTTCGGCTTGCCTGTTCCCCAACTGTCTGATTCCGTCCTGCATGGGCTCTTTGCCCAACCTCGCGAGCACAGCGACATAACTTCGGCAAAGGATGAATGAACTGGGGCAGAGTGGCGGTTGTGGTGGTGTTGGTGGAGTCAGGTGTCTTGCTTGAGGTGGGACTCGGCGATGCCACGATTGATGAAGCACATGTTGTCAGATATCCACCCGTGCTCTCACAGCCCAAACGCGACAAACCCTGGGGCCAGCAGAGCCTTGCTGGCCCTGCTTACAACGAAGCAGGTCTCCGGCAAGATGTGTACTAGGAGGAGAAATAACCGCAAGTAGGAAATCTTAAAGCTAGGAACCCTAAACCCTAACTATGTGGAGCCTTGCCTGCCGGTGCGAGTGCGAGCGTCGAAACCTTAATGGACTTTGCTGTGGAGCCTTGCCTGCCCTGTACAGGTACAATGAGCAAATCACCTGAACTGGAACCGCATGTAACCGCCAAGGCCTGACATGACCTTGGACGATGCTCAGTTCGCCAAGATGGAGCTGATCGCCAGGAAGTTGGATTTGAAGCTTGGACAGTAGCAAGCAAGGTTATGTACCTTCATTGGGGTTATAAGTAGTTATAAGTATAGTTACCCTAATTTCTAGCCCTAGTCAGGGGTTCGGTTCTGGGTGGCACTCAGGGCCTTGAGGCTTCTAGGACGACGACTACAGCTTTAGCTTCAAAAGATCCAAGCGTAGCGTGCCAAACCCAAAGCGGCAAAGTTTGCAGGTAAAGCCTGAACCCATGGGTCCTGGTATTCCGCTCCAGAGATCCTGGCACACAACTCCCTCCCAACAGTTGTCTGATACGTGGAGACATCAACGTATGTCTGTGGAAGATCGCAGGGTCCTCGGGGCATTGTACTTTCGTTATAGATTTTATTTCTGCTCTCTGCTTCTTGAAGACCTCCTGAGAACCTGGCAGAAGTACGAACGCGAACCGAGAGACCTCGTCTGGCTGAGTCCGAGTTGCGAGAGCGTAATGGGGCAAGACGCTTTGAAGCACTGAGGAGACCTGGAATGAAACTTCTCGAGATTGGCTTTGGGCTCCTGGGCTTCTTTAGTTGTTGGGGCTTCCATGGGGAGTCCCTTATTATGTTGGGTCCTGACGAGGACGATCCTGCTAATTTGTGTTCGATGTTGGGCCGTGTCCCCCTCATTTTCTGAAGCACCAACATGTGGCTATCACATCAGCTGGTAAAGACTCAGTAAGTTTCGTGCAACCCTTCAAGTGTGTTTAGCATGTTGACTGACACGCGCTGAGGTCCCTAAAGACTCACCCCTCAAACCCAACAGCAATGGGGTGGGGGATACCAAGGTTTGGATCCCTCGCTTACCATCTGGCCTCACGATATGACGTTCACATCAAGGCTTGCACACTCTCGCAGGCACAGATGGATTGGGCAAAGGAGCACTATGGCCATCCCAACATTGAGTTCATGTATGCAGACTATCGTGATGTGCAGGGCAAATTCGACCGTGTGTACTCAGTAGGCATGTTTGAGCATGTGGGGAGAGCTTCCTTCGCAACCTACTTCGACAAAGTCTACGATGCTTTGGCTGACGATGGAATCTTCCTGCTTCACACTCTCGGTTGGGCCAAGCGCGGCGAATGGAATCACAATGGCTTCGATGCTCGGCTGCGCACAGGCTCGACACTGTAACGGTGCAAGAGTTCCCGTTGCTGTTCGATAGAGAAGTCTACCTGGCCCAGAGATCGTATCAGACTTTGGAACTCAGGCGCCCACATATCTGAAAACACACTCAGGCAGCTTGAGGGTTGCCGTTTGTACAGATGGTTGATTCTAAACTTCACTCAAACATGGTCAAAGGCTTGAGAACTCAATCCCAAGCCTGCATGAACCACTTAGACCTGCAATTGTAATGAAGCCTGGCCTGCCGTGAGGGTGCCTGAGTGATATTTTCAAAGCCATTTTCTGTTGCAGATCTTCGACCCCTCCGAAGCCTTAAACCTCAAAGCTGTCAAAGCACCCAGGTTGGCAAGTACATCTTCCCAGGGGGCGAGCTGCCAACGTTCCCCGGCTGAGGGTTCAGGGCGTGCTTCGGGTTTTGGGTTTAAGCCAGCTAGCTGGTTGACTTTAGATGGTGGTCGGGTTCGTTAGTTGCAGCAGAACCTACATTTGCAATGCAGCTATGGGGTGGCAGGAAGATGGGAAAACTTTGGTTTGAGCTGTTCAATTGATTTAAGCCTTTGTTGCTAGTTGTGCTTAGCGGTTTAGAGTAAGCTTCCGGACGTTTTAGCCTCGAGATCTGGCTTTGATGTTTGAGGCTTTTGCATGTATCGGCAAAGGCCGTGATTCAGGTATCTTTCGAACTGTGGCATTTTTTGGCCTTATTTCAATTTGATCATTGCTGTAGCATAAACCCTAAACCGAGAACCTGTGCAGCCTTGCCCGCAGCTTACGGAGTTCGTATTTCCTGCAGTGTGACAGCGTGGAAGAATGCCTGTGCGAAATCGAAGTCCTCAGCCAGCAGGGCATTCGGGGAATTGGAGTCAACGAACCAGGATGCTCCTTTCAGCGCATGCTTACTGCTCGTGTTCCGTTCCAGAAAACGTGCCATCAGGGCTGAGGTGTTCTGATCGAACGCCAGAGACCATAGTGCATATGAGTGTATCCGAAATCGGAGACCCGAATATAGCACCCTAATAGGATCTGTTTTTGCTGCTTTGCGAAAGGTGGACTCGAGTGAACCGCCATAATGAACCGACGCGAACCAAGAACCTCGTCTAGCTTGTCCGAGTTGCGAGAGCGTAAGTAGAAGGATCCTTGTTTTAAGGACCCCAAAATAAGGTATCCCTACTTTTCGGAAACTCCCATATGAGTGCGACTCCAAACCGTTTTGGCAGCCTTGGGATGGAGGCTGTATCTTCTCACGGAAGAGTTCTCCGACAGATGGCACTTGGAGGAGATGGGAGGGACCTTAACAATTCGAAAAGGGCTGTGGGGCCCATTATACTATAATTGTAATATTGGTGAGGATTCGTGCGCGGGGAGTCGTCGCTCTGCGTGCGGAAGTCGGGCTTGGCTATAAGCCTTCAGGGGCAGGCAGGGCTTCTCTTATCTTGAGCAGCAGTGGCCAAGTTGGCGAAAATCTTCGGCTTGAGAATTTCTTGCGAAGAGTCCAGCAAGCCCTCAGAGAAGGCTTTCATCGGTGCGGGCAGCGTATCACGGCAGCTACTACTCCATCCGATCAGCGACTTTTTCCCTTGTACTTGCACAGCCTAGGCTCAATGCTCTGAGGAATCAGTCCGGACAAAGAACTGTATATAGTCTTGTCGGTTCTACTCGGTTAGACAGCATTCGAGCGTTGAATCTCACATAGCCGCCGGTGAGGACTTTCAAAGCTTCGGAAAGAGCTATGCCGGGGTCTTGGACTGGGGTTCGCCCCCTGTGTTTTGCGACTTTTTGTTATCCCTGGCTTCTCCTGTAACGTATGTTTGACATTCGTTTGCCGCCATGGGCGTGGGAGCCGTTGTTGAAGCATGACCAGCAGCTGTATGAACACTTCGGGATCCAAGCTGACACCAGAAGCCAGCGTTAAACCCAGAAGCTCGGACAGCACACGAAACAAAAACATCGATGCACCTATACTATTATGGTGGCTCCTTATTATACATATAGTATAACGGGCCCCAAAATCCTCTTCTCATTCTTAAGTCCTTCTTCTCCGGCCTCAGCTTTCCAAACCTCGACAAATCTGTGACAACCCAGAGGAAAACCTTGAGCATACGGGCATGTGGGAAGTAGCAGAAAAGAATTGCAGGGACTGTGGCACTCCCTTCTGCAGACATTTGCCACTCATTCCTTGTGCAAGGTGCAGACTATGAGAACTTGGCTAGACAACCTGAAGACGTGGAACAACATGGACGAGTTCGACACACGCTTCAAGCGCATGTGGGAGTATTACCTCAGCTGCTGCACTGCGGCTTTTGAGAAGAGGAGGACCATGGTTTAGGGCTCAAGGGCTACTCACTGTCCTCCGGACAGCATAACTTTGACGACCCAGCTGTACCTCAAGGTTTAGCCTATACATCCTCGTTGGATCTCCTTGCAGTGTCTACATGTACTGTTCCCGGAACCCCTCAACGTACTTCTCAGCGCATCAAGCCCTAGACCTTCAAGACCTCAAGCGCAAAGCTGAAGGGCTGTTCTACAAAAAAACCACTGGCCCTGCAGGATAAAGGTGTGGCAGTTCGTCTACACGAAGCAGCTGAGCCCAAGGCACGGTAGCGTGCGTACGACCGCTCTGAGTATGCATCAATTGCGCTAGCTCGATAATACTCTTGTCCGAGCAGCGGCAAACTAACGCAAAGTAAAGTCTGTCACGTCAACTCAAGATCTCTGATCTCTCATCACCCTGACTGCCTTAGTCTAGTCCCAGGTTTCAAGCTCCATTCGTAGATCTAGACTCTACCTAGACCTGGGCGAGGCTGAGCGACTGCTACCACATCCGGCGGGATGCCTGTAGCATTGAGAGCTTAGCTCGTGAAACGGAGGCCGCTCGATAGGGCTCAGGCTTTACATATAGTTAGGGTGTCAGTCACGGTTGAGGGTTAAGGGCTTCGCACGTACAGGGTCCAGGGCTCGGGAGTTGTTCGCCACGCAATGTATCCGGGAGATTCCGGGTGCCCCGTAATTGCAGCTTGTTGTACGGTAGGTGTCCGGGGTGGTTCTAGCTCCTGGTCCTCTATAGGGGCATGGCTGCGATTCTACACCCTGGGTCGATCATGCACAAAGCAGGGTACCCACATACAGGTCGTCTTACTAGACGACTTCATTGCACACGGTATACAATGCGTGGCAGCCAACCAACACCGCGAGGCCAGAACCGTAGATGCCCCAGAGCAACCTTAAGGGTTGGGTGCAGAGATCGTGTCTTTCCAGCTTCAAAAAGTGAGCCCCAAGCCAGCGAGTCTCCATCCTAGTCCAAATTATAGCTGCATGTGACGGATGTTGCCAGCCAGGATCGAAAATATGTCGGCTTGCCCATCCTCATGCGCAAGGTTTTAGGTATACGCTGAGGGATTAAGGGATTTTTGAGGCTTCGGGTTGAGGTCTTGGGTATCATGTCTCAATGGGTTGGCCCGAAATGCTTGGGGGCGCAACCTCAGCAGCCCACTGTCATTCCAATACCGCATACTGTGGATAATCTCTCCACAAATCGTCCACGCTTGCGTCGAACACAACATGCGGGGGGACATGTGCAAGTTGACCGAGGCTTGCAGAAGGATCCTACCTTCCACGATCTAACTAGTGACGCGATGAGGGAGATGCAACTACAAGAATCCCATGTCACGCGTGTTCATTTGGGCCCTTGTTCGTTTGTTCTTGTTTGTGCGACCGAGGCAAGTAGAAGGGAAGGCACTGTGCAGGCATTGGGGGTGTGGGAAGTGATTTGCAGGCGCACTTCGGCTTTTGTGTTTGATTTTTTTGTTGTGGGACCTTATGAAATGTTATGAACATGCAATTGTTGCTGTCGTGTTTCTTATCCCGAGCCCCGCCACAAGAGTGGGGAGACCTTCCAAACCCACTGTGAACGACCGACGGCGGTGCTAGGGGTATCCTGTTGAAGCATTTTCAGGCACAAAGTTTCAGCATGTTTTTAAAACCACTTCGCCTTAGTTGTGCCGTTCAGCTGTGCCTGTTTACCCACTTCGACGCAAAGCGCAAGATCAGCCAGGAAGTAGAACATTAGCAGTTTGAAACAGTAGGGAAGCATCATGACATCTGGATGCAATGCTTCTCTGAACCGTGCAAGTATACCGGCAAGCCCGAAACCAAGAAGGCACAAAGCTTTAAACTGTGGAGGCGCGAATTTCTGATCCTAAACTAAACCCTTCAACCCTCAGCCTTTAACCCACTACTTTGAAGAAGAGCCAGCATTGGACCTTGCCTGGAACCGTGTTTCCGCCATGCTGCGGCCAGAGACCCTGGCTGCCCGGGACCCGACCCGAAGCTTTCGCTGTCGAGGGTTTCAAGAAAGGCTTTATAGGGCCGGCAGTTCTCTGATTCTGTCAAGGGCAGTAGAGTCATCAGAGGATCCTACGAGTTTTCGTAAAGTTTCCATACGGCCGGTTTTGGATGCCCACAACCTGCAAAAGGCTGAAGTAATGAAGGCAAACATCATTGCAGAACGCTGAGCCTTAGAACCAACTACACGTACCATGCACCTCGACCTGCTGTCCCTCGGGAATTGCCGAATTCACAGCTTGCATGTTGGAAGAATGCTTAAGGTGCAGGATGTGAGCAGGACGTGGGCTTGAGATTTAGAGTGTAGTTAAGGTTCCGGGTTGAGGGGCTTCGCCAGGCAATCAGATGGATGTCGAATCTTCAACCCGTCGTTACATACCTTCGTAACGACAGCCTCTTCAGATGACGCCTGAGACTCGCACGGAGACGAGGCCCTAGGCGGAAGAGCAGCCAGAACAAGAAGGGCACTATCAACAGCGGTACTCATGACTATCAGTATGATGTTCATATGTACGCAGAGTGTTGGCGTCATCGCATGAATGGTAATGGACATCCTCAAACACTGGAAGGGAGTTGCAGGAAGAAAAAGACAAACCGTCAAGAATGATCTGGAATCTGGTGAAGCTCGTCAGCCGAGACCCTGAAACCCGATTCTGACACTTCAGAGCTGCGAACACCCATAGATTCTACTCAATGTCCCCACAAATCCTTCGATGGATCCTGAAAAAGGAACCGTCGTAAATCAGGAATCCTGAGGTCTTTGGGTGTTTGCCCCTGTCAGGCCATGCCAGCGAAGGAGCCACTCTGTCGCAAAATGGTAAAAAGAATCAATGTCAAGCATGCAATCAGTAAGTGAAGGTTTTCTACAAACGGCCTATGTGCAATACATATCCTTTCATGTGCAAGGAAGCCTGACCCATGCAGGCAGTTTGTGTGAGGGTTTTTTTGGCTCCGTAGATACTATATGATACTCGGAGCGACACGCCAAAGGCACAAGTCCTGGAGCTTCCATCTTTGACAAGCCAGAGGCGGTCTAGAGTTGAAGGTTGAGGGTTCAGGTCTGAGGCTTGCAGAGTGTAGCATCAAGAGTTTGGGACTCTACATGCCGCTTTGGGAGACCCCGGCAGTTCCATGGTTGGCACTTCACAGGACAGCCATCGCGACTGTCCACTTTCTTGTGTTGATTTCCGAGTCACGTATATGTCCAGAACTTGCTCTGTACTTCAGCTCGTGTGCCGCATTCCGTGGCAATGGAATGGCTTACTTATACTGCTTAATAGGTCTTGGCGTCATGCCACATCCACACCATCCAACCAAGAGGTTGCTGCACGGAGGCATGCAACGGCTCACAGAACATGGTTTTGCCAAGAGGATCTTTCCTGTAGCAGATTATCTGGAGTCAAGCTGCTGCTGAGCGGTGCCTGAGAGTTTTTAAGGTTTTGCAGAGACGTGGCAAAGACTGTTTAGGGGTTTGTGGTGTGTGTGGTGCGGCTGTTTAGGATTGAGACGACATGTTAAGGGTTTGGGAAGCACCCATGGTTACAACGGCCCTGTGGCCTTACTTTCTTCCGGATGTCGCCCAAGGTATCTGAAGCACTTTCACTTGGACTTCTACTTGCAGCTTGCCTCCATGCTTGGCTTGGTGCATGTGGTAGCATTCCATTCGTCCCGGCTAAGCTTGAAATCATCGCTAAACCCTCCAGAAGCTTCTCAACACCTGCTGTTGCTGCGAGCGTCCGTCGGATAAAGCCAAGGGCAGCTTGGCCTCCGAAGTTCCAAGCCTTATCCCAACATGCGAACGAGATCTACATTTTTCAGTTTGTGTAGATCGCCTCGTTGCTCCTTAGCACCGAAGAGACCACTCGAAGTTAGTGAAACATCATATGAAGATATTTATGTACGTGCACTTAGTAGAGCTTGTTCATCAGTGGGCCGAAGACCTATATGGGTCTTCTAGGGTTTCAGGTTTTGGCGTTCTGGAGTGGGCTGAGGCTGTTGACTTTGGGTGTCGGTGTTTTGTTGGCGTAGGAGAAACAGGTGAAGGGGTTGTTCAGCGTGCGGTTCGAAGCGGTGTCGACATCATGGAAACCTGCCAGAAGATTCGACAGAAGCATGAAAAAAACACATGAGAATCCTCGCAAACCCTGCCAACTTCTCGCCTACGAGGTCGGAGGCCTTTCGTCGCTGTGCGAAGAGCGAATCGAGCTCTGCAGAAGCCTTGGAAAGCTTTTGGCAGGCTGGTAGATGCTGGTGGTGGTCGTGGGGGTCGGGGGAGTTCCTGTGGTGTAGAAGTAGTCCGCGGACATATAATGACAAATCTACATACCATACTCTCCACTCGACGGTAACACCGGCACCGTCGTGCGCAGCCTTATGAGCCAACACGGTTGCAACCACCCTTCATGCCTACCATCAGTACTTTCTGTATGCACGCCTTCTTTGGGGAGCTTGTTTTTATTTTGGAATCCCGGCTCTTGGCTCCCAGTGGCTGTTTGCGGCTGGAAGATGAGGACCGTGGGCACTCCGGGCCAAGAGATCTCTGTCCGAATGTTCGACCCCAACACTACTCGCAGTTGTTTGCGTTTCGTGCTTGCCAGAGCAAGTGGTGACATTGCTGAAGCTTTAGCAGCCTAAGGTACCGAATACAACAAGAAACTTTCGAGCTTCCCAGAAATGAATTTCCAAGAGGGAAGCAAACACGCAGAGAACAGCCACCGGTTGTTCAAAGGGTCCCAGGTTGCGAGAGGTTCGGGGTTTCACCTTTGAGATGGCTTAGTAGTTGGGTCTTGTGGTTGCTATAGGTCTCAATCTTATCGCGAAGATCTCATATTCTGGGTTGGCATGTGTATATGGACTACAAATTTGCTGGTATCCATTGCCGTTGGAGACCGTTCAAACCTGACAACACTCTGTGGGACGGAGAGCTTGTGAGGCAGTACCTGTAGTGGTAGCGCCCATACCATGGAGTCCCGAAAGCCGGCAGTGGCGCGGATGACCAACGAAGGTCAGTGCACCGCTTTCGTAGAACACACGGTCTCCCTCGAGCCTGGACATGAAGTACAGACAGGGTATCTCAGGGCATAATCCTCGGGCCACATGCGCAGGTAGTGTCAGATGTTCATCATGTGCGGGCGAGCACCGGAAGTGGAGATGGAATTGAAATAAACGCAAGACCACGAAAAATTGCGATCTTCGTGCAGGCAATCCTGGAAGGGAGCCACCTGCAGCCAAGCGACTTCACGCAATATAGGCTGGGCCGTTGTGGGCTGTCTCTTACCGGAAGTTCCAGCCTTCAGGACAGAGGATCTCCGAAGCAAGCCTACAAGCCTCAAAATCCCAGGCAGCTGACCGCAGGACAGATCCCGCGCACACAACACCCCTACACTGCCACCTTGTGAAAATTCTCCTGTAAACAGACCAGGACGACCCAGTTGAGACTTCACAGGCTCGAAGCTCTGAATCCCAGCACGGACAAACGGGCGTGTCTGAGTGTGGCTAACTACGACTGCTACAAAACCCCCACGTCCTCAACCAACCAAAGCACAGTTTCGGCAGGACGATAAATGCCACGCCGGAAAATCGGCGGGCCTTTGTCCAGCGCTTCCGGCAAGTGTCCTCAGTTCGGCTGTTCGGTTCTATGTCCCTGGAGTTTAGAGCTTAGAGCTTAGGGTCTCAGGACCGTTGCTCATGAGCGGAAGAACAGCTCTGGTGAAGTATAGCCAACACAGAGTTTCTATACAAAGAGCTCTGTTTCTGCAACGATCTGGGACTGCTGTGCGCAAGCATCGTTGTTGAATAAATGCCGACCCTTACGTTTTGGCGTGCATGCGGTTGCCATGCTTCGGGCGATGCACCATGCCACTATATGTTAGACGAACCCAGGGTCCACAACCATACTTGCGATCATTGCTATCCATGCAGCCACACAAACGCGAGTGCATCTCGCGACAAACTCGAAAATGTTGCTGTGATAAATTACTAACAACTGAAACGCTTATCCGCAGAAGCCGTCAGTCAGGAATCAACTTGGTCAAGTCACTCGAGACCTGAGCGTGATTGCGCTGACGGTCTTAGATTTCCGCGATATGATTGCCGCTTGGCTCTATGTCGCCTAGAACCCTGATGGCTGACAACCTCATCTAATGCAGCATCATGTAGCATTCGCCTACGGAGAACGAAGGGCCGGAAGTTGAGCATTGGCATGGTTTCAGATGACAGGCTTCCAAGAATGTCCAATCTAGACCTATAGGGGGCAATCGCGAAGTCATTTCAGGTTATGGTGTGCCCAGACTTCCCGCTTGACTTGATCATCGACGCCGCAGAGTTCACACAACATGCGGACAGTGCTCTGCTTTTAGGGTTCAAGTTTCAGGCGCACAGAGGCATCACTTGCCGCATCATCATCCCGCACGCCGCCGCCACCCCCCCCCCCAGCCACTCTTAGCAGCGTCCAGCAGCGTCACATAACTTTGGCATGTAGGGATCCTACAACTACAAAGCTGTCTCGCCAGGACACGCAAAGCCATCGCTTCCTGGGAGAGAGGTCACCGGTGGCTTCTCGACAAGGCCGGGACCGGGGACCGAATCGGGAGGGTCAAGGGAGTTACTTAAAGGTACTTCAGTTGTAGGAATCTGTTATGTTGCTGCGTTACTAGCAACCCTGCTTGCTGAATTAATTGATCCTTCAAGTAGGCTTGCGGGTTTTGGTGCGGGACTTGTTCAACCACGTAGAGTCCTGACCGAGAAGGTGTTGCATCGCCGAAGGATGTACGTTCCAGACAGGAGCAGGCAGAACGCTTCCCAGTCTCACTGTTGGAGGTTCGGCCCTGGAAGGCCTGCATAGAGCCGTCGAAAATCGATTAACATCTTTGCCCTAAATTGGAAGATTAAGCCCACTTCAAAGAAACACCTACGAACAAGAGTAGCTTGTGCTAGGCTGAGGCCAAGGTATTCCGTGGGTGGAACGACCCCTGAGGTGATACTCGAAGTGGGAGCCCCGATGGAGCAGAGCTTGTTTTGCGCCTCGGTTTCCAAATGCAGCTATTGGAATTCTGAACATGGGAGGTCCCTTAGTCTTAAAGCTTGCATATGTATTTGCTGAAGCTCCCAAACAAGAGGCATATCTCTCAAGGCTTGCAAGGACAACGGTCAGGTGCAGGGCTGAGGGTTTTTTTGGTTATAGTTTGCTGATTATATAGTGAGTCTAAAACTAGGTTTTCAGCGGCCGTGGGACCGGCTCTAAAGACCCGCAAAAGCAAGGCTGATGAACCTTAACCCCCAAGCCAGAAAACCCGCAGTCCTTGAAGCCTTGAAGCCGTAAACCCCACACTGGGAAAGTACCCTCAACCCACTCCAAGAAAAGCAACCCCAAGCCCGATGAACGCCCTGCAAGGCGGGCTCGTCCTTGCGAAGTAGGAGGCCCAAAAAACAAAAACGTAGGGGCCATAGTAAACGTTGTCATAACCTATACTATTTTGGGGGTTCGGTTCCTTATTATAAGTATAGTATAATGGGCACCAAAACCCTATTGTAATTATTAAGGCCCCTATGGTGCACACACTCACACTGTAGACCCCAAGCGCCACACCCCAACGTTGCGGGTCCGAGGTTTCCGCTGCAGGGTCTCCAGCAGGCTGTGGAGTTCCGATTCGTCTACTCAGAGGTGGGCCTTCTTTGGCGTTCAGCGAGCCTTTCACACGGAGCGTTGTCAGGGTTTCATAACGGGGTTCGAAGGGCTTTGACATATGTTTGTTAAAGGTATTGCGAGTGCATTATAGTGTTTTTGGGACCGGTATACGCGCCTCTGTCATGAAAGGTGGGTTCTCTAGATTTGTTTGTTTGCCAGGTCTCGATCATGAAACCACAACCTGGCAAACCTTGAGCCGCCAAACCGTGACACCCTACACTCGAGCCCGGCGGCATCTTCAAGACCAAGCTCCTGAATCTCACGGTTTAGGGTCAAAACAGGGACCCCAGACCCTCAGCGCCTTAGCAACAAGTTTAGCGACAGTCTTCTCAACCGGGAAGAACCGACCCACTGCCTGGCAGTAGGTTTTTCGGCCTTAGTAGAATCAAGGGCAAGATGCCTGGTCCGTTTGGTTCTCCAGGGGTTGAATTAATCATCCGGAACGACAAATCCCTGCTTGGAGCATCATTTCCCGACAACCGAAATCCGATAGACTCCTCCGTAAGCTGCCACGCTCCAAACTTCCTGAGCCCCCAGAAAGTAATTCCGGAAGTCAGAGCCGAAGGTCTTCCGATCCGTGAAGGACTTCTACAAAAGACAGGGGCTGCCAGGCCACGCGGCCCAGCTCCTGATCCAGCAAACCGCTGGAGCTCCGAAGTCAGCTCTTCGTTCCCAGGGGTTCAGGACTCAACGTCAAGTGCCCCAAGAAGCCCTTGTGGTTTAAGGAGCATATCCCAAATAAATACTTGTTTATCGTTTTGTTTTGCAGGGGTGGTGTGGTGTGCTAGGTGGGTGTTAAATAGCGATTACGGTGTGAGCGATCACTTGTGCTCAAAGCTCAAACCCGCAAGCCTCTAAACAATTATATAGCTCATACTGAGCAGCTGACCTTCCTGCACGCCACGAATGCATTAGCGTCGGGAGACGTTTGGAGGTTTTGGGCCTTTGTGTTGGGCTTCGGCTTGGGATCGGGGCAGCGCATGTCTTGTGTCCGATGTGATGAGGGACTTCTGCTGTATGGGAGCCTAAAGCATTGGTTTTCAAAAAGCTTCGGGATCTTTTTGCCGACCGGCAAGGCGACTTCGGTGTGGGCACGGTGGCCAGCCGCATCTCATTGGTGAGGCACTTAAGGCCACCGAATTGCCACCGAAGCCGAGCATGCGATCATGTCACTATGCCACTGTGGTCCTTCTAACTGGTGTCCCGTATCGCAAGCTCTGAAGTGAGAGAGCTTCTCAGAGCCCGTGTGTGTTCAAGCATGTTGTCCGAGACCTGAATGTTGAGCAGCACCCTGTGTGAGAATCGTGTTGAGGATAGCTAGGATGTTTGAGGTTTCAGGGTTGGGTGTGAGTTTCGTGGTACCCGGCTAAGCGTGATTCAGGCTGCAAAGGCCAAGAAGTGGTGCTAAGAAGCAAGGGCTAGAGGAGGATTCGCACTGATGAGTAACTATATGTCGTGCTCCCACACGGCCATCCTGGGATTGCAGGCGTATTCAAGACGGGAAAACTTCGGACACGAGAGCACTACTGTCGTGGTCACGTGAAGGCAGATAAGACACTAAAGGAACTGACGGAATTATGGCGAACTCATCATCCATCAGTATCTATATGTATATATATATACACACACACCTATATTTCTTTATCCTATCTGCCTCAGGTAGACAGGTACGCACACGTGTAGATATGTAAACCGCGCTGTTTCACATTGAAACGAGCCTTTCCAGTACTTCAGGGATGCCCTCTTTGGCGGAGCGGGTGCCACGCAGATCCCGTTGGCTGGTGCGGCGTTGCCCAGCGAAGGCAGGGTTCATTGAAAGGGATCCTTTTAAACGGGTCTATAAGGGCCACTATACATAAGGGTTTAGTATAGGGGCCTTAACAATTAATTAGAGTAGGGTTACTTTTGGGCAGCTGTTTGGGCTGTTGAGTATTTCCGCACGTAGGTTCGGAACTTGCCCCGGGTTTGCGCGAGAGAGGGTCAGAATTATCTCCTCGACTTGAAGGTTCCTTACCCGTATTACAACCGCCGTAAAGGTAGAGTACTTAAGGTTCATCACCTAATGAAAGGCGGCTGCAGTACAGGCAGAAGGATGAAGGATATTATGGTTTCAATAAGATTTCAATCACGGCCGCTGGAAAGTGGATTTGGTTAGGGTGAGGGGTGTTTGAGGTGGGGGCGGAGGGGAGCTGGGAGATCGAGGCAGATTTAAATCACTCACTAAGGCAAGGGGCCTTAATAGTCAGAATAGGGTTTTGGGGCCCATTCTCATATATAATGCTAAAAAGGACCCCCCAAAATAGTATAGGTACGTAATTGTTAAGGCCCCTATATTAGATGGTTAAAAGCAGCCTCGAACGAGGCTCACAGCAGGATCTCAGGGCTTCTTGCGGGTTTCAATGGTCATGGGCGGCGGCGGGTCTAGGGAGGTTATGATTACGACCGGCAGGGACCTCCCACAGCCAAGATTCTGGGAATATGTTCTATGTGCTTTGGATCCGTTTTGAACTGGATAAGACGCATGATGCCAGGGAAAGGTTTGAATAACATCGAGGAATCAAAACCGATTGAAATCGTACTGTTGCGTCTCGTGTTTCCATATTGAAATGGGTGGTAGTCAAGATTAGGGTCCCTTTTTGGGTCCTTATTATAATACGGCACCTAATATTTAGGGTACCCAATAAGGGACCATAATTTTGACAACCACCCAAATCGTAGTACCTTCTGTAGGGCTGTAGCCCTGAATGCTTCGCTTTCGGCCAGGCGCCTTGCAGAAGCTGCTCCAGGGCAAGAGGGGTCTTCTTGAAGGCGGCTGGGCAGAAGTTCAACAGTTGTGGGAGGGGGTGATTTTTTTGTTGGCGGCGGGGGAGGGGGGGGGGGCGGTAAATTTTTTTTTTGGGGGGGGCCTAGGTCCTCGGGTAGAAGTGCGACAAGCAACAGGCGGATCCTCAATGTCAGAACCGGCCCCTGAGTGTAAGTGGGGCCGCTCCGAATCAGACAGGGTTCCTCCAAGATGAAAAGCTCAACTCCAATCCAGGGCTCAGGGTGTGCAGAGAAAAGCCTACCGACCTGCTGGTTAAGACATGTTAAGATGAGGGGTAACTGCACAGGCTCACAGTTTTGATTCACGGTCTAGGACCTGGGGGCTTCTCGTTCGAACGATTCGGGGAAAGCTTTTAAACGTCCATGCAAAATAGCTTGACCGCGAGAGCCTCGCTGACTCCTTGGCGCAATGTCATGATGAGCTAAATCAATATTACTGTATCGGAGGCAGGTGTGCAAACGACAATGTCCAGAATGACAGTCATTTTAAGTCCTTTTGTGTAGTGATTCTTCTGTGGCCATACCGTTTCGGTCTATTGCGATCAAGGCTTGCTTTTCCTGGTCCAGTCAGGGCATGATTGCTCTCCAATTTTCTGGATGGCAGACACTCCGAAAATAACTCAAACTTGTTCCACCTTTTTCTCGACTTTGCTCCGAACTCTTTCAGTTGGGAGCGAATTTGATGGAACCCCCAAGCAGCTTTTTGTGACGACTCTACCGAGCAACCAGAATTTGGGTGCTAGGTTTCGGCTGACCAGGTTTCACTGAGGAGCTCTCTCTCACGGAGGTGCGCATTGCAGTTGGGGATAGACTGACTAGACTAGTCCATACAGGTTTTCTGGCGATGCTTTGAAATGTCTTGAGATTTACATGAATCGATTCTTAATGTCTTTCCATCATCTGTTAAGACTGGCACGCTATCTTTGTATAAAATTCCGAGGGTTGTTGAGACCAAATCTTTCGTCCGTTCGGTCTCCGAGGGGTGGAATCAAGTTTGAAGCATTCGCCATTCTCCACGCAGCTCGGGGTCTCAGTAACCCTGGCATTCGAACCCAAAACATGGAACCCTGTAGTTGCCTTGGAGCAGCCCTTTGTGTAAAACCTGGGGCCTAGACTCTATAGCTTTTGCCGCAGGGTTTCTCGGTGCTGCACACTGTTTGTTGTGGTCATCCGGGGCTTGCGGCTCTTTCTTACAGTAGCGGACGTTCGTGTATGCATATTTACATATGCACAAACATATATACATACACACATACATGCACATACATACATGCATGCATACGTGCACATGTGCATACACACCGGAAAGCTCATAAAGGAGGCATTCGTCCAGATCTCCACAGGAAGCAACATGCTTTTGCGGGCCCTGCCGACACATGCCTAGCTCTACGCCTTGATTTTTAGACCTGATCCTGACAATTCCCATCCGAAGATCAAGCGCCTTCTAGCAGAAACAGTGTAGTGGTTTAGCGTTTGTGGTTGAGGGGTCAGGAGTTCGCATGTCCAGGCGCGAGTACCAGCTCATGGTTCAAAGCGACTCAGGGTGTGAGACTTCGAGTCACAGGGTTTAGGGTTTGGTCTTGGGGTTGGATGCAATGGAGGCACGTCAATCAATCCTGGAACCTGGGCGAGTGGTAGGATTGTCTTCCAGAAGCATCAGTGAAGCGGATAGTTTCGGCCTCGTTACTCGGCTTCGAGCCATCATTCTCCTCGCCGAGAGATAAAATCCCAATTCCAATCCCTAAAGGCCATACGAGAGATGGCGAATTGCTTTGAGCTCACACCGCCACCGATTCCCGCAACACTTCTTCTGAAGGTGCCGTATGCGATGGGAAGTAGGTCTTTGTGTCGAGTTGAAGCCGCTTCAGCCGTGAACTCTCGCACTTCTTGAGGGTGGGTTCAGCAAGGTTTCACAATTTCATATGCTTCATGTTGACTAGGCAGGAGCCGGCAATCTGTGGTACCTGTGGTAAGCGAGACCGCTGCGAAGCTGTAACCTAGAGATTCCAAGACGGATGGATCCCGATGTGGATAGCTAGCGGAAGATGCCGTCCCATGCAATATGAAGACAGTACAACCAGAAAGCACGGCAGTGCCCACGTGATGAGTAGCAACAGCCGGTGGATGCATTCAACCTCGAGTTTTGGGTGCGGTTTAAGTTCGCAACCTGTACCCGACCCAAACAATCCTAAATCCTAAACCCTTGTTGCCATAGCCTGCAGCTAGCTACAGCCTTGGTCAGAAATGAGATACTGAACTCTGCTCAGGAACCGTTTTTGAGTTGGGTATACATTAATAAAATGCAGCAGACCTTATAAATCAATGTGCTAAAAGCATGTGTCCATTCAATAGGTTTTCGATGCTTTCCAAAGTGGTCTGTTCTATTAACACTACTCGCACCCTCCCAGGTCGCCGTGCCCACGGCGAAGGTCAGCGAGCCGCCAAAGGACGGGTTTTGGCAACAACAACAACAGCAGCAGCAGCAGCAGCAATAAGCACAGACGCAGGCAAGTCTATAAACCTTTGCACCGAAAAACTCTACGGAGGGATGGCCTAACGCTGGACACAAAGCCCGCAACATCCCAACTCTCCTCAGCAAAGCTTCCCTAATCCCTAAACCCTATGCCAGGCCCTAAGCCCTAAACCTGCGGCCCCTGCCTGTAGGAGGCCTTGGAGTCCACTGCGGCCGCAGCCGAAGAGTCCCAGGAGCGCGAGGCGACCGAGGCAGCTTCCCCCCAGCTGTTCTTGCAATGGCTATATTGGGAGTTTCTGAAAATTACGTGAGAGGTACCTTATTTAGGGTCCCTATATTCAGGATCCTGCTGTATTAAGGGTCCCCATTGTCGGAAATTCACATATTCACTGCCAAACTGTTCTGACTTGCTAGGATTAGGGGCATAGGTAGTTATAAAATCATGAAGTTGGAAGAGGTATACGTACCCTGTTGATAGGAATTTGATCGGTAATGAGCCCGCAGAGGGTATTCCATCTTGCGAGTGCAAGTTAGCAAGTTACGGGTTGGATTGCACCAGACACACCCGGATGTTTCTTCCAATCCCCGCAGTCCCTTGACTTGAACTTGTGTCTGAAGCCAATCGTATTTCTGAACGCTCTTGTAGCCCACTGACCACCTCTGTGCGGGTCGAACCAACCCTGTCGGCTATCGCGAAGACCAAGTGTTTCTAGGCCAACAGAATGGATGAGTGGAGGTAGCAGTTTGTCAACCTTTCGTTGTGCTACTCGGCAAGTTGTGAATTGCTCGAATGCGCTCCGCACTGAACTCGTGTTTCGGACATGGAAAAGTCACGACCTTGAATGCCGGGAGTGCAGTACTCAATCAATTTAACACGGTATGTGTCGGGATGAGCTCAATGGGAGGTTTATGGGGAATATGTCATCAAGAACACATCAAGATATGTCAGATATGCACTGTCACGCAATAACACAGTCGCAATCCAAAGTTGGTGAAGGCAGCGCTACGTCTAGGGAAATGCTCGTGACGAAGGATTTCGTAAGCCACGGTCATCCTAGCGAGACCCTCAGGGATGGCACGGCAGACAGAGAGAGAGAGAGAGATGACGCCCTGTGGAGGGAGGGTGAGAGAGAGATGGACATAGGATACATACAGTATTCTTTGTTTGTGCATGATGGTCCATCCTGGAAGCCGAGCCAAAGTCCGAAGCTAGGGAACATAGCAACTATCGTTATTTCATGTGTATATATACATACATACACACACCTATTTATGTGTACACGTTGTTTTGTTCAGTGTTATTCTACCTCTAGCTCTAATTCTGAATCTAATCTACTGCTATTCTATGACTTCGTCATACTTTATCGTGTTCTGTTGCATGGTTACAGTTATGCAGCTACACACACAATAGTACACATGTACATATACATATGCATATACATACATACATATATATATATATGTATATATATATATATATATATATATATATGTGTGTGTGTGTGTGTGTCAGTGTATATGTGTTTATATGTGTGTGTATACGTAATTATATATTTATGGAAATAGAAACATTTTTGTGCTTGTGTGCATTCGGCATTCATACATCGTACCTATGTATAGACCTGTATGCGCAACACGGGATAGACATAGTTTCGTTTGAGTCCAACAGCACTGAAACTGCACCGAATTTGTCTCAACTTTTGGGCCCCCTCTTGTTGCGACTTGCAACACCCAATCCCTCCACGGAAGGTGCTGAGTGCCACAGCAGCTGCACAATCGCCATCCTTTGCACAGGCGTCAGGGATTCCATTCGGCTTGTGGCATGTAAGCAAAACTCAGGGTTTAGGCTCAGGGCTCGTTGGTTTTAGGAAGGTATAGGTAGGTTGTGGCGACTTCCTCTGGTTTTCAGTCTATGCTCTTCGAACAGACACGGTGACTGGCGTATACCAACTTATATGTGTGTTCTTCAGCGTGTCTACAGGATTGTTTTTTCTCGACTTTAATGCCTGTTTATGATGATGAGCGTAGACCTCATTGCAGCTGGTGTTGGCCGTATCGCTAGCCGCTGACCCACAGTTGTTCTTCTTGGAACGCTTACGCCCTAGAGACCTGCGCTGCCAGGGTGCGGCTCGAACATCCTTGCGCCTAGCAGAAAGGCCAGGTGGGCAGCTGAAACATTCGACAGCATGGGTCATATGCCACGACATGGCGGTCCGCGTTTTCCGAGTTCGTTGGGGTTCTTCTAGAAGAAGTAGGGTCCCGGACATAGAACTGAGGCGTATCTAAGTCACAGGGCCGGAAGCTTGGGTGGATGCAGGGCTTTGGTTGGGGGTTAAATGACTGTAGGCAAAGCGTGAGCATATTGTGTCGTGTGCTCGTTGTTCAGACTGTAGCATGAGAATGTAGGGTAAACCTCACTATCAAGGTATGGCAGACTGAGAAAGAGGTAGCACGTGTTGAGGCAGCTTGCTCCTGGATCGAAGATTTGGAGGCGCCACTGCTCAAGCAAAGGAAGGTCTCGGCAAAGCAGAGGGTGGAAGCACTGGACAATTTGTCGCCATGGTCTCCCAAAGGCGTACCTTCCTCATGGCAGCTGCTTGCTGCGTGGCTTTGCTTCGCTTCTGGGCACCGAGACCCCAGGCCTTTGTGGCTTCTACAAGCGGCCACTTGAGCGTCCACTCTGGCTGCCGGGCTCCGTCGGGTGGTGCTTTCGCCTCTGGCAATGTGCCCGCTGTCGTCAAGGGTGTGCGAGCTCGCCCCGGTGTGCCGGCCTACTACAAGGTGACGCTCGAGACGCCTGATGGCCCTCTAACTTTCGAACCTAGGTGAGACTTCAACGAAAAGCCGTTTGAAATAGTTGAAGCGAGAGGGAAGACCTGTTGTGTATTCAAGGTATACATAGCAGAAAGTGGCCAAGGAATGTCCTGAGGACGAGTACATCCTGGATCAGGCTGAGAAGGAGGGTTTGGAATTGCCGTACTCCTGTCGCGCGGGCTCTTGCTCCAGCTGCGCTGGTAAGGTCTTGCAGGGAGACATCGACCAGGAAGATCAGGCTTTCTTGGACGATGACATGATCAGAGATGGCTTTTGCCTTACATGCGTAACTTTCCCCACATCTGATGTTGTCATCAAGACCCACTGCGAAGATGAGCTGTAAGATGCACATTTCGTGAAGTTGATTATGTAAATATATAGCTTGTCTCAAGTCTTAAGGTTCGTTGGCATCACGGCGTCACAATGCGTCACATCTCCTTTGTTTGCGTTTTGTCTGTACACGCATACGGGAGAGATACAGTTTCATCCAGGCTCATCAACTGCACACAGCCAGCGGGAAGCCAGGTGCTAAAGAAGAAGTAACATCGGATCTGTATGTAACAGAGGTAGAATCCTTGCGTTGATGTGCTTGCTTGGGCCCCAGCGAAAACATGACTCTTACGACCATCACTGCCAGGATTGTCCTGTACAGTCAGCAGCCAGGCAGTTTCGATGGAGTGAGAAAACACCTGTGGCTGCAATGATGCAGCTGAAGGCTTTAACTTAAAGTTTTAAGCTTTAGTAGATTTGTATTCACGGATTTGTAGCGAGGAAGCCAATGTAGTTTCCTGCAGGCAAAGCTGCACAAGACAGAACCATCGCTTGGCTGTGTTCGAGTGCGCGTTGTGAAAACTTGAGACTCAGTGCTGAGCACATTCGCAAAGACTAGGTTGCTATCAACATTGCAGTCAATACACATTGCAGGCACTACCCGCTTTGGGTTGTTTTTGTTACTGCTACCGGTTGACACGGGCACCGTCATTGCGCTATGCTTTTTCCCGGCTCTCGTCAGAGACCTGGGCTCAAAACACAAATTGTCATCGTGCTGCTATTGCTACTGCTGCGGCTGCTGCTATTGCTACTGCTGCTGCTCCTGCTACTGCTGCTACTACCAGTACTTCTAGTACGACGACGACGACGACGACTACTACTACTACTACTGCTACTACTACTACTGCTACTACTACTACTGCTACTACTGCTACTGCTACTACTACTACTACTACTACTACTACTACTACTACTACTACTACTACTACTACTACTACTAACACTACTAACACTACCACTCCGAGTGTCAATGCCGTGCTAGGTGGGTGACAAAAAACCACGCCGAGCGAGTCCGACAAGTGGGAGCCAAAACTAAGCAGCAACAACAACAACAACAACTACTACTACTACTTCTACTTCTACTTCTACTGCTACTACTGCTACTGCTACTTCATGCATCCATTTTCATCAGTGCTGTTGTCATTCTCACTGTCATCATCACGAGATGAATAGTAATATTAATATTAGTGTATTCACACTAATACTAATATTAATAATAGAATGAGTATTATATCTGTATTGTTCTTATGCGACTCCTCCACAGAAAACTCGGGTTGGCAGGCGAAGGATCGAGCGAACGGCGAGTGGAAGCCTGCTTCCGCGCTCGAGGGGCAAAGCCTAGCACGGCCCTGGCGGTCCAAAATGCTCATGAACTTCTAGCAACTTCTTGAGGTTTAGGACTTCAGGACCTTTCTTAATTTTTTGTTTATCACAGGAGTTTTTAATTTAGGGCTGACGGCTTGGGTCCAGGGCCGCGGGACTGTGGATTATCGAAGCCGGGGGAGCACGACAGGATGAGGTGAGAGAGCACAGGGAATGTAGAGCAGCTTTTGCAACATGTATCTTGCACTGTGTGCAGCTTTTGCCGCGTTCGTGCCGTACTCCTTGAACTGAATTGCTGCTGCTAAGGCTGCTTTTTCGTCAGAGTCCCTCAGAAGGAAAGCCTCAGTCAAGTTTTTTTATGGCGGTCTGCTGGGCTGGCGCATGGCATCCAGCAGCTTTCTGCCGCAGCTGTCAGGTGTTATTCCGACTGTTCCTGTCATAGAGCCGAGCAATCGCCAAAGCAAGACTGTCCGGCCCAGCCACAGCCTCATCAGAGTATTCCTTCAAGAGCCATATATGGACTCTCAACTAAACCCTAAACCCACAAGTAAGCAATAGTGGACTGCAACTCCCTTGCGAGAGCCATGGCGGAGCAGGTGCCAACGTTGAACCAAACTCCGGACAAGTCCCCTGGTGCTACCTTCTTATGCAGTTCAGAGTACCAGGGTGTAGAGATCTGTCGTTTTCAGCCTCACAGGTTTGAACGCTTGTCGGGATTTAAAGGGTCTTCAGATCTGGGCCTTTAGGAATTAGGCTTCTGGTTTCTATGCTGCTGGGCTACTGCTAGTATACCGGCCTAAACATCTCGTGGCAACAGTTGTTACGATAAACCCGACATCCTGGTTCTACTTACAAAGGCCCCTCCCCCTCTCTCTCTCTCTCTCTCTCTCTCTCTCTCTCTCTCTCTCTCTCTCTCTCTCTCTCTCTCTCTATATATATATATATATATATATTTTTTTACAATTATATGTGTGTGTATTGATGTAGCAGCCCGCAAGTTGAGGTCCAGCGGGCAGAGCTTGCCAAAGCCGAAGACGGTGCAGGCTGAATTAGGTGTAGCAGTGCCTATTCTGAGAGTCTTGAAACACCTTTTTCCGTTTGGTCTAGGAGCTTATCACCATACATGATGTAGCGTGTCGAACCCTGATACTCAAGCATGGTTTTTCGCGGTCATTGCATAAGCTTGCTGCTCGTTCGGCCTACCTTGCTCGCATCCCCACAGGGTTCGCGGTTTGCGGTAGGGCCCCTGCAACCCTAAGGAATATACTTCGGCTTGCTGATTTTGTGATCTATACCCTGGGTCCAGCTGTTTCCAAAGTTTCTTGCCATCAGCCCTTCGACACCTTTCACACCCTGGAACCTCCTGCAGCACTCAGAGGTTCAAGTCGCCGAAGAAAGACACATGATGACAAATGTAGGATCTTGGGAAAATGCGGTTGATCCTGCTTCTCCTGCCCCGACGTATACCATTGCTGCTGCTACCACAAAACGCCGACGACGGTTGCTGCTGCATTCGACGGCCGGTACATGTGAACTGCCCTCGTTGCAAGCGTCATCGTCATCACAACCTGTCTCCTCGTATCATCTCGTTATTCATTATTCTTCATCTTCTTTCTTTCACCCACACTGTCATCATCCTAATCATTATGATCATCGTTTCTTGGTGGTTCCCTGTCGACAGTGCTGGTCCATTCCTGCTTTTCCGAATGCCTTTAAGGCCCCGGAAGACCCCTGGACAGGCCTCTCCAACTTCCTCTAACAGAATCCTTGACGAAGCTTTTCTTCGGGAGAGGCTCTCCTGGAACGGCATCCCCTGCTGAAAGATGCGCTTCCGCCGCTGCTTCAGGCGCTACTCCAGCTCTTAGGATTTTTAGGGTTTGGGCGAAAGGCAGTAAGGTTCACCACACAAGGAAGCATATAGTGGTACCAGACCCCGAGGCTTTGGATTCACGTGGTGGGGGAGTTCCGACAGCTTTTCAAGTTCAAGACCTCAGTTGCTTTGATGGCCCCTGCCTTTCTCGAAGCACCAGCGGGAGCCATGCTCCTTGTGTGGAGCTCGAGAGCACCGTAGCTCAGAATAGCCGCGTAAGAGACGTTGTGGTTGGATCCTGGAGCCTTATCGTCGTACATTTCGAGCAAGTTACCCTTAGCCTTGTTGGCGTTCTGAGAAACTCGACAGCTAGGCTCTAAAACCACAACTATCAGGACTTATTGGATGATGCCGATGTCTGCGACGCTGGCCAGCCGTTCGCGAGCGACACTGTCTTCGTGAACTTCCTCGACGCCAAACCAAATATATCAGAATCCAGGGATGAGGGATTCGGGATGCGATTGTCAGCCGGACCAGAAGGCGAATCAACTTCCTGGACCGCAACACCGCGATAGTACCTTTCAAGCTGCATAGTAAAGTAAGGTTGAGATTGGCGGCTGACTGCACTAGAGTCGCTAGAAGACTCCAGGAGGCAAGCAGCAAGAGGCACGTGCCTTCAAGTTCCCGAACTAGTCTTCCGATATGTGGCAAGGCTAGCAGTGCATGCTATACGCTGCACGATGTTGTTTGTTCTGCTCCAAGCAAGCACCCGGATGCTGTTGTGGCCCTAACATGCATCACCGACACAGGATGTGAGACTGGGACCCTGTAGCCGCCTGTAGCCTTCCTGGCCGGTTCCGCCGAGGCCGCGAAAGTAATGGTCGCCACGAAAGTTCGTGAGATCATCGCGGTCATCAACCGCACCACGCTGGAAGTCCCTGCAGCCGAGAGAGCAAGAAGCTTTTAGGGTTTGGCTTCAGAGATCCAGGCTTCGGGTTGACAGAACCTGACGCATCGGTCACCTCAATACATCTCGCATGTCATGACTGCTGTTGGTACACCTTGCGGGACCACTGTAGAGGCGGAGGGCGCAGGGGCGAAGTCAACATGTCGACCGTGAGTTTGAAGCACAACAGCTCGCTCCGCATTCCACCCATGTGCGTTCAAGGTCAGAACAAGAGAAGAAGACAACGAGAGAGAGGCAGCCAAGGAACGCAATGCCCTGTACCGGAAAGCAACCCATGCCCTAGAAGACCACTCTTCGATAAACTTCAGATCTAGATGTTTCGGTTCTCCACCGCCAAAGTGCGGAGGATGTGATACCATGAAGCCCCTGCCTGCAATGCGATCCCATCATGCACTGCTTCTGGCATGGATGGCTGCCTGGGCGACCATGCCGCAGAGTGTCTTCACCGCCATCAAGCGCCCAGCGAATCTTCCTGCATCTTATGTGTCTCCGACAAGTCATGGTTTCCGACGGCCACGCAAAGCTGCGACAAAGCTCTTTCTCTCAGGGTTCAGTTTGGGCCTTGTAGCCTGCGCTGCCGGTAGCCATCGCCTGCGGCGACAGAAGTTTTGTAGATCCAGTGCCAGGCAGTCGGTCGGAACATCACTAGACCCAAGCTTTGGGTTGAAGCAGGATCAGAAAGGTCGTCGGCTGGGCACTTCGAAACTTACTGGCTTCGAGGAGTTCATGGCCCAGTTGGTGGGGGCGCCCGAAGGACCTGTGCATCTGGACGAGGCCAAGTACCGGGCCCACGTTTTGGACGCGCAGGAGCAGATGAAAACACTGGCGAGGTCTTCAGAGCCTTTCACCTTGGACCAGTTTGGCAATGCGGGCTCCATCTATGGCATCGGCAGGCGAGAGTATCAGAAGCAACACGGCCGACTGAACCTTTCACGCCTTTGCGGCATCATTTCTTTCGACTCTGCGGCACGGACGGTCACAACAGGAGCAAAGACGGATTTCAAGACCCTCACCCGATTCTTGCTGGATCGCGGCTTTATCGTTCCCGTCGTCCCAGAGGTGGACACCGTCACAGTCGGAGGGGCCATCTCGGGAATTGTCATGGAGGCCGCGAGTTTCCGACACGGCTTCGTGCACAACACTGTGCAGAGCATGGAGGTGCTGCTGCCAGATGGTAGCGTGGTTCTCTGCAGCCGCGAGGACAATGCTGAGCTTTTCAATGCGATTCCCCATTCATATGGCACTTTCGGATACGTGCTGAGCGCGACCATGCTGGTGGTGCCTGCTCAGACTGAGGTGATGCTTGGCTCCAGGACAGCAGCATTTGTCTTTTTTGCAGAGCCTCTCGTTTGTTTACCGAGCGGAATCGTACATGACCTTGCTTGATCAACGGTGGACCCAGGATGGTTAGGATCCAGGAGCTCCCAACACCCAGAGATGCTGTGGATGGCATTGCCAAAGCTGCCCGCGATCCTGCAGTAGATTTCGTCGAAGGCATCATCTTCGGAGAAGACCGTGCCTTGACGATGACTGCCTCCATGTGTGCACCGGAGTCGCTCGAATCGAATTTGCCTACCGTCGTATTGCCAGACGATGGCAGGTACATCGATGTGGTGTGCAGGCATTTAGATGAGAGCAGAGCAAACTGGCATTCTAAGAACGTGTCCTGCAGTTTCCGCATGTCAACCTTCGATTTCTTGTATCGCTGGGACTGCGACATCTTCTGGGCCACCCGGCGAACGAATTTCCTTGGCGTCCCTGCGGTTCCTCGGCTCAGTTTCAGACTGTAACGGAAGCGAAGCGGAAACCAGAACCCGGAGAACACAGCAAGCGAATGATCGCTCTTTGCTCTTTGCGTGTCTTCCAGAGCGATGGTAGCTTTCAAGCCGCTGCATACACCGGAGCACCGCTGCTATCCCTTCAGACTTTGCGAGTCCTTTTGCAAACTTGGATGACAACATCCCAAGAACAGCAGCAAGTAAGAACTCTTGCACCCCCACGTGTGCTGCTTGGTCCTGCCAGATTACCGTTTTTGCAATACTATGACGCAGTACTGCAAGGTTCTAGGTTGAGTGGGGTAGTTTCAAGCTTGCAAGCCTGCAGCAAAGTGGGGTAGTTTCATAAAAAGCTTTATTGTTGCTACGAAAACGGATTAGTCACATTGATCTTTCACACAGTTGTGAGCCTGGAAGAGCCAGATTGAACTGACAGCCCTTAAATTCAACCTTAAAATGCCAAGACCTGAGAATAAAATCTTGGACCCATAACCCTGAACCGTAAACATGAACCCCGACTCCACTTGGTGTTGGTGCTCGGACGCGGCCCGGATCATTCCAGCTGCCAAAACTTGCTAACACTTTGTAGGTGCGAGAAGCCCTTGGCCGAGCATGCTTGCGGTCGAAGGCACCTCCTTGGAAACGGGGAAAGGACCTGTGTGCTACTTGTTGTGTGTTTGTTTGTAGATTGTTTGTGTACATATATGGTGTGTGTATATATATACACACGTATTCATGCAAACACACCTGTATCTACATTACCAGACTCTGGTCCATCTTCATATCCATATCCATATATCTGCCTGTTTGTCTGTACGTGTAGTGGATATGTACATGCCAAGACGCAAACTTCTAGCCGATATAGCTTTCTTTCTCTTGAGGGTGCCTTACCTCTTTATTTCAGGGTTTATACAGCCTCCCCCAAAAATCGGAAGCTTCAGCTTTCTTGGGGCCAACAATCTCAGCTACGGTACTACGGAAAAAGCTTCTTGAGGCTGGTGTCTTGCGGCATTCAGGGTTTTGGGATGTTTTGGGGTTCAAGTAGGCTTGGAAAGTGCCAAGATCAGGATCCGGGCCTGGTGCTTGGTGACGTGGGATGTAGGATTTCGGGCTCTCACTGGTTTTTAAAGAAGGGTTAAAGATCTCGGGATAATTTTGGCGCTGACTTTAGCCTAAGGTTCCAGTTGTTACGTCCTTTTTTTGTCCAGCGGTCATTTTCGGTTGTATAAGGGTTGAGGCACTGAGGATTTAAGACTTCTGCTTTTCGTGTCAAGTACAAATGTAACCAGCCCCACGTCACTACATAACTATTTCTGGTCTCGGATAGCATGTGCACCTGTTCTTCGTGCAAGTTCCGTTGCCAAAGAATCAGACAGATGCTCTGTTTTGTTCCTGCATGTGTGTCGCCATCTCGGGCTCTCGGGGTGATGTTTAACGTCCGCTAGTAGCCTAGCAAGGGCTTGTGATGGTCGTGGCCGCCACCTGGGTTTAGAGTTTAAGGGTCTGGGGCATCAGAAGTCTTTCTGTCGACCTTTAGGTCTTCGGAAGCCGACGGCTGCACAAGGGATGCCTGGGTGGGGTGGGAATTCAGGGCTTTGAATTCATTGAATTGCAGAGATCCCAATGCACTAGAAGCCCCTACGAGTAGTCTACGCCTGCAGAACTTAAGACCCCTAGCCCTAGTCCCTACCTACTGTCTACCTATCGACCTATCTATGAAACTTCGGTATGCTGCTGGGTCCAGGCAGGCGTTGTTTCGTCACTTCAGGCTGTGAGGTCTGTCACGATTTTGGAGATTAGGTCCAGTTTTGGGGCAGGAGGCATTTTTTGGGCGCATGGTGGCATACTCACAACACCTGCGACCGTTGTGGCGATCCCAGATGTAAACACCACGAAATGTTGTGGACAATTCTTTCGTGGGCTCATTTCTTCCGAAATTCACCCTTATTTCCTCATAGCCCCGAGCCTTGGCCCATGCCTGCATCACAGCACGCGCTCCTTGGAAAAGGTGCTGTGGCCTGTTGGGACATTTCTGCGTGGGACGAAGGCACAGCGAAGAGAAGAGCCGCGACGGATAGTGCAGGGTAGGGGCAAATATTTGCACGGCATAAGGATCCCACATCACCATATCATTGATTTTAAGTGCCGCTATAAGAGGGATGCATGAAAGCCAACCTCACGAAGATACTTAGATTGTACGGATGGGCCATCCCCACAAATTCATATTCGGGTTTTGCTGCGTTTACGGGGCTGCAACAAGCCTCGGTTTGTCGGGGTTGGGTTGGAAACCGTTTCCACGTGTGAAGAACCAGAAAGCCTGCGCAATTTTTCGACAGCTGTTCAAGGTAAAGCCGTAGTCTCATCGGCTCGGAGCGTAGTTCAGAACTAGTGAAAAACGAGTGCCTTGTGCTTAAATTTGAAAGGTCCATGCACTTGCTGAAAGTTCAGGCATGGAGCGACTCATGGGAAACCCAGAGCTTTTGAGATCTAGGACCCTGGCGGTAAACCCCCAAGACAGCGACCACCAAGATTTGACAGGAACAAGGGCTTAGAGAACTTGCCAGAAAGATGCACCAAGGCAAACACATAACTTGAAATGTTGCAATGTCGAGAGACTAACAGGAGCTTTGGTCTAGGGCCAGGGTTCACGGTTCGTTAGGTTCCACAGTTCCACGTGCAACTCAGGAAGCTGGCCCTGCAGCTCACTAACAATCTCGCAAAGCCCACCGTGCAACCCCCCGTGTTCACCCTTCACAGGAAATGCTCGCTCAGTTCGCGTGGGACATCTTTGGAGAGTCAGGATCCCCGCAAGCGCCACTTTTGGAGTCAAGAATGATGTGGATCAACGACTGCTTGCACTTGCCCGCATGATGCACTGATGTTTTGATTTCAGCGATTCCGAGTGCAAAGGTGCATCACTGCAGACAAGCCACGGAAAGAGTCAATGAGTTCCGTAGCTTTGCCATAGGCAATGCCCCACTAGAGGCCACTTCTTCACCATCCTTGATGATCTTATGCTTGCTGCTTCTGTTACGACTACTACTGCGACGACGACGACCATGACTACTGCTTCTTCTGCTCGTACTCGTATAACCGTATAACTACAGTTAGAACCACCACGACCACGAGTACTACTACCACCACCACGACGACGACGACTACTACTACTACTAATGCTGCTACTACTACTACTACTGCTACTACTACTACTACTACTACTACTACTACTACTACTACTACTACTACTACTACTACTACTACTACTACTACTACTAGGTGGGTGACAAAAAACTACCACTACTACTACTACTACTACTACTACTACTACTACTACTACTACTACTACTACTACTACTACTACTACTACTACTAAGACAAGGGCAGCGCCAGTGACCTCGACGACCGCGACATGCAACTTTAAAACATGTTTTTGACACTTCTATTGTTCGTGTTTTGGCTGGCAGTGTGACCACTTTCATTCTGGCCTGCAGGGCAGCAGCTTGGCTTCAGCAAACCAACGGAGCGCATCATCCAGGATCCTGCTTGGCTCACTGCAGTTTTCGGATCCGAGCCCGAGGGGTTTCGAGAATTGTGCTGCTCGAGGATGGCTTAGGTTTGGCGGGAGCTGGACAGAAGACAGATTTTCTGGAGCAAGGTGTGCAGTCGTTAGGAGCCTCAACAAGTGCTACATGAGCAGCACACTGGGCTGCGGAGAGAGAGGTCCCAAAAAGAACGAACAATAGATTGAGATGCATGAAGCAGGGCACATAACATGCTTCGAAGCAGACAGTACCGTCACACACAAATACAATATGGCCGTATAATGACAACCCATAGCATGACCCGGAAGTGGAAACGTAAGCAAGTCCGACCGCGAGCTCTAAATCACTAATGCAGGATTTGGGCGTCCTCTTCGAGCAGGTGGGCATCCGACCCATGAGAGCACATAACTTACATAACAGACGTCGCAATCCTGAAAACCCTGAAGGCTATTATATACCTTAACCCAGCAAACAGTGAGCTTGGCAAAGAAGACTAAAACCTGGAACCCTCAAGGCCTTAACCTCGAAGGTACCAGCTTTCGCCAAAGATCTCGAAGCCCATGGCGAGCTCCCCTTCTGGATTTGTCCCATCAAATGCCAGGAGCCTACTGGAAGACGTGGCTTAGGGCTTAGGGTTCAGGGTCTATGTCTATGCTGTCTTGAGGCTCGGGGAGTGGCTACGGCGGCTAAACGACCATCGCGGGTACATAGCCATGAACCAAAGCCCTGAAGCCCAAGTGTAGCCGCCGGTTTGGCTGAGGTCGTGGCTTGGTCAACGAGCAACCTTTGCTGCTTGAGCCCAGTTGGCGCCTGCTGTGTTGTTTTGGTGTGTAGGGCTGCCGGGTTCAGAGGTGCAGAGCGTGGGGCCTCGGGGGATTGTTGACGATCTTCACTGCTCCGCGTGTTGTCCTTCCTTTGGCTGGCTGGTGCTATTATTGCCAAAGATGTCAATCTCACTATCGCCCCCCCGGCCCGCACCGTCCTGGCGGCCACCATGAGGCCAACATCATTGGGCCATTGGGGCTGTTCAAAAACTTTCATGCTCCATATGCTTTCCAATCAACCCGGGGAGGGTACCAGTCTTCACCCAGGTGGTCGCAACACACTGTAAAACACAGTCCGTAAAACCCCTGCCCTTTGACCCATACGGACAACGCACTCTTAATCTCGAGCCCGAAAATCCGAATCCCGCCCGGTCCGGCAAGCTGCGGGCGTCGACAGCCTGAATGTTTTCTCGCCTGCTAAGCCAGGTTTCCTCTTCCAAAGGATGCTGACTATGTGATGGATGTGGCCTGTTTCGGTGCGGTGCCTCAGGACGTCCTGCAGGGCGTGGGTGCCGGTGGGTTTTGCCGTCGTGCTTGCTTGCAGTGTTGCGACGGCATCCATGATTTGCCTTCGGATCAGATACAGTCGTTGTAACTAGGTCAGCATTCGCACACATTCGTCATAGGACATGAAGAGCCGGGATCCGCTGTTCCACAACCGGGGCATCGAGCAAGTGCCGGGGCCTTGAGTTTCAAGAGCTGTGTTCCCAGTTACAATGCATCCGAAGCAGCATCAGCTGCTAGATGTCGACAAGGCATTGTCAAGGGATGGGCAAAACCTGGGCAGAGAGAGAGAGAGGCAGAGAGAGTTTGTTTGTCTTGGTGGTGTCGGTTGGCACCCGGCCCTTGGCCCCTCTTCCGTGGTGTGGGTGGTTTGGAGACCACCAACTCCAACTTCACAATGCTTCATGCGACGGGAGGGGGGGGGATAGTGAAAACAGAGCACCCGATGTCTGTCTGCATCTACGACAACCCCAGACTGCAAACGCATTGTGCTGGAGGGCAGCCTCGCTGCTACACTGTGAATTGCTACGCTGTGAATCACAGAAGATGTCGAGCCGGGGTGTCTTTGCTGCCTGCGAGCACGCGACCATCGAAGCCTGGAGGGTCGGAGAGTAAGCTCTGAAACGAGCAAGCCACCCGCGGCCGTTGAGGTTGCAAAAGTATGACGGCATGAAGGCGTTCTACTCCGATGTGCTATACTCGCGGGAGTACCTCTACAACAAGTTCAATGGACCTTTGTACGATCGGCTGAAGGCCAAGTTCGACCCGCATGGCGTGCTGCCACTGCCTCGGGACTCCTTCCTGTCATTACTTCCGGCTATTCTGCTCCTGCTCCTGCTCCCGCTGCTGCTCCTGCTGACGCTGCTGCTGCTACTGCTGCACCTAGTTCTGCCGCTGCTACGACGTGCTGTGACTGCTACTGCTGCACTGTACCCTGTATCTTGGACGAATGTAGCCTGGGATGTCGCCGAGGCCACACATCTTCGACAAGGTCCTTACAGCTTGATCGTTTCACCTCCCTCGAGACTCGCTGCCTAGCGCTTCAAAGAAGCCTTTGGCGAGGAGCTAGTTGCAGCGAGAAGGCATGAGATCAAAGCACAGGGCTTGGTAGTAGCATGTCGTAGCTTCATTGTAACATTGCCTCAGGGCATTTGGGCTGAAGGTGTGGCTTGGAGCCTGGTGCGTGCACGTGCAGAAGCTTCAAGACCTCGGGATGTTGGCCCCGAAAAGCTAAGCTTCTATGAACAATATGGTGGGCAAACTGGGTTCCTGCAGCTCAACAGAGAGCATGATATCTCACACAAAAGATCCGAGAGCCGCAGGAAGATCCAGGCAAAGGCCGTGAGGACCTAGATCCCCAGAGTCCCAAATCGAGTAGTATACCAAACTACCAAATTCAAGAAGACAGACTGTAGCTTTGGAAATCAACAGCCTGGAAGCAGCAAGGCAACAGCCATAGTAGCTCTGATGGAGCGCCAACGCCCGGGGCTCAGTGCAGTTCTCGGCGTCGCAGCGGCAAGGGACATCATGTTGTCGGAATCAAACGATGGCAATGAGGATGAGGATCTGCCTGCTGCTGCTTGTGGTCTTGCTAGTTCGTGATTGTCTTTTGCCCGCTGTCTGTTTGTATGTGAGTGCCTGTTCGTGCTTGAGTGAGTGAGTGAGTGAGTGCGTGCGCGTGCGTGTGGGTGTGGCTGTGGCTGTGGCTGTGGCTGTGGCTGTGGGTGTTGGTGTGGGTGTGGGTGTGGGTGTGGGTGTGGGTGTGGGTGTGGGTGTGTGTGTGTCCGTCCGTCCGTCCGTCTGTCTGTTTTTTGGTTTGTGTCGGTGCCTGTGTAAGTGTGTTGGTGCTATGCGATGTCATGTGCTGTTGTGTTACGTTGTTGCAGTTAAACTATGTACCGTGCCACCGGGCTTGCCCCTGAAGTTTGTTGTCGATTTCATGCTGCTTCAACATGGCGGTTGTACTGGTCAAGTTAACGTTTTAATGTGCAAAGCATTGAATTCCGTGAGTGTGTTTGGATGTATGCGCACATGCCTGTACATGCCCATGTGATGCAGGTACACGCTCATGCAGATAAGCACATATGTTTGCATACAAAGATGTGCGGATGTATAAATGTATGTATACCTGCATGTACATAAATGTGTACATGATTCGTTGGGATGTTCATCGAGCACGCTTTCAAGCATCTTTCCACACTCAAGCTTGAATACAAACACACCGCGTTCCGTTCGCGTACCTGTGCTCGCCAAACTGGTCGATCGGCTGCTCTTGTGGTATGTCGGTGTGCCGAGACTAGCTCAGGGAAAAAGCCTTGTAACTCCGAGTCTGAACTCAGCAGAAGCATGGCAGTCTGCAGAATCTTGTGGTTTTGACTTGAGGGTCCGAGTGTCTAGAGTCGTCGCTCTTACGGCTAAACCTAATGTTCGACTCCTTTTCGCCTTTAGCTCCTTCTCTGGCAACTGTTGCAGCATGTCTTCTGACTACTACGCTTTCTCCGTCGACCTGGACCTTAAGCTCTGGACATGAAAGTTTGTGATCCAATCAACTCCTGTCCTACTGCGACGAGTCGTATCAAACGCGAGGCAACCCCAAAAAAATATATCCCAGGCTCGCTCAAAGCAGCATTGGAAGACTGTGAAGCCTGGCTTCAGGCACTCGAGGCGCTCCACCGTTTCGAGCATTTGAGGGCCACGTTTGAGTTTGAATAGCACGACCATGCACGACCAACAGGGAAGAGACTTGCTGAAAGATTAGGACTGCAAGCAATAGCATAGGAGAGCGCAGAATGGGCAACAGAGCTGGTAGTGCATTCTTTCGCGTTCTCGTCGCTGCTCAGGTGCAGAAGGTCGAAGCTTCTAAGCAGGCTGCAAGCACCGTGCCCCGCGACCGCGATAAAGATTGTGGGACTTTTCTGCTGGAGGCCCTAGCCCCCGAGCCCAGAGAAGACTAGCACGGCCCCTGCGCAAGGATGGCTCGCATCCCGGCACCCTTGGTGTTGCAGTAACGTGAGCCTTCACTTATTGACCCTCCTGTAGTACGCAGTCGTACCGAGAGACCTCGTCTGGCTTGTCCGAGTTGCGAAAACCAAGACCCCAAGCAGCCCTACTTCCTCTACATGCAAGTTGGATTGCTGAAGCCCCACCGATGGACACTCCTTGTGAATGTCCTTTTGCGCTAGACCGTTGAGTTTTGCAAGCTGTAGCTCTTGTCTTGTCTAGTCGTTATAGTGCCGCCGCTTTTCTCGTTTGGTTGTGGTGGTTTACATCGGGGCATAGTTTTCTGCGAACTTGAGTCGGTGTCGTCTGTGGCCTTACCTTGTGTTGCGCTGTCTTTTGGGGACCGACTCAAGCGAGCATCCAACAGTACATAGTTCAGTGCGCACAAAGAGACCTCGTCTGGCTTGTCGGAGTTGGGAGAGCGTAAAACCCCAAACCTCTGCGCAGACAGAAAAAAAGGTGTGACTAAAAAACCAGACCCAGGACCCTAAACCCTACCAGTTGCAGCAGAGAAAAAAAGTGCTTCAACTGGCTTCAACATATCCTACAGTATAACACTAAACCCTGAAACCCTAAAACCCTAAATTTAGGGTCTAGGGTTTAGGCCCTAAACCCCTAAGCCCCTAAACCCTCCTAAAACCCTGGTGACCTTGAGCTGACACTATGTGATCTGGTCCCACGGCTGAATTTCCGAGGCTCCCTCCGAGATTCGTGCGGACTGTACAGCACCTTGGAGTGTCATCAGTTCCTGTAACCTTTACCATATATACTTACATATATGTAATATAGATATATGTAATATATATACACACGCATATATATATATATATATATATATATATATGTATATATATATATATATATATATATATATTATACACATGTATACATATATAGGTAGTATAAATATACACCAACGGAATATACAAAGAATAGTTCAGATTATCCTCATAATGCGAAATATGACTTGTAATACTTTCGTAGTGTATTACTTGTTACTTGTTTTTTGCAGTCTAGGGTTTAGGGTTCTTTCATGTTTAGTGTAAGGCTCAGTATTGGGCGGCAGCGATGGCCCGATGTAATCAGGTGTCTCGTATTTAGGATTCCAGGCGTTGGGGTTGGAGCTCAGGGACGAAGGGTGCTTGGGTTCTTGATATTCGGAGAGACAGAGAGAGAGAGAGAGAGAGAGAGAGAGAGAGAGAGAGAGAGAGAGTCATAAATAATCATATATATATTTACACATACATACATACATACATACATATGGAAACACACGCACGCACACACGCACGCACACACACACACAGACGTACAATAGGAAAGCCGAGAGGGATCATAATGATGAACAGCCCCACATGCTGGGGCTGCGGCGATGCTGGGTGGGGATTAGGCTCGAGGGCTTTATCGCTGCCTCCAGGTAATAATGGAAAAAAGGGACCTGAAGAACTACCTATACTATTTTGGGGAGTCCTTATTATACTTATAGTAGAATATACCCCAAAAGCCCTATTCTAACTATTGAGGCCTCTACATTAAGCTAGTGGTATTGATTCTAGATCCTACTGAATACTCTAATTACCTTATAGTGTATTTCGATCTTAGCCCGGGGCTGAGGCGACTCGATCTGACGGACAAGGAGGTGAAAGCTCTAGAGATGCCTGGCTGCATCCCCAAAGCACTGAAACCTGGACAAGTAGTATGGAAGTCTCAAGAGTAAGTACTCCTGCTCTTCCCTATGCCATCCTGACACAACACGCAGCCCTTTGCGAAGGGGCTCTGTCTACCCTCTAGTCCAAGAATGACGAAGAGAGACAGGCAAACAACGAACAACAGTGGCTCAATCTAGATGCATACACAGACGCACTCGTAGCAAATAGATAGTGTGCAGTATGCGCTCCAAAGTAACCCTTCTGAGTTTTACCGTCCATGTACATCTGATGCTAATTGGAGTCTGTGCATGGAGCAGGGCTTCGCATGTTCGAGGTGTTTGAGGATATGTATACTGGTAGACCATACAGTAGTGCACCCTACGCTACCGTCGGGGTCTATTCGACTAAAGCGAGCCAGGAAGGAGGGTGTGGTTTGGCCAGGGGTGAAGCGCGATGCAGCTCCGCTTGCAGAGCAACGGGTTGTCTTGATGTCGAAAAGATTGTCTGATGTGAGGGAGCATGGTAAGCCCAAACCCCTGTTTATTGCAACCAAGATACCACTTCGAATAAGAGTGCTTGTTGCAATTTTAACGCCAAGACACAACTTGACCCCTGGTATGGCAAGGCATATCTTGGTGCTGCAATGTCTCCCTGAGTGGGTCCGAGAAGTGAAGTTCGTGATGGAGCTGGCCGAGTATACGAAGTTGAGCCCGAGTAGCTCAGCTTATGCCAGTTGCAGGGTTGTTGAGGATTTCTTACATTGTCTGAGTTCGGAGTAGCGAGTTCCCAAAGCCCTCAACCTCAGATGTGTCAGCCCAAACCTTAGACATCCTTGGACCCTGAGCCCTCAGCCCCTGAATCCTAAAGCACCGAACCCCTCAAATCTTGAATTTCAGAGCCCCGAAACCCTGAACCCTAAAATCACCTGCAAATGAGTCGGCTGACAGGAGTTTTCACAAGGATCCTGAAACCTTCAACCCTGGAAACCTAAATGGGAATGTACATGTCTGGATAATTAGTAAAACTATTCCCTCGTGCTCCATGTTATGATCAGAACTGTACCTTAACACCCTGTTCTAATTGTCAAGGCCCCTATGTAGTTCGGGTGACGAGGCAAGCCAACTCAAGCGGGTTTCAGGAAACAACACCATGGCAAGGCCTCACCTGCCAAACTCCGCCTGCTTCTGTGTGGGACAATTTAAAACTTCAGCCCAGTCGTTTCGATGCTAACATGTATCGCAGACCGGTCTTCAAGCGAAACTTTGCCCTCTCAGAGTGTTTGCGTTGCTCTCTTGGGCCGCCGTTCTTTCATATGCCTGTCGCATGTCGAGCTCCAAATTTGCAAACATGCATCCTCCAGCCAGGCGAGTTGCTCCACTTTGCCGCCAAAAGCCGGAAGCACCGCAAGCAGGGGCTGATCGCGGAGGCCGTGGCATTGAAAACCGCATTGCGCACTGCACTTGTTGCATCCCCTTTCGCGAACGGAACCTCTACTTACATTCTGAGTTACGCTAAGCACAAAAGCCCGGGACCCGAGTACTGCTTGCTTGGATTCGATGGGCCTCTCAGACTCGGAGCCTCAAAGCCTCGGAAAGCCTCGGAGGCCAGATGTAAATGCGACATCTTTGTCTTAAAACGTAGTCATATCAATTCACGCCTCGCGAGGTCTCCGTGGGTTTTTTGTCCTTGTCGGACGTGGACAGGCAGCAGAGGGTCTCTTGCCACCTTGCAGCGGTCTTGTCCAGCCATTTTGCACCTCTTCAGACTCTGCAGATGAAAACTCATTGATTCTGCGCGAAACTGCACACCTCTCATGGGGGCTTGAGCATGGTCCTTTCGAGTCGGCTCACGAAAAGCGATGAATCCGATGCAGTCCGGTTTCGTGGGTGCTATAGGGGCCTTTATAATTGGAATAGGGTTTTGGGACCCATCATGCCATAATTATATTTTATAATCAGGAGCCCCCAAAATAGCATGGGTAGTTATTAAGGCCCCTTTTTTAGTTGCCTGTGGGAATACAACCATCCTTGTAAGGTCGGGGTCGTGCTAGTTTTCACTTGGAGCTATCAAGTTTATAACTCTTCTCGCTACCTGTAGCGCCTGCAGGTAGTCCTTAATCCCTACAAAACGATCGTGTCGGATGCCCCATAAAAGTTCTATGGAGACTGAAACGACTCATGCAATCTAGACAGTCACACAGTTAAAGTGCTATAAACGTGCCTCGAAGAAATGTGGTACATTATCAGAAAACCCTTTAAAGCCCGATAGAATCGGAGCCCACAGCCGCCAGGAACGTCGATGACGAACCGCGCGGCACACTGGCCTTGCTCAGCCCGGAGGTTCCAGGGTTTGGGTGTTGAGGGCTTTTGGCTCAGGGACGTATGGCTTAGTTATGGCTTTAAGAACTTTAAGGGCTTCTCAGGATCACTTCTTGGCGGGATGTCTTGTGCAGTTGAGTCGTCGCGTGCAGCTGATCCGCGCTAACATGTAACGCTTCGAATCAACGTTCAAGACTTTGCTGCTTTAGGCTTCGAGTGCCCTTAACATTCGCACATGCAGTCCTCTAAACCCCACGCCCTGGCCCCAGATCTTAAACCCCTAGCGTCAACCTGAACGCTAATAGGGTTTAGGGTTTGGGGATACAAGAAACCATTCAGAGTATAGTAGATGGGAGCTAAATCCCTCCTGTCTGGCGAATCAATTAACCCTATACCCCACTCTACACCCCGAACCCTGTCAACCCAAGAAACTCCAACCTGCACCCGCCAGGCTGCAAAAGCTTTGACGGGCGGTGAGCTGTCAGTCGCGGAGCGCCCCTGGGTTTTCGTTTGCTCGTAAGTTTGGCTCCTTTAAAACGTTCCTTCAGGTTTCTCCGCTCGTTAGGCATCGCATCTTAGGTGGCTTTAGGGCTCTCGGAGTTCAAGGGTTTGGGGGTCAGAGTTTTGGAGGATATCTCTTAGATTTAGACACCCTGTGGCTCATTAGCAGCTTGAACGTCGAGAGGTCGAAGGTACACTAGGCCCTAAACTCCTTACACCGTAATGGGTCCTAAGATATTAATCATATTTAAGTATGATAGTTCGTAATGAAATAGAATATGATACATAACATGATATAAGGTACATAAGACCTACCATATGAGATAAACATAACATTCCGACCTGCAGGAGCTCCTCAAAGTCGATGAGTCCTCCGCCTTGGCGGAGGCTTTGCACGAGGAAGGTGCCGCAGCCTAATGTAGGGACGTAAATACGTACCAATACTTTTTTTTGTTTTGGGGGGGGGTCCCTTATCATGATTATAGTATAGTGGGCCCCAAAACCCTATTCTAATTTTTAAGGCCCCTATATTAGGGTTTTAGATTGTTTGAGTGCAGGATGTAAGGCTTCAGTGTTTAGCATTTTTTAGTGTCCATAGAAGTGTTTCAGCCGTCGCCAGAGATTTGGATGCAAAAACAGATTGAAGGCACACATTCTTCAAGATTCAGCAAGGTCGGAAAACGCTAATCTTGGGGGCTCGCTAGGGTAGGAAGGCTTTAGCCCGGAGGATTCTTGGCGTGGGCTCATTGAGACCCATCGCCGGGCTGAGACTGTAAGCTTCCGTCCCTGGGGGGCGGCAGTTCCAAACCTTGGGTTTTTGGGGATGCCTTGCTGTTTAGAGCTGATGGACCGTTTTTGAAGGTATAGGTAGCTCAGCAAACAGCACGGCATAAACAAGAGCCTGGACTTCACATGCGAGACAGAAGCTTCCTGTAGCTGCCCATGGGGAAGGATGACTATAACAATCTCGCGGGAGGCCTCACCACGCACCCTGCGGCCGAGAAAGAGGCAGCAAGGGTGCGTGTCGCAGCGGGCCATTGCAGTCTGCTTCATGCTTCATCAATCTAAGAGCATGCCTCGAGTTTCCGGGTCAAGCGATGCGTGTGTATGCTTCTCGCTTGCCAGGCTACCCAAACTGCAGAGACTGAGGAGCCCCCGCAGGATTGCTCCGGGCGCCGGGCTTTCCCAGCCGATGAGGGTTTCAGGTCTGGGGGTTAGAGTATAGGGATTCAAGGCTTAAGGTTGTAGGACACCTGCGGAGGCGAAGGTTCAACAGTTCCTGAAGCCAGAACCTTCCAGAGCTGCATGGGTTGCTTGCATCGAACCTTCAAAGATGCTACCGGGGCCTTTTGCCATCGTCACCACAGATTTTTTTAGTCGGATCTTCGTCGCTAGAATCAGAAGGCACGCTTTTCAACATGTTTTTATGCAGTGTAGGGACATGTTGAGCTCAGGAGTGCCAGGACGAGGCAGCTGCACGCGGGAAGAAGAGGTATCTAGCCGAAGAAATTTGTGCATCATCAGGGCTTCAGCTTCAGTCTGTTTTTCGAATGTTTAGAGTTTAGAGAGGCACGAGGGTGGTTTGCGGCACAAGTTACGATACCACGACACAAGTTACGATACCACGAGGGTATAATTTCTGTGACTGGACTTCTTTGAACCTAAAGCCCCACGGCGAAATCTTATGTACAGACACTTCGCTCCAGATCGATTGCCGGAAGCGCAAAGCATCCGGTTGTGAAGGAACTTCAACTCCCTGCCTGGATTGTCCGCCGAAAATAAAACTAGGCTCTGAACACCTGAACTCCTACGTAGAGCCGTAAAACACAAGAAGCCCATCTGCCAAGAGCGCCATCGAAGCCTGGACCCGCACTCTAAATCCTAATATAGGGGCCTAAATAATTACCTATACATGTTCGTTTAGTGTCCCCCAAACCCTGTTTGAATCATTAAGGACCCTGTAGTAAGCCATTGTGGAAAGGCAGCGAGAGATCGACCCAGAGGGCCAAGACACTCCCATGGAGGCCTCTCCCGAGGAGGCTGGGTTCGGTTCTTGGTGTGTGTGTGTGTCTATATATACATATATATATATACATATACAGATATACATATAAGTTATATATAAATATAAATAAATAAATAAATATATATATATATATATATATGTACATATACATATACATAAAAACATGTAGGGCGTGGGTTTGTGTTTACGGGTTGGGTTGGCGGGTTTTTCTGGTTGCGAGTTCAAGGTTTGGACCTTGATGGAGAACACAAGCTTGAGAAAGTATCAAGTTATGTCAGGCGCCAGCTATCGGTTTTACGATGTTGGGATTCTTAAAGCCAGGGTTACCTCTATAAGGATCCTCTTATTTAGGTTTCTTCGTGAAGAGCTGCCTCTACGGCGTAGGAGTCTTGGACTTGAGGTGTGGCCTCCATGAGTGAAACCTGGTAACCTAGGGGAAGAGCATTCTGTCGGAAAGTAAGGGGCCCGCATAAAGACTCCGCGCAGATGGGGATCCGTCTGGCTTCAGGGACCCCACAACCAGGGATCCTTGATTAGGAGATCCCGAAATTCAATCTACAATGCCCACATCACCCCAGCTCCAAGTTGAGAGGGTCGAATCCATTTCGACCCCAAGATCTCGCAGACTCAGGGATTGTTTCAGTTGGTGGTCCTTTCGGGGCTCTGTTCATAGCACCATTATAAACGACTCCTTCTCTCGTGATCTCTCGTGCAACAGCGCTGAGAAACAATTGATGAGTAGGGTTTCAAGATCGACGGCCATATGCGCCTCAAAAATCACTAAAACCGGCTGCAACGACCCTAGTGAAGAGACATTGCAGCCTCTGGATCCCTAAAACAAAACACCCAACGCCTTAAATTTGGAACGAGAGCTCGCCAGGGCCAAGACGAGAAACCACAGCCGGAGTTCGACCTCTTTGACACTTCTTGCGAGAAGACTTGGGGTTGTTCATTTAGGGCTTCGTAACTTGGGGTGCTGTGGGTCGTGTCAGTATTTGTGATTGTCCTGCTATGAAGATCAGGTCTGCGATGATGATGGCTACATGAAAAGACTACTAGTCTAGCTGCGACTGCTACCACTTCCGAAGATGTTGATGCAAATAAAGGTCATGTCCGCAGTGCCATCATACTTTATCGTCGGATGGGCTGAAGGCATTCTTATTGTTGTTACCGACATGGTTGCGTTGGCTGTAGCTGCTTCGAAGACCACGAGTTGTGTCACTAGCACTAGTGGCATCAACGATTTGATACTCTTGTTACTACTATTTACTTGCAAGCACTATGCGTCGACATGTTGACCTGTAGGCGTCGTTGTCACGTTGCTCCTATCTTGGCTGCTGCTACTAACCAGCAGGATCCATATGCTTGCTGCAGCTGCTTTCTTTGCATTCTTTTCTCGCCGCTACCTTTGCTCTAGCTGCTGTTCTGTTCGTCGTTCCTCTCATGGTGTCCTTCCTTGTAGGTTCACTCTCCATGAACGTGTCTTTCGTTGTCTAAGGCCATATCATTTGTTCGAAGGCATTGTTTAAGATGTGTATGTGCCTTCCCCAACTGTGTTGGTGGTGGTGGTGGTGGTGGTGGTGGTGGTGCTGGATGCCCCCCCCAGCCAGAACATCGTAGTTTATGCATTACATGTGGGTGAAGTCAGGACATCATTTCAGCAGAGCGTCGACGCGACGAGAAGCGGCTTGAGGCGCGTGTTCTCAAGCTAGGTTGCCAGGATCTCCTGCAACAGCGGGCTTATAGCTTACGGGGCTTGAAGCCCTGTTGCACCTGGTTGAGGCCATGTCTGCCCCGCAAGGGGCGAAGGAGGACGACGGCGAGGACTGAGGGCGCCCCAAACCTTGAAACACCAACCTCTGATGAGGATCCTGCTAGTGAAGCTCGCTCCTCCGACTACTAAACCCCACCCTAATCGATAAACCCCAATCCGGGGAGGGTATTTTGGCCGGATAGTGCCGGAAGAGGAGTTTTGAAGATTTCAATTAGGGGACATAAGAGAGACGTTAGGGATCCTTGCAGGGTAGAGGGTTGGGACCTACAATTGTATCGAAGTTCTCTCTCTCTCTCTCTGTCTCTGTCTGTCTCTCTCTGTCCCTCTCTCTCTCTCTCTCTCTCTGGCAGCGTTTATGTTTAAGAATTACCCCATCACCCAAAACTTACGATTGCAGAGCAAGTGCTTGCTAGAAAGTGAGAGTGCCTTTCCCTCTCAGAGTTATCCCGGCATCCCAACCTTGCGATTGCAAGAGCGAGTGTGTACTCGAACGTATGGTTTCGTAGGACTGCAGGCATTGCCCGGGAACTGCAGGTTGCAGCAAGCACACGAACGTAGGACTGCAAGGTCTGCCCCAAGAAGGGTTTAGAGCAAAACGCCGAGCAATGGTAAGATGCTAAGACTGACCCCCAATACCAAAACACAAATCCGCGAAAATCTTGTCTGTTCTTGGAGGAGGGGGTACAGGGGGATAGCCTATTCAGGTGAGATACGTTCCCGAAAGGTTCATCACGCAACCGCAACTCGTATGAAAATTGTCCGGCAAACAGTTGAGAAATGCCGCGGCACTCATTTTCCAAGCCACGGGTAAGAGACCTGAAGCTGCGAACCTACAAAAAACACCTTGGCGACGCTCACCGGCACATGCTTGTAAGGCCGATGGCCTCGTCCAAAGGCTTTGCTAGTTGGGGATTGAAGAATGAGGATTGCGACTCACAGAACTCAGAGTATCTCAGAATGTAAGGTTTAGGTTTAGCGCGCAGGGTTGGAGGCTTCATCGCACACCACATGCGGAAGACTGACATCTTACGACGGCAACAATTACTTGTGCACTTGTGTTGAGGGTTTGAAGCGCCCTTTCTCGTAAAGGAGAAAGAGCACACCGGCAAGCTGACTCCGTACAAGACCGACCTCGAGTACTTGGTGGATGCTGTGGAGCTGGTTTCGCGGAAGGGGCGGCTCTACCAGGCCTTTGAGCACTGGATTCCAAGATCATTCAGCGTTCTTGTGCCCCTGCTCTCTTTTCGGGCTCAGTGAAGCGGACGTCAAGGGTTTGGACCTCCGCTTCCGTGGCGCCTTGTTACTGTAGCTGTTGCAGTCGGAGCACCAGCTGCTTTGCTTTTGTGATGATGTTTACATCATCACCTTGACCAGGTTCGTGCGAGCCCTGTTTTTCGGGTCAGGAGCTTTCGTTCCCAATCGCTCGCATGCATTACAGATGCTGCTGTCCTGCTTCATGCCAAGTGTTACCACTGCTCCAGGTTACCGGTACGATTGCAGTCATGATTGCAACCACTATTCCGTCTTGAGCTGGTGGTCGTCGTCGTTTGCCTCGCAGTAGCAGCTCCGAGCCACCGCCCCTTTTGCGATGGCTAAGTCACTAAGTCTTTGCACGTCCAAACTTCGAAAGCTTGCGAGGTGAAACAGAAGCTGGAAGAAAAGAAGACGGCATCTGTGGAAGGCGAAGAGGAACAGGAGGCCTTCGATTTTTGAAGCCTGGAGAAGAGCAGTTCAGGCCTTTTGGGGGAAGGCTGAGGCTTAGTGCTCAAGGTCGCCAGGCTCTGGTGGAATGCTTTCAGTGGCTTCGTTTGCTTTCGTGATGGCACACTGCCCACCCCGAAAGTCTACAGTCGTGCAAGCTCCGTGCCTTAGGTGTTAGGGCTTGCTACGGTAGGTCGTCTTCTTTCTACTTCCCAACGACCTAACAACATCTGTACAGCTGGATGTTCGACAAATCACGCTTGGTGCTTTGTTCGAGCTACAATCCCAGAACCTCATATGGCCCATCCGACGGTAAGAGCGCAGACTCTGGCGTAGACCCGAAAGCACCCCAACAACTGTTTTTAAGCCTTACAAGCCACAATGCTCAAATCTGTCAGGATGCCTTTGGGGCGCCCTGGCAGCGGCGCCACGACGCCACGAGGGATCGGCGGAGAGCCCCTAGGTGCTGAAGGTTACAGAGGTCGTTTGTAACTGAGTCGGAAACCTTTGCAAGTTTGGCGTATCGTCCGGCTACCTGTCTTGCAATTGTCCAGGAAGCTCCTGTACCAGAGGTACTTTCTGGCTAGCCGGCTCTGATGTTATAGCAGTCTTTCTGTGAGCCGCGAAACACCAGCCCGTAAACACGAAACTAAGCTCCATTACAGCGGCGACGCATCAAGACATGACATGGCTCGAATGCAGTGTATTTTCCGTGCGGGGACATGCTTTTCGGAATCTCTGCCCGGCTTCAAAACTCCGGACAGAGCAGCAGCAACAGCAGGCGCATTGACTACAGTATTCTATGTGCAAAAGCCCTATGCGATTCTTCTTATGCCAGAAGCCTCGCCTGCGAGTGCAAGCGAGTAGGTGATAGAAAGCTTTTAGCTGACGACCGTCAATCGGTCCCGGTTCGCGTTTTCGACCTGACCTCTTGGCATGAAGTGGGCAGGTAGACCTGGTAGCTACGCATCTCTACACTACAGCTTCCCGCCAACTGCACATATCCCAATGCCAAGAATCCTAAGAAAATCCCGAAGCTTTTGTAAGCCCCAAACCACAAGACTCTTCCAAATCACAAGCCCGCAACATCCCCTCCCTAAGCCTTTAAACGATTGAGGCCCGGGAGTTCGAAGGCCAGGTGCGGCAGCTCACGCGCAAGATCCAGGCTCCCTGGCATGCACGTCATCGTGGGCTTTGCTCGGCTTTATTCTTTTGGGGGCTAGTCATGTCGATCAGCACTGATACCAGTAGCACACATTCAGGCAATTATCTTCACTTGTCGACGAGTCTTATCTTATCGTGGCAAGCGTCGTTGAAGCATCGTGTCGGGCAGTCTGGGCCTGCACAGGTGAATAATTCTACCAAGCGCCAAGCATCACTCCGCAATGCTACACAACGTGGGAGAATGTTGCGTGGAATCTGTGCGAAAATTTAGTGATCATCCGTCACGACATTCACCCCCTGACTCCCTTCTCCGTGAGCCGCAACCTTTTGTAGGGTTTCAACCCCCGAGTGTCCGAATCCCACCTCGCCACTTCTAAGGAGAGATTACGCCTCACCCGCGCGACGACGGCGGATCAACCCGAGTCCGTGGCCGCCCAGCTTTGTCCGATCTCCGTTTGTTGGGCATAGGATGTAGATGATGAGGACATTGGTTGTACATCCTCCGAAACGGAAGTGATGAGTATGTTTCAGAGAGGCAGTGACATCATACGAACATCTGGTTTAGACTAATACGTCAATTTTAGAGGGAATTCCGAAAGCCCTTCAAGTAAAGCGGCTGCAACATATTCTGTAGAAAAACGACCCGCTGTGGCATCATAAGGCCAAAGCTTTAACCCAACCTCAAAGTCACAGATATGGATTCCGCAGCTCCCGGCCGCGATTTTTGTTCAGACCCCTCGACTCTTTAGGCCATCAAAGCCCCATGCCCAGGCCAAATCAGCCCTTGCCTCTATTGTGTGCATATACTGATCCTGCTATGCCCACTTCTCCGAGCTTTCCAGGTTTGGGTGCCGCGCTTGGAGCGCATCCTCTCTTCCAGGCTTGCGTTCCCAAAAAGTGACTTGTTGGGGAGTTTACGCATCATGGAGGTTCAGGGCTTCGGGTTGTTTCAATGCTGTGCTTGAACCCGAGCCGTGCTCTGATACCGTAAGCTCCACGTACTACAGACAGAGCCACCACGACTGAAACACATATTTCGAAAGAGCCCTTCAAAATGACTTGACTCTCTCGGCGTGAATAGTCGATTGCAATGCCAGGCAGATGAACGAATTCGAGAAAGAAGTGGCTCCTTGGCAGGGTTCCTCTAAGGCAATTTGGACTGCATGATGCGACAAGCTGCCGGCAGGAATTTGTTAGCGCATGTACCTCGAACCGAAGTCCTCAGCCCTGCAGCGCCCAAATTTTGCGAGAGCGTCTACGCACGAAATCTGCCGGTGGAGGCCGGGAGGGTGGAGTCTGCCGAAACAACATGCCAAGGAATCCGTTGCACCAGGTCTGGCGAATCTGAATGGCCAAAAGCCTGAACCCTTGGACTGCTTAAACTTGAGCAATACATCAATCTAAACTCCCATATCGTTTCATTCGAAAGCCCGAGCTGTCAGGTTATTCTGCTCGTGGGCCTCATTCTCCTGCCCCACAAGTTCTCCGTCAACGTGGGAGCGGGGGTCTACCACTGCCGAGGAGAGCCTGCCCCCCACCTTCATTCAGGAGAAGTCGACACTGTTCGAACAGTTCGTTTGAACATGCATTTCGCCAACATCAAAAGAATCTACAATCTGCGAAGGTCGGACCAGTAAAAACGTGATGATCGAGGGATCGTTACATACGTGGTTTGTCTCTGAACGCTCGTTTTCCTTTCTGGAGTGGGTGGTTTTGCTTTTGGAGCATAGGAGTCCCCTCATCGCAACTCAAGCAAGCAGCTCCGAAAATTCGGTTTTGGGAAGAAGCAGTGCCTCCATGTATTCACTACGCCACTAGGGTGGAGCAGGGAATCTAGGGTGGTCGTATCAGCTACATAACCACATATGACCCCAACAGCTTGCTCCACGAATCCGTGCTGATGTGTGAGGAGGTGCAGCTTTTGAAAGCTGCGGGATCCAGCGTTTGACTTGTTGCACAACAACAATGCTTGACCACGCATAAGTCTGACCATGCATAAGGCAAGGGACCGCAAGGTTGAGTCGTCTGAAACCGGTGCATCAGGAGCCAATGTTCGGAAAACTGGAGGAAGCCCAAAGTCTATAATCTATAGACCCTCTCCTCCAGGTTCCAGGGTTCCAAGAGCTTTCAAGCGCTGAGGTGGACGTGGCGACCATCCTCGCCTTCCTCTCCCCTGATCTAGCGAGCCAGATCTCGAACCGGAAGTCCTTCTACAAGGAAGAAGAGGGGGGATGCAAAGGGGTTTGGAAAATCCCCGGAAAGGACTTGCCGATGAACTTCGGCATCCGATGCCGCCCAAAATCCCTGGCAGGTGATAGATTCAGTATAGGATTCACCGGCTTTTCAGAGGGCCCATGGTTGTTTCGGTTGGGTGCGGTGCCCTGTTTGTCTCTCTGAACATATCCTTAAGCTAATCAAGTTCAAGACAGGTCACGTGAAAAGCCCTGCTCGGCAAGAACAAGTTGCCTGCAGAAGCGGCGCTGTTTTGTAAACCCTAGTCCTGAACACTAGTGTCGTAAAGAGCCTGATGCAACCCGCAATATACAGTTCTTGAACGCGCTTGTGGTGCGTCTGTGGGCTGCACTTCCGTGGTTCGAGGATGCCGTGCTCGTCCGCGACCACATCATCCACGTCAGCACCAAGGGCGTGCAGGGAGACATGGCCTAGTCGAGCATAATATGGGAGTTTCCGAAAATTAGGCGTACCTTATTTTGGGGTCCTTATAATAAGGATCATACTATTTAGGGTACTGTATTAGGGTCCTCTATTTTCGGAAACTCCCATATCCATCCGTTCCGCAGCGGTAGGATGCAGTGGTGAGGGAAAGACGTTGAATAGACTAGGCTACCAGAGGCAAGGCACCCTACGATTCTTCGCAGGGATAGCTACGACTTCTGCATGTGGCCACATACGCTGGCACAGCCCAGGAGATTTGTCTTCCTGCCCTGTGGAAATCGACCGTCGGATGGTGGACTTTATTGTTGGCCTGGACAGTGAAGTCCATCACCTTGCAACTTAGCTTGATGATTGCTTACTGGTTCTGGAATGCCACGCCTCTTTGCAGGGATCCTGGCAGAGTATGTCCGGGCCGGGCTTGGGGGACCAAGACTCGTGAGGTGGATGGTAGTCACCTCTATTTGCCCCAGACAAAGATGGATGCGGTCGTGCTGCCTGAGGACATGCTACCATTGCTGTTCAAGTCTCTCTGTTTCGCGACTTCTCACAGCTCTATTGATAACCATTCGTGGGTTCTGGTGTTCAGGACACGGACAGACACTTCGAGCAAGAGTCTAACACAGGAGCTTCAGCACTAAGAGATAGTTTACAAAGCTGGTCAATAACATAACCCCAGCCGCCTCCCAAGACCTCAACACTCCACTCTATGCCAAAAGCGCTAGTCCCTGCAGTAGGGAAGTAGGGTGTAACTCTTGCCACTTCGATGTACCAGGAATAGGGCAGGTTGGGGCACCAGGGCATGTTCCCCAACAGTTTCATGGGCCAGGCTCCCAGGACCAAATCCTGAACACCCTTAAGTCCCAACCTCCAAGACCCTAGTGTCTGCAAGATCCGACATTCCAGTCTAGATGGGAGCCGGGGGCTCTCGAAAATGCCCAAAGCTCAGAAAGTTATAGAGCCGTTGGGTTCAGCGCCAATGATGAGAGTTAGGTGAAGTTGCCTCCCTCGGCCCTAAGCCGTGGCAGGAGACCAAAACTCTGATCACACGGACAGTTCGCAGTCTCGGCCTCTTCAAGAAAAGCAAGCAGCAGTTCAAGCTCTTGGATGCATTCATCTAGGCTACTACCAAAGTAGAGCTGAAGATTTGATCCTCAGAGGTCTAGCGTTCCTCTGAGGTGCGTTCAAGGTTTGATATATCCGCCTCAGGCCATGCTTGCCTGGGCTTCTGCCAACCCCCCAAACCCCTTGTGTGAATACTATACACGCACCAGAATTTAAAGTTGTCAAGACGATGCATCGGTGCTTCGACTCTAAGTCTATTCATACTCCTAATCGTAACTGTCATTTTTCACACACACGCACACACTCGCGACGCACAGCTACAGTAGGACTATACATGCATGCATCGAAGCCTGATTTTAGGTGCAGAACAGCAACGTTTGTTGCAGTTGGCGTAAACAGTTGATGGGGTGTCTGACACCTTTTTTCCTGCTCCTGAACTTGGGGGGAGAAAGGCTGGCGGAGACCATCGCTTCCTCGGGCCTGGTCATGCTGTTCTATGGGGACTCTGGCACAGGGCCTTTTGGCCGCAGGGGTTTAGGCAAAAGGGTAGGAAGTTTGAGAGAATACCAGCTGTGCACATTGGATTGAAGGCAGTTTCAGGTTCTCGGTTGAAACCTTCTCGTAAGGTCCAAGAGGATTCGAATATATCATAGGCAGCGGACCGCAAAGCACTGAAATCAACCCCAGCCCTCTCGTGAGGAAGACGATGACGGCCAATGCTATCGCCAATCTCCTGGGCAAGAAGCTGTGGCTTGAACCGACTGGACAGATCATGTGGGTATCTAATGCATCCCGGACGTCCGCGGCAAAAGATGTAAGTGCCGACTTGCATTGGCAGGAAGGCTGTGTAGCCACGGAGCCAGAGAAACCATCATGGGTTATTATTAGCCATATAGTATATAGCCAAGACGTCAAGAAATACACACTTCATGCTGCACGCTTGGAAAGGACACCACGACGACAGACAGCATATCTCCAGCAGTAGTAATTGGGGTCTTGTAAGGAATGCAACCGGGCAAGGCAACAACAGGATGGACTTGCATCTTTGTTTTCGTTGGGCTTGCTTCCCGGTACGCTGCTTTGTGGCCGCAGAAGGCTTGCCAGTGTCTTGAGGTTGCAGCTCACCCTGAGCCCTAACTCGACCCAACTCCAAGGCTGCTGATCAATTTTCCGTCGCTTGGTGGTGAACAGGCTCGGACCCTGGGAATGGCGTGACTCATAGACAGCCGGCAAGCATTTTCGCATTATGAGGGAGGTTGCAGATTTGCATTTCAGTATGTCCAAGAACAAATGACGGTAGCAGAAAGTAGGCCAGCACTACTATCTTATTAGCAGTGGTAGAAGCAGAAGAAGATGCGCAGAAGTAGACGTAGAAGTGGTGGTTGTGGTGGTGGTGGAGGTGGTGGTAGCGGTAGAGGACTGCTGCCGGGCTAGCATGTCTTCATAGGAGCACTCTTAATCAGAACAGTAGAAGAAGTCAAGGGGGTTGTTTGGCTGGGAGGCATAAACACTGACGAAGGCCGTGGAGCGAGCCCGACAGTATTCAATCAAGGCATAGGCCAGGAGCAATAATTGTATCTATCTCTCCCTCTGTCTCACTCTCATAAGACTCGAGGTCTGTTCCATATTTCCTGGATGCACTTCAACTTCAATGCGGATGACTGTCGTACAAGGGCAGCCCGCCAGCCCGAAAGCCCTTTCGGCCACAGGCTGCCGGCTTTGTGAGGATGATGCTCGATGCATTGGAAGTGGAGATCGCCAGAACCCAGAAACCCCAGTGCACCCAGTAGCCCTCCACCTAACGAACGCTCTGCACTGTCCGAAACCCTAGGTCCTCAACCCATGCAGCCCTAGCCAGTGTCCCCTCACTACTCTGCTGGGTTGCCGGTTGGGGTCTGACGGCCACATGCCTGCTTTGGTAGGCTTTGTTTTAGACTTGTAGGGCTTTATCTACAGCAGGCTACAGCCGGCATGATTTACCGGCTGCACCACAGCACAAGGAACACACGTCGTTGCTTCATAGTCTTTAAAGCCAAGTACCTCAAGATCGTCCTTCTTGTAATGTTTTGCATTACCGGACCCAGCCTACAATCTCCAAGCCCAGCTAATCTTTCCGATACACTTAATTAAACCCCAATGCCCAGGCCCGTTGTCCAAACTCAAGAACTGTGCCGCTTGCATCCCTACACCCTAAACCCTGCGAGCCCGATGTACCCTAAACCCTTCACTATGTGGAGCCTTGCCTGCCTTGTGCGAGTGTGAGCATCGAAACCCTTCAACTGCCTGGAGCCGTAAACCCTTCCAGCCGAGCCCAAAAACCCTTTGTTCCCCAAACCCCCCAAACCCTACGGCGAAAAACCCACTGAAGCTGATGACCATTATTATTCCTTAGGGCTCCTTATTATATAAATACTGACTGTTTAAGGGGCCCCAAACCCTGAACCCAAATGAGTTGGGCCAAGGATCTTCCGCGAGTCGAAGATCAACGACGCCGAGCCTCGGGCGAAATCTTCCAGGGACCTCGGGACTTCAGGTTGGACGGTCAGTATGGGGGCCTTTATAATCAGATTTAGGCGGGGTTCTTATACTACGTATAACTGACTATATTTATAATAATAAGGAACCCCCCAAACCTTATTCTAATTATTAAGGCCCATACAGTACAGGATTCAGTTCTTTGGCAAGGCCTCAAGGCTAATGAGATGTGAGGGCTTTGGTTTTGGTGTTGTAGGCCTTTGGAGGTCTCAGGATGATCTCTGGGGTGAAGGGGGCCTTACACTGCAAGCATTGGGTACGGCCCCCACTCAGTAATAGTGGAATAATATTCATAATATAGATATAGTAGGACCTTAATAGTAGCCCTATTATAGACTCTTACTGTATGGGGGCCGTACCTAATGCAACCAAGATTTCTAACTGTAACCTCTGTCCTCACGACCTAGGCGAAAATTTGAAATGTCCATTGCTAGAGCCTGCTGTATACGTACGGTACGGTGCTAAAAGCGTAAACTATCCGAACACCCCAGAGGCTGCAAACCACGTAAGATGGCTCGGGCGAACCCTTGCCTCGTCTGGATTAGTCCGACGTCGAGTAGTGCTACTGTACGGCTGAGAGACCTCGATCTCCTGAGACAGAAATCTGAAACCAGAAAAAACGCACCGTGTGAGCGCCTGAGTACATGAAATCCCTATAATCCTCCGAGAAAGGTACTCTTCTTCGATGAGTGCGAGTCGATCTTCGAGTCAAGAGATCGGTCGACACAGCGCGATGCAACTCGACAGTTTCATTCAGTTTAGGGGTTGGGGGTCTCCTTGGGGTTTATGGTCCAAGGTCACTTGGGGCGTTGGAGGCAATTATATGTTTCTACATGGTTTTTCTTTGTCCTCTGTTTTTCAGAGAGGATGTTATAGGGCTAAAGGTCTCTTGTGGATTTTTTTGGGTGGGGGGGCATGGTCTTCTGTTTGTTTCAAAGCTCCAAGGATGTTTCAGGTTTAGGACTTAGAGGTGCCAATGTGCGAACCCCTATCTTGCTCTAGAGGTTGGTGGAAATATAGGAAACCGGACGAGTAAGTCGGCCTGCATCGTTTGAGTTGTTGGGCACTCCTTGGCCCTTTCTAGGGTGCATGGTTTAGATGAGCAGTGCGCTTTCGAGCTTGTTTTGTCTCCGTGTGGAAGAGTCAAAAAACTCGAAGAATGCGCGACGTTTATACTGTTGTACATATTCATCCACACGTAAATGTTTGTTGCGGCCGTGGGAAGCAGCGACGTTGGAAAAACCGTGAGGTTAACATGTTGCTGACGGAGCTGGAACGGCACGATGGCACCTCGGTTTTTGCTTGTTTGTGCTTCGCAGGAAGCTTGGAAGAGGCCGAGGGTTACACTTTGGGGCTTTTGGGGAGTCTCGGAATCCGCCCTCAGAGCATGAGTATGCCCTTGTTCAATTGCAGTCGAGCCAGGTATGATCATCTTGGCGACAAACCGACCCTTCGATCTGGATGAAGCCATGCATCGACGCATCACCTTGGCCATCGAGTTTTCCAAGCCGGACGGCGGTCAGCAAAAGTCTTGTGAAAAAAGTGTTGGAAGCTAGTGGTGAATAGGCTAACATAACAGGGTCAGTACAGATGGGAGCAACTGTCAATCGCCAGAGCGTCAGGCCTTACCCGTCCTCACCCCCAACCCCACGTGGCCAAAGAGCCCCCTTCGAGGATCATGTACTTCGGCAGCACATCTGGAAGTCCTTACTCCCTGCGAGCCTTCCTCTGGCGGACGACGTGGATCTGGCCGCGCTCGCCATGCGCTACGAGCTCTCTGGTGGTCCTCTTGCCGCCATTTTTTAAAGCGCCTTCTCAGCCGACCCACCCGTTGACCTGCGTGCCCAAAGAAGTATTGAAAGCTGTTCTTCCAAATCAAGCTCCGAGCTCCGAGGTTTCATCAAAAATGCGATCCTGACAGCCTTGAGCATTGCCTGCGCACGGGCAGAACGCAGTGGGGCGTCAACGCAGCCCAACGACGTGCGCGTGACGCAGGACGTTTGCAAGAGCATCAGAGTCGCTGAGATGAGGGCTGATGATTTTCTGCCGGACTACTTAGGCAGTTTTTCTCCGGTGGTTAGGCCATCGTGTGCAAGATGTTGACGAAAAGACCGTAAAGTTGTTTCGAGAGCATCGACTGATTGTCTTGTTGAATTGTTGTTTGCTGCCCCCGAAACCCCGAGCCAAGAAGACGAAGCTTCGAACCTTGAGCCCGATCCGTGAATTGCGACCTTCCTGAAAGGTCAGTCCAGCCTTGAGCAAGCCACAGACGCCAGGCTTAGGCAAGAGATTTACTCTTTCGCCGAGCACCTGAAACCTTTCCATCCTGACCCCAAACTCTCAACCTTTCTGGTATGCAAGCCTGAGATCATCTTCCCACAAAACTGCAGGAAGATCTGGCCAAGGGAGCCCAGCTGCAGCTACGGGGCCTCTCGGACCTTCTTGTCGTGATTGTGGCTGGTGCTGGTTTTATTCGGGCAGCTGGAGTACACGAGCTTGGGTCTTGCGTTTTGGCAGGGTCCAGCATCAATGAGACACGGGTGAGAGGGTCAAGGACCATGGGAGTTCAGGTTCAATGCTTATGGTGCAGTCAACACCTACTCTGGTGGATAAGTGTCTAGCGTGCAGGCAAGGCAGGCACGGCGAACGGCGAGGGGATTGTCTCCCCGCTGGTACACGAATTTAGAAAGCATCGGTGTCGGTGACTATTTGGGTGGATGATGGTGATATTGTTCATGCAGGCGCTGTTCCATCTACTGCTAACCCCAGCAAGAAGGTGCAAGCCATCCGTGGCCGGGACCCTCCACAAAGACGGAGCTCGAAGCCCAAAAATCACCTGCAGCATGTTCTTTCCAGAATCTAGAAATCTGTGTGTTTAGCGATGTTTGTTTATTTAGCATAAATCCTATGGAAGCATAGGCTCTGTAACCGCCACTTACGCCCCAAACCTCCGCGAAGTGTTGCGCCGAGGCCGCCTGGCCATGCGCAGCTTTGAACGTCGAATTGTGCCCCGTAGCGGCCTGGAGTGCCTGGCGCCTCGGATGATGCCTCTGCTTTGAGCTTGTGGTATCGTCACATCGTGGTGTGGTCTTCATTCAGGACTTGCGAGACTTTAGGCCGTCGGCCTGTTGTGCATGCAGATTTTGGGTTATATGGAATAGACGTGAAACATCTCGCTTGTGGCTTTGCGTTTGATGGTCGGGCACACGTTACCGATGGCTTTCTGTTGTGTGTCTTTTTGCTGTCATGGGGTGCCTTGCTCGAATTGAAAATAGTTCGGGTATTACACGGCGGTAATGCGGTAGGGTGCTCGCATGAAAGCTCCGACTGAACGACGGCGACGGCGACAACTAGCCATTTTAGTAATTAGTTTTCTGACTACAAGGCTAGCGTACACAACTTCACTACGAAAACAGAGGAGGAAAGACATCTCGATCACTGGCGGCATTTCCACGGGTCTTCGTGATGCTCATCTTCTGAGTCTTGACTATGGCGTCCTGCTTGTGTCGCAAGTCTCGCACAACTCCAAGGCTTAAATTGCAAAGATTTCGAAAAAAATCCGACCGTGGCATAACCCAGTACGTGAGTGTTTGCTTCCACATGGTAGGTTAAGACAGAACGCAAGATGAGGATAAGTATTCCGTCGTGCTGTCAAGTCCCATGATTACAGATTCTTCTCGGCATGATTTCGGGCTTGTGACTCGAAGCCGGGAGCTGCCTGCGGGGCGTCGGGCCCTGCATGCCTGTCGCAGGTTTGTGGGCCCAAGCTGCGGGCGAAACTCCAAGAGGTCATCGATTTTGAGAAATCGAAGATCCTCGTCGGGTCGTATGGAAGGTTTTGGGGTTTCAGGTCTCGGGTCGACTGACAGTTCGACGTTTATTTTGCACGGCTTTGCGGGCAGAGGGGGTGGATTTCAAGGCCAGGCTCGCAAAAGCAGATAGGAAAACAAGTAGTTCAGCTCTGCGGAGTATTGCATTTTGTCCTGGCTAGAGTGGCTAGAGTCAGTAACGCTTGTTGGGGTAATGAATAGTGAATAGTTAGTAGTTCGTGGTGCCACTGTAGTGGTGATGGGTGGTAGTGCGGCAAGAGGCCGCGACAATCGGGCTTACAAAACGCAAGGGCCAAATGAAAGGGGACGTCGCCCCAGGAGAAGTGCAGATTTTTACAGCCCCCCCCCTGCCAAAATTATTGTATTCATGAAAGTTGCCATGGTTTCGCCTTCAAGGCGATCTGCCGCCTTCCGCCATTCAGCATCCATATGTTCGAACAGGTGGTAAAGTCATGAACTTCAGGCCAACGGCAGCAAGTGCAGTGCGCGGGTTTCGTTTTTTTTTTTATTTGAGTGTCAGCGTCAAGCTGCATGTTTCAAGCCCATATGATGCCAGCAAATTATTATCATTCTTCGCACCACCACCGCCACCACTACTAATGTCTGTCATCTCAAGTCAGCGACCATGTGGTCTGACATGCCTCCTATAAGCCACATGCAGGCTCTCAGGAGTCAGACCATAATTACTCCTGGTACTTACTTCACCTCTCATTCAGCCTGCATTACTCCTTTATCTGCGAGCCCAAAAGCTGTTGTAAGGACCGTCCTCTACGGGCAGTGGGGTTTCGGGGGACGCACGGCCTTCAGTGGGGGCCAGCCGGAAATCGGTTCTTGCGTGCTCCTTGGCGGCTGGTGACAAGAGTTTTGGGCCGGGAACGAAAACCAACGCGATTCGCAGCAGCATCAGGATTTGTAATTCAATTCCTGAAGCTCAAACTCTAGCCCGAAGTGGGATGATGAGCATGCAAACTGCACGGCACCTTCAACTTGTAAGTCAGGTGCATTCCATTAGGGCTAACACTCTGAACCTGTGGGCTTCTGCTGCACTTCTCTAGTCGCGTGGCCTCTGAGCCAGAACCTTAGCAGGGGATTTCTTCGCGTCTTGGGGTTCCAGGGTTTTGAGAAGATGGGGGTTACTGTGCTAGGCAAGGGACAATGGAGTGATACAAGCCACTGTAGCCGACCATCAACAGCTCACAATGAGCTTCAGGACCTGCTGTTTCAGTCCGCATTCCGTGGTGTCGGCATTGAATGAGGGCCTTGGTTCTTGTCAGGCGACAGCAGCTTCTTGCAAACGGGGCCTTGGCCCGACAACCTAAAGTTGCAAATCAAACATGTTTTGTGCGGATTGTTCACCTTGAGGCTTCAAGAGCAAGGTTCCCCCAGGCAGGTGACGGGTTCTCTGCGAGGCCCCGAAGTTTAGAGAAGGCGTGCCATTGAAGTGGGAACCGAAAGCCCCTCCCTATGGAGCGCTAAGCTGGAGGTCCTTCATGATGGTTGCTGACTCCTCGAACCCGAAACTGACATCTTCGCCCAGGCTCTTCTATGGGCCACCAGGAACTGGAAAGTCTCTGGCCGCGCAGGCCATTGGCTTTGAGGTGGGCCTTCGTCCAAGCTTGGGCTTTACATGAGCTGGATTTCGAGAGTTTTGGGTTGGGTGGGGCTTTAAGGGATGTATTGGGAACTCTGTACAGGATCCTTTGTCCACATTTGTTCGAGACATCCGAGTATTCTGACGCACAAGTCTGGAGTGTGCAAGTTGGGATTCACGGAATCATTCCAGCAGCAGTATTGAAGCTCCAACTTGAGGTGGGCAGTTTACGGTTGCCGAGTCAGTACTGGAAACCTCAAGCCTTAAACCCTAAACCCTAACCGAATACGGCCATTTTGGCTCAAGCCCTAAACCATCTTACCTTGAGTGGACGCTGTAGCGAAGCTCTATCAGGACTTTGGGGGCTATGGCACCGAAGACGCTGGCGGCAACCACGCCGCCATTGGCCCTGGGGGCATCTACACCGGCCGATATTGCTGCCTTATCAACGTCGTCGACAGCTTTGCGCATCGCTCAGCCTGCAGCTGGCACAGCAGCACCTGTCGCTAAGGCAACCCAGCCCGGCTACGCACCTTTGGAAGTCTTATACCGAAGGTGCCGGTGGGCTGGGTGGAGGGAGCAGGAGACGCTATAGCCTTCAGAGGCCAACCAACATTCCCTGTGGACTGTGTAGGGAGTTGGATTGTTGTTGGGGTGCCGATAGGTCCTGCAGACCTACCCACGCGCTTTCTCAGAGCCGACATGGCGGAAGCGGAACTGTCTCCGTGTGGTACGAGCCACAAGCTTCGCATCACAGGTGAAGCTCTCTTCGCCGTCATCAGGGCCTCAGACAGGCTGAACGAGATGAGAGCTGGAGCTCCGATGCCCATGGCGTCTGGCATGCCGTTGTTCAACACAGGCGCTAAGGCAGGATACGCACAAACACCTGTCGCACCAGCGGTTTTGCCATTGGCGACAGTGCCCGATGCACGTGGCGGGCCTCAGGTCAGAATGGTGGAAGAGATGATCACACACAACGGTGGCTTGGTGTCACCCAACTTGGCCCCTGCCCACAACGGGGTAGCTGACTTGGTCGGCCTGGGCGCTGAGGTGTCCCGTTTCTATGCCACCTATGACGCAACTGGTGGCGGCTCAATCATGCCGTTCAGCGTGTCCGGCGCGATATCGCCGACCCCGCAAGGCCTGCGAAACCACATGCGGATCATGAATTTCCGAGTGTTGGATACCAACGATGCCAAAATGGCCGGGGCCACGTGGGAGAACGCGGTCATGAAGCCTGGCTTCAGAGTACCTGACGAAGTGGGTGCGAAAGCGTGAAGTTGTTCACTTTGAAGGTCCGCAACACGGTCAACAACAGCCCCGTTACCCTTGGCATCAGTTGCTGCGTTCCTTTAAAGTCTGTGGAAGCCGTGAGGCTTGGGGCAGCCGTTGTCAACGGACGGTACGCATCAGCTTTCGATAGCTACAACAGGGTTCTCGGAGCAGGATGGCAGGGCCATGCTCTAGGAGAATTGGTAGCACACTTTGGGTTCGGTGTGCCGCCGATCAGAGAGTTTCGGTTCTTGGCATGCAACACGGTGACGATCGTCGCTAGCACGCCGGCTGTCACGGGGACGACTCGTCTGGCAACCCATCTGAAGTCTGTTGGAATCATGTTGGCTCCATCCGAAGCTGCGAAGCCAACGAGGGACGAAGCGTTCCAAAAGACAACTCGCGCCCTGTTTCTCGGAATGTTCGCTGCTGCAGCGACCGATAAGGCCGCAAAGGGGCATCTTCTGAATGCCAGCAAGGTGCGACATAACCGCAGACTGGAGATGTTTCTGCACCGGAATTCGGCAGATCGTGTGACAGTGAGCAACAGTGCCACGACCGACGCGGTCCTTGCAGCCTCTGAGACGGCACTTGCCTCGGCAGCGACCGCAGCTGTTGCGCCCCAGCCGCCGATGCAGATCTCAGCGCCAGGCCAAACTGCGACCGGTGCATCCGCAATGCAGACACACCTGGCACAAAGAACCCAACGGCTGAGGGCAGATGCGGCGAATGACGTGACCGCCATCGAGCAGTCGGCTGAGATGCCCATGGACCAAATGAACGCAAGACGCGAACTACTTCATTTTGCAGGCGGCTTTCAAGCTATCGCGCTGCTCAGTCCGCCAAGTCCGCTCGTCGCCTGTTATGTCGATCCTGAGGTCTGGAGGGCGTCCGAGTCGACATACCACAGGCATGCCTTGCTGTCCTGGGCCGAGTCTGCCCTGGGGCAGGGGTACGCGGCCGAAAATGCACTGTCGATTGCGTGGGAAGCACTCCCCGCAGGCCTCCGTGGGTATTTTCCACACGATGTGCAGATCTATTGCACTGCATGCACTCGCCTCAGGGAAGAGGCAGGCTTCGCTGCGCATGACGGAAGCTGGTTGATCTGCATTGATGTCGACAGGCTCATGATGCTGCGAAGAGGCATAGTGGACTCGCGAGAAGCCGCATGCGCCTACGTTCGCAAAGCCGTGGAACACCTTCTGCCTTACCACACTATCCTCGGTGCTTACGCATTCTCGAATGAGGCAGACAATTACGCTGTCCCGGCTAGTTTCGCGGCATCGCTTGATGATGGCATGGCTCGATTGAACACGAAGGAGACAGTCCTCGGACTCATAGCAGCAACCTCCAGAGGGGTGGACGTACGGACTGGCACGACCGCCGCCGTCGCAGAGGCCATAGTGAAGCACGCTGCAGGAGACACAGCCGCCGCGTACTCTCTTGCTGGAGAGACAGGAACGATCATTGGGCTCGCAGCAGTCTCTGGGGTCACGCCCACGGCGGCGGACGTTGCAGGACTCCCGACAACCATCGGCGATCGACTGAAGGGCCTCGCCGGACCAGAGGCCAAGAAGTTTGCCAGCCCAGCCCATGCCAGCTCAGCAGGATACTACTGACTGCAAAGCTCGTGACCACGCACAACGGCAATGGCATTTCGGACAGAGCGCGGAAGCTGTACAAAACAGCATTCTAGACGCCTTACGCCTTGCACAGCGTCAGATTCGGCACAGCACGCAGATGCCGCCCTTGCCTCCGAGAGCGAGACGCCATTCGACAGTGCGCCGTCTCTTGTTGAGTTGCAAAAAAAACGGAAGGGAGAGCTCTGAAGTGTATAGTTAATCGCTTGTAGTCCCTCAACCTGAACCTTCCCTGATACCAAACCACTGACCCCCGCCCGAGCTGACGCCATGGCACCAAAATATGAACTGCCATCGTGTCTGCAGAAGCCGGAGGACTTGCGAGGCCCTACCTCTTCTGATGGGAAATGCCTGAAGTGGGAACGTCTGGTATGGCACACTATCCCTGCACACTGACCCAGCCAACCAGATGCTGCTTGCTACGAACAGGGAGAACGCCCTGGCCATGCTGCGTTGAGACGGTGCGACCTGCGTGACTTCAGCTTAAACTGGGAAGCTTTTCGCGAGGTGTCTGAGCTGCGCTGGTATACCCTACCTGCTGCAAAGATGCACCTGCCGGCATCGTGGACTGGTGTGGCGGGATTCCAGGGGTGGACGAAACCGACGGAGGAGACCCCGTCGCCAAGCATGGATCCTTAGCCTGTGGACAACTGCGTGCTAGTGGCCTTTCGCGAACACGCCCCGCGCTGTTGGTGGTGCCCTTACGAGCAGTATACCTCACGCCCAGTTTGCGCAGCTGGCCTCTGGACAGTAAGGCTTCACAGTCTCTGACAAGGCAACTGAGGTCCCAGCAACACAGCACCGCTCCCTAGGGGACTTTCTGGCCGTGTGGAGAGAAAGGTCTGTTCAGCCAAGCCTGAGAAGTCCCTCGCTTGAGCCAAAGGGAGAACCCTACGTTCGCAGTGCTTGTGCTTGCGTCTACACCAACATCTGACCTGGGTGATACCTTTCGCCTGAGCCTACGACCGCTTGTCTCACAAAGCCTTTGGAAAGTTGTGCCTTGTGGGAATCGGCGCAGAGCCCCCGGTTATCCAGTGTAGTTTAGAAAGGCTCTGAGTGGATTTTGCTTGGCATGTAGCAAGCTCAAAGTAGCACGCAGTGTCCTGTTACTGAATATGCTAATCATATGTGTGTATTCGCGTTCAATGTAGCCTGTAGTGCTGTCGTTCGGATGGACACTGTCACCAGAGTAGGGAGATTCTCCCCTTGAACTATGCTTGATCTTAGTGTCCTGCTGTATATCCTTGTGGTGACCTGGCACAAGTGAGAATCCAATTAGTCCAATTTCGCACCGACTCCGCACCTGAGAACCTCGCCTGGCTGTGTCCGAGTTGTGAGAGCGTAAACCCTAACCGAAAGCGTTACGATTGCAAGGTCGTCGTGCTGTCTCTCGCGCTTTTCTTGCGGGAACCTGCTGCTCCGAGGTGGGCCGAGCACTGAAGGTCGTCAACGCTGCAAATGTCGTTGCTTGGCTGTGGAGCGGTTTGTCGAAGATACTGACAAATCCGACGGTAATGCTATGACAGTTATACTCCCAGACCCTGAACATAAGGTGGACAAGTATGTCGGGGAAACTGGCAAGAACATCGAGAAGGTGTTTGCCGAAGCAGCTGGACAGCAAGACGGTCCCAACTCCGGAGGGTAAAACCGGGGCAGAGTCTTATATCCAATACACATAATTTGCACCTCAGGCGCGAGCCATGGAAGCCATCCTTGTCTTCGACGAGGCATTGAACTGTCTGTATCAAGGAGTCGGTCGTCCAACGGAATAGGGACCTGGTGTAGAGTGTCGCTCCTTTGTCACGAGGGGATCTTCAATGTGAGGTTATTTGCCCATATCATGTATCAGGTGGCATGCATGAACTTTGCCCTGGCCAGTAAGTATGCAAGCATTGGATGCCTTTGTGGAAAGTGGTTGCAATGGTTCATGCGGGCGTTGTCATTGTTGTTGGGGGCGATGAGTCATTTTGTTTCGTCAGGCAGAGGGCCTGTTTGGCAGACGCAACGCAGATGCCTCCAGTAGTGTGGTCGCCAGGCGCAGATTGGAACTCGCTGCCCTTCTTTTTGTGGTTCAGGTCCAAACAGGAGGGACTCGACGAATTGCGTACAATGCATGTGTGCCCGAAATGCTGAGTCGGGAACCCGTAGCTAATTATCTAGCATTTCCTGGGGTCGGGGTGTTAGGTCTTGAGCTGCCAGGGGTTGGGATACATATGCTGTTTCAGGTTTAGCGTGTTTCAGAAATCAAGACCATTGGGGAATCGTTGCCAATCGATGTCTGTTCTGACACGGGCAGCGGATCCTAGATCCTGGATGTTGTTTATGCTTTCATGTGCAGATAGAGCGCCGACAAGGTACAATAGGGCCGGAGCTGCTGCAATCTGCATGTTGCGTCATGATGCTGAATCTCCCAACTCTCCAACCTGTCCTCCCAGTGTCTTACTGAACCTTGAATCCTTGAACTTTTTGCAAGAGCCGCAGACACCCAGGACAAGCACGCCAATCTCGATTCGGGTTTGTTGAACCTTGGTCGCAGAGTTTGCGGTTTCGGCTCACATTCGATGTTTGGACAGCTTGGCAGATGACGAGGACCTTCTTAGCCTCGAGCAGAGGTTTAGAAGGGGCGTACAAGAGCCGGGCTTGTACAATGTGCACACTAGACAGCTTCATCTCTTGGACTATAGCGGCTCATGATTCAGAGAGCCGCGGCCTTGTGCCTTGCCGGAAACTCTCAACGATGTCTACGCCTGCAAATGAGTGAGTGACGTTTCGGCCTTAGGAATGGCATGATTGCTTTTCAGAAATCGAAGGTGTAGAGCAGCTTCGGATTAGGATTGACAGCTTACGGTTTTGGAGTCCAAGCGAACTTCTGCTGTTCGTAACTCCAAGAATATGTCTTAGGAATTGCTTCGGGCGCAGGAAGTTTCGGGTTGAGGGCTCCATCCTTCCAGGCTCTATTGGCTGGAGCACTACCCAGGCAGGGCTTGACAAACCTGCTTGCACAAGGTTGCTGCTCCCTCGCCAGGCGTTAGATCCTAAACCCAAAGCTCGAAAATGCCTTGAGATGAAACCCGACCAGGCCTGTGCATCTTGACCACGAATGCCAAAGACGCAATTGATTCGGCGTTCTTCCGCCGGTTCCGATTCATGGTCGAGCTCCTTAGCTGCAGGGCAGATCAAAAGCACTCGAATTTCCGATCTTTGTCCTGTTGCCCTCGATAGCCTACATACGGTTGGGGGGGGGGGCACATGCAAAACAAGGGTTTGAGCATTGCCTTCTGTCGTGCAATGCGGAGGCATGTGAATCGCAGGCGTGAGAAGAAGGATCAGTGGCACCGTGAACATCTAAAGACTGTGCCATTTTCGAAACACGAAGATCGGATTCTGGTTTCAATTTTTGCATCTGGCCTCACAGTTGACCCGGATGGAGTTGTTCCAAAAGTCATGGTGCCCTGTTGGACATGTCCCACTTGTAGATTCAGGAGCCTCAAACAAATACACATGATTTCATTTCTCTGCTGCTGCCCGCTGAGATTTCCGCAGCCGGACCGGGCGACCAGCCTAGCCCTCAGCAGTTGCAAGTGGGACAGAGCAGGCAGCAGCACTCGGCGTTTCATTGTGTGCAAGAGAAAGTTTTGGGGATTCAGGGCTTGGTGCCAAAGACCTCAATAAAGCCAACGTTTAGGATGGCAAGTGAAAGTGAAGGGATGGGCCGGCAGGCAAGCGGGCGGTCGGGGCGTGCACGACGCACCAAGGAGCAAAGCTGTGGGAGTCCAGCCTGCCGAAGCAGGCAGAGAGGGTAGAGGGTTCAGGGCTCAGGTAAAGCTCAGCACGGCTCGAGGGCACAGCCTGAAACGGGCTAGTTAAGTTGCGTTTCCTTCTTGGTTCTTGCGAGTGCATCTGAGCTTGTTGAAGAGAGCGGTGTGCACATGTGTTAAACTTTGGGTGGGCTTCACTGAGAAAAGCTGAGAAATAACTTGGGGTATTGGATACATGGATACTGAGGTTCAACAAGAACTGCAGTTCCGTATTGGTGCTGCCCAATGCCTGGGTGTCACTCGGTTCTAAGATCCCTATATGAGTAATACTGTCCTCTTGTAGTCCGCACTGTATGACTGCGAATATGGGGGTTTCCGAAACTAGGGGACCCTAATAAAGCACCCTAAATAGTAGGATCCTTAATATAAGGACCCCCACATACGGTCCCCCTAGTTTTCGGAAGCTCCCATATCCATTACCCCTGAGATCCCTAGCAGGCTCCGCGGGCCTCGGATGTCGACTTCCAGGCCCATGCAGGGACGACAGTCGGTGGTGGCAGAAGGAGATTGCGGATGTTTGTTCGTTTGTTTTAAGTTCTGGGAGCTTGTAGAACTTCAAATCTTCGCGTTTGCCTAGAGTGCGACTTCGAAGGAAGGGGTTTGAAGAGTCGTTCGAGGTATTCGGTGTGTCAGTTCCTTGCTGGGCTCAGATTTTTCTTCGTAAACAGAACACCAAAGGAGCATGGCAGGGGTGGTTCTACAAATGACTCTACTACATTTCGACTCAGACTCCAAGAGCCACACCTTCCAGGCTCTAGCCTCGGAGTTCGAGAAGTTCGCCGGCGGCGACATCCAGCACCGTGACCTGTGTCCTTCTTTGGGGTCATCTTGGAGGCGTCAGGGCAGAGGATTCCGGATTTTGCCATGAGAAATGGCAAAGACCCGGCGCTTGAACCCCGTCGTATCCGCAGCCACTGTCCGGAGCCAAACGCACACTGCAATCTCCATCTTCGCCATCAGTGTCGACCTGACTGTCGGCATCATCATCGCCGTCATCAGCATCATCATCATCATCATCTCCACTTGGCGAGCATCGCCACCACCAATTGTGACGGCAATAACTGCGCTTCAATCACAACAGCACCGTTGACGATTGCATGTCTTGTCTTCCAACTCCTCGAGCTCCTGCAGCCGAAAACAAGGAATGCCGTGATCCGTGCCGCCTCAAGGGCTGCCCTGCGCCCCGACGACGGGAAGCGCTGGATCTGCATGGCGGACCTACGACGCCTGGGCTGCGGGAAGTTGATCTTCGAGTTCGGGGTTTGGGTTCGGGATGCATTCGAGGAGCTTCGATGTTTGAGAACTAGTTACCAAAGCAAGAGTCACTTGCACATCATGTCAGGCATTGGTAATTTCCTCGCCGTCAGATCTAGACTAAATAAACTTTGCCTCAACCCGCAGCAATTGAAGCAAAAGTGTGCGCATCAAGTTTCATGCCTCCCAGCCACCCGGAAACCCAAACTCCGGAAATGAAGGGCCTAGAAATCCTGCATGGCGAAACTGATGCTGTCCAACTAGCCTGGAAAGCTCGACATGGCGAAACTGATGCTATCGAGCTTCTGGAGAATATCTGTCCTGGGCGCTCTTCCTGCGTTTTTGGGTCCACTGTATATGAGATTCTAGACCGCTGTTCGGACGTCTGCAGCCACTCCCCTGAGAACTTTCTGAGGTGAAGCTGCTCGTACCGAGAGCAACAAGGCAGATGAGTCCTTACAGAGACTCTACACCTGAAGTTTAAGGGAAGGAGCCATCATCCCTGCAAGGGAACGGTGCGTTTCCTTTCCAGATCATGGGGCTTGTGGCTTTGTTCCCCATGGTTGCGAGTCAGATCTCTTGGCTCAGTGGTTCTACTACAATGCATGAACCTTTGGGGACAATATGCATGCAGGGTCACATAGAACCAGTCATAGGACAAGGAGTGCAAGAAACTTGGAGTTGGGGGGGGCTTCAAGGTTTGGGGTTTTGATGCGGCAGGTGTGCCCGCTGCGGTGAAAATGCAGTCCGTGCTTGGCTTGTCTTGGGGAAGACGACCGAAGTCGCATGTGTCGCGTTAGACCTGCTGCGGCAGGCAAGACAAGCATGCAGACCAACCGTCAGTCATCAACTAAATAGAGCGGGACTGGAGAGTAGAGCTGGGACCAGCATGATGGCCTGCAACATCGGTATGTTCTGTGTTCCCTAACTGGACGGAGCTCATGCAAGCACGTGGTCCGGAGGTGCACCGGTGCTAGTATGGCAACAGGCTGTTCTGAGACATCTATGTTTGCCGAGGCATAGACGACTACGGTAGACGTGGGAGTCCCGGAATTGCGGGACGGGACACAAACCCTACCGACAGACCCACCTGAAGCCGGAACCTGATGCAATCCTGTCATCCTAGAAGCTGCACTACTTGAACCGAACCGTTCTGTCCCCCTGGCTACCTTTGACTCAAAAAGGTGCGATCCCCAACGCCCCTTTCTCAACGTTTCCGCCATTCGCGAACATGATGCTGCCCTCCTCCTTCAACATACAGCCCCCATGTGGCCGCATCTTACCCGGCAGTCTGAACAGGCCTAGATGCCAGAAAGCTTTCCAGTGGTATATAGATGTGGGGATCAAACATACCTCAAGATGGTAAGTATGCATGCTGGACGAGGTGCGTAGTCTTGGGAGCTTGAAATCAGTAGCAACATTGAGTTGAATGGTCTGTATAAGTCTATAGTAGTTTTGTAAAGTAGCGAACGGTAGCTCAGTGAACAAAGGCCATGTGCACACGAGGTGCAAGAACAATCCAACAGCAGCGGTCAGTAGCGGTACACATTGCAGATGCATGGCCAGAATGGGCGATGAGTCTTCGTCTGGTGCTGCTGCTGACACTGGTCGAAGGCCGAATGCGTCCAGCCCCTCCGCAGGACCTGAGCCTTGGACCTGGTTATCTGGACTCCCTTCTGCTCTCACACGAGGGTGTACGCAGGGAGACCTATTGGTCTGGCACTGCTTTCCCCAGATCTTGCGAGAGCACAGGTGCGAACTATGGCTTGCCGGGAGAAGATCTGCCTTGGTCTCGGGGGCGCAGCGTTTTTCGTAGCTATGTGGCCTCGGACGCCCCAAACTCGGAAGAGCAGGAAGAGATGTCGAAGCTTGCGTGGGATCTGTCCCGCTGCTGGTGCACCTGCGGATCCTGCAGTGAGCTACTCCAAGTGTGCCCTTTGGGTGCGCTGACAGCTTTGAACCTGATGCGCGTAACATCCTCCGTGAACGTGCCCTCCAGAGTTGCCTCCTTTGTGAACACTGTGAGCGTTTGCTCCCACATGGATCCCTACGTCCTTATGACGAAGGTCTCCCATTGGCCCGAGCTCCTGCTTTCCAGCTGGCCGATCTTTGGATCCATCTTCCGCCTTTCCGTACAGGCAGCTTGGTTTATAGGATATTGCATCCGACTTATGTAAGCCGAGCCGGAAGAAATCCACCCTTCTACAGAGGAAAAAACCCACCAACGAGGTGCTGCATGATGGACTGCACGAAGGCCACCTTGATGGCATCTTTGCCGCACAAGTCGAACAAGCCCCGGCGGAATGGAAAGTCCATGGCCGGACCTGGGTGGCGGCCGAAGCTCGCCGAACCAACTTGGGCTTATCTGGCTTAGGGTTTTCCAGGCAGGCATATACAAGTCTGTGCAAAAAGGTTTCGGGTGTGAGCAGTTCGGAGAACTCTCTCTCCCGTCACACGCATCGGCCTCAGTACGGGTTCACAAAAAAAGGTTTCGGGTCTTTAAGCCTTAAACCCCTGTAAGGCTTCGGGAGTGCATGGTGCCTAGAAGCTGTGAGTTTCTGACGGCTAGCTGCCAGCTTGAACCTGAGAATTGTTTTGATGCGCTTGCGGGGACGCATGTGTTGGCTTTACAAGCAGATTCTGGAACGTTGCATTTCCAGTGTTTATGATACCTCCGGCAAGCTTGTGGTCATCATGACTGGCTGATTTCTGTTCTCGTGCTATTTTTAGCCAAGGGTCACTATGACAACTGTAGTGTCAACTGACTTCAAACTGGCCTCAGACCCTACGCAGCTCAGGAAAGCTTCTGCGAGCTTCTGGGCTTCCGTCCCACAGAGCAGAGCTGCCCGTTACTGCTGGCATCGGTGCTGGTGAGGCACTTTGATGAAGCCAAACCCTAAACACCAGGTGTTAAAGGTATCACCGCTTAGGATTTATGTTGAGCCCGAGCATCCAAAAACGAGCAAGCTCTGCGTTGCAACAACGTCGAGCACGAAGCCCTAAATTAAATTCCTAGCCCCCAAGGTTTAGGGTTTTCTGGTTTGGCGTGCTGGTTGCCCTTAGATGAGATAAGTTCCCAGATTGTCCAATCCTGTCGCGCGCTTTCTCATTCAGCGATGTGAAAGATAAACAAAGCCTTGAAACATGCAAATCGGGGCTTCAACCCTGACCGTAACCCTGCCTGCGAAGGATTCAGAGATCAGAGATTTTAGATACTAGACGTGCCTAACTCCAAAACCCACCGTCTGGATGAAGTATCCTGCTTCACATACCGTGGTTAACATACGCGAATTCAAATACATACACCATGTAGCATACGTGTATACATATGTTTATGTATGTATATATATATATATATCTAATATACATATATATATATATATATATATATATATATATACAAAATATATATTTATATTTATACTGATATATATATATATATATATATATACATACGCATACATAGTATTAGACATATAGATAGGTAGTTGTAGAGGTCTTAGGGTTTGGCAGACGGTCGACCGCAGACTGGCTGTGCTATCTGCTACACGTGCGACGCAGTACCTAGGTCCCTGTCGGCCCGATTCTGCAAAGCCTAAACTATCGTGAACCGAGATGCCTCATCTGGCTTTTCCGAGTTGTGCGAGGGTAAACTCTCAACACTAGAGACGGACTTCCTTGAGCTATTACACTGCAGAGACCATGCTATGCAGGCAGGCCCTGATGCTGGCGCGCTCCACGGAGAGCCAAGCTATTGATGCGATTGAGACGCTGGTTGGCCGTGCACAGGTGCTGGTGCACAGCGTGCTACCATTAGTTCCTGGTGTGAACGAGTGCATGAAATCGCAAAACCTCTTTTTGGGCTTGAGCCTGTTGCCGGAAGGGCGGAATATGTTTAAAGACCTCATGGAGCTGCAAAATCTCCTGGAAGGCTGGCTGTATATCTTACCCGACACTGCGGAAACAACTTTAAGTCCAAAGCGAAGCTCTGCGATTTGCCCGGCAGCGCGCGGGGCGCGTTGGCAGGGTGAATGGCTCCTGGAAACTGACTTCCTGAAGGATTTTGAGTCCCAGCTGAGCTATGCGACTTGAGATTCCCACCAGCAGGAATTTGATCTTTTTCTATTCCAGTCCAACAGCGGTTGACTTTGCACACCTCTTATTACCACTACTTATTAGTTCAACCCTGGGGTACGGAGAAGGTCACTTATTCCATACCCGAAAAGATTCGATGCCCTCCCAAGATACGCTGAGTCTGCGGATCTTCTCATAAGGAGTCGCTCCAGCATGAGCACCTGAGAGCCCCGGCTGGGGCGCCCAAGCCTCCCAAACCAGGTCAGCGGCAGGCCGGGGATAGTCTTGAGGATTTAGAGCTTCCGGGTCTGGTAATTTGATGGAGGTCGGTTAGGGAGTTCAGGGAGGGAAGTTATGCTGGGTCCTGGAAAGAGTGATTTTGAGTTTGCTGGGTTTGGGCTTAAGTCCGGAAAAGGCTTTCGTGGTGCACCTTATACACCAGTATATTGCAGTGTCCAGGAAACTCCGGGGAGTAAAAACAAGCAATCACCTCTACAATGTATGGCCCACGAGCAACGGATGCAGAAATCCCGTGGAAATGACGAAGAGCGAAGTTCTGTCTTACGCATCTTGTCAAACAGCTCTGTTGAAACCTTGATGAACATCTGTCCACAGTGCCAGCAGTCGTCTGTCCGACACCACTTCGGTGAGCATGGTCAGCAGCGCCCGCGGCCGGGATGAGCTCTTTCAACATACGAGGTATGTCCGAGCAAGGCAGGAGCCTCGCTCAGCAGGCAGACAGAAAGATGGGAGTTTCCGAAAATTAGAGCTACCTTATGTTGGGGTCCTTGTAATAAGGATCCTTCTCAGGGTCCCCTATGTTCGGAAACTCCCAGATCTTGCCTGTTGGCTTCCCTCAACCGCCCTACATTGCCCCTACCCGGCTCTGCTGACAGCCTTAGACCCCAACCCGATACCGCAAAACACAAAGTCTGACTCGTGAATCCAAATCCAAAAGCCCTAACCCTGGTCTGTTGTAGTACCTTTGTAAGAGCCTGGGAGCAGGCATGGGTTTGCACGCTCTTTGCTGGCCCGGAAGTACCGGAAAGCCAGGTTCCTTGGAGGGAGAGGTGTTGAGGGTTTTAGGGAATAGTTAGGGGTTCGTTGGGTTTGGGGTTTACGGGGATGTGGGGGTTCAGGCTTTCGAAGTTTATTGTTTTTAGAGTTAGGATCCATCTTCAGGGTGTAGTAGGCGTAGGGTTTGAGTTTCGGTTTGCCTGAAGTGGGACTGGTCAGCGCGAAGCTTAAACATGGACACCTGCAGCCGCCTAGCCTTTCCGAACCCTTAAACCCCCAAACTGCAAAGCCCAGCAGACGAAAACAAGCCCTGGAGCCGAAAAGACCACACCCGAAGGAGATGCTCCTTCAGCAACTCATGCTATGACGATCATAACCGACTCAGCACCCACCGCAACGCCTGGCTTGTCCGAGTGTTGGAGGTGGCCCTCCACGCCGAACTCATCCGCACCCTGGCCTACTCTGTGCGCCGGCACTCCTGGCACTCACGCCCTTTCGTGGTGCTTACCGAGGTGCAGGTCTAGAGTAACCCGTTCGCTCCAGCTTTCACCTGGTGCTTAAGTGGCTTTTGTCATTTTACAAGTTTTTGTTTGTACAGTACAGGTGGCCAAGTCTTCTTTGTTGCTGATGTGATTGTGCCTGCTGCTGTTGTTGCTGTTGCTACTTCTGGGATCTTACTGCTGTTGCTTTGTCGACATTCCCACTGCTATCACCCGAGTCATCACCGTCCATGGTCAGCAACATCGCGCCCACCACTCCCAGTAGGATCAGGCAGTAAAAGACCGCAGCATTCGCATCCAGGCCAGTATCCCGGATTTCATTCTGCAAGAGCTCCTGGCCGACGGATTGCTCATCGAGTGCCTTTTCTTCATGGGTGTCGGGGTGTGTGGAGTGAGTTTGACTTACAGCATGAAGGGTTGGAGGCCAAAAAGGAAAGTTCACGGAAGCCCCGAAGGTCCTGCCAAGGTGTTCGTGAAGCTTTGCATGATCTTGGGGATCCCACTGGTGCTCCTTGAGAACCATAAAGCATTTCTGAGTAGGGTATACCCGCACACCCCATCACCATTTCTTTATCACGGTTCTTGCATTACGGCATAGACGCTTGGGACTTTTGGCCCAGCGGAGGTTGCAGTGGGGGCCTGTTCGTCAGCAATGAGGTCGTCGTAGTTCAGAAAGCTTTTGAGGACAGGCTTCCGAGTATGCTAGTATGCTGGTGATGATGAAGATAGCACAAGGATGGCTTGATTTTGTTTATGACTGTAGCGACGACAATATCCCAGACGATGTTCATTGTCATATTAACGCTTGTGCATGGCAGCTTGAACGAATTCTGCTGAGCCGTAGCTCCGGTTTCGGATCGTCAAATGTTGGGCAGGTACTTCGATGCTTCACCCTTGCTCATGCAGGTGGGGCTTTGTTCTTGCTTGGCCTGTGCATCTGTTATCGCGTAAGTCTGTTCCTGTGATGCCTACGTGTTGAACAGTGCTGTATGTGGCTACAACTTGCTTTGCATGGGTGATAGTCATTACTTACTAGATCCTTTTTGACGATCGAGGCCCTGGGCTGTAGAACCCCTTAGCAAAGCCGGCAGGTGCCGCAAGACTTCGAATGGAAGCTGAGCTGGTTCTCAGGCTCCTGGTGGGGAGGCGTAGGAGTGTGGGAGTGTTTGGAGTTCCTGCGCAAGTAATACTTACTACTGAGTGTACTACACCAGCGATAAGAGGGATCATAAAACATGGTGATCATGGATTGGTTCTAACGTCCTTTCAATCTGAGCCCTTGCCCAAGATCTTTCGACTTGGATGCTAAACTCCGGCGAACCTGACCTAAACGAAAGTCTGTCAGAACCCTTGTTTCGCAAATGCACAGCAGCACAAGTTCCCAAGTGTAAGTTCCGGGATGGTGCTAGACTGCACTGCAGCCTGTGAAGAGCAATATTGGCGTATGGATCAGACTCTCAGTAGTCCGTGTACCGCCATCTGATACCCTTAAACCCTGTACACTAAAACCCTTAGCCGTTATAACCGTAACCCTGAATGAAAACCCTCGACCGACACCGCACCAGAGCTTTGCTTTCACAGGCCCGGGCGCGGCATGCGAAAGCCAAAACTGCCAGAGGAACCAGAGTTGCCACCCTAAATCCCTCAGCCACTCAGACTCCACTGCCCAAAAGTCCGTCTCACGTGATCTCGGGGCCTTCCATCGCAGGTCGTGGGCTGACTCCTACCATGGGACAGCGACTGGGTCTCCTTGGGGGATAATGTTGTAATGTTGAAGCCTAAGCAGGTGCCAATACTATGCCTTGAGGTCTTCGAGTTTTTACTATCTTTATAGGATGGTACACCCCAAAGCCATCTTCTAATGGTTCATCTCCGTTTTGTACAGTTGCTGTCCATGGTTAGAAGCTCAGGATAAAGGCTCAAGCATTGGTGTCAAGCTCTGGGTGTGGTGTTGAGGGTTGTGAACATTCGAACTCTCAGCTCGATGTACATCTCCCAGCATGAATAAACTTGGGTGTGTGTGGCGGGGGGTGTTTATGTACAGGTGCAGAGCATGCCTCAGGCTGGCCGTATGGAATTTGACTGGGTGGGACACCCTCGTCATGCTGGATGATGCCGCCCGACCTGCAGAAGGCAGAAAGAAAGTATGCAGCTGACGGTTAGGCAAGTTGGGTTCAGAAGGCTCCCCTAATTTGGGGCCCTACACTACTAAGGGTACTCGATAGGAACCCCCATTCAGGGATCTACTTTGCTTCCCGGCGGTCTTTAGAACCTGTTATTGATTGTTAAGCACCGTCACTAGTATGCTGCTGCTGCAGTGTTTTCGTCGATGGTATGAGTACAGTTGGAGTTGGTGGATCCTGTCGATGATGGTGGTGATGATGATGAGTGTTGTTGTGATTCGTTTCTTCAGTTAGTAACTTTTGTTTGATCTTGGTATGCTTGGGAGCGGTAGCGATTGGTAGTAGCAGCTTAGTAGCACCAGTGCCAACAGGACGAGGGGCAAGTGTTCGACAACCGTCGCTGCTCCCCACAAGTTCGCTTAACATCTAGTTTTGTTTGTCGCCGTGTGGTACTCTGGGGCGCTGCACAGGATTACCATGCAGGCTGGCTGAGATCTCTGCTTTTCGGAAAATACGTATGCCCAGAACGGATGATTACTCGGACAGCGCGCGCATGAGGTTTGTGTTCTATGGCACTTTGCAAGGATATGCTGATGCTAAAGCCGGCGGATGAGCTCTTTAGCATCCCGGTCTTCGCCATGTCCCACGACCCGACACCCATCGGTCATGCGTTGGACGATGGCGGGCAGAGGACACTGTTGGCAACGCACCGGTAAAGTGTAGCTTAGATGGATCCGCGAAGGTTCAGGTCTATATATCAAAGCCTTGACCAGCCAGTGGTTATATAAAATCTCAGTCTAGGACTACGATTTTTTTGCAGTGTGGCAGCATCCTCAAAGCAACAAGCTGAAGCGGAAGTTCCAATGCCGGGGCCTGCGGTTTTTCCGGACTTCCAGTTTTGAATTTGATGCCGTCGGCTCAGTATTTCGGATCTGCCAAATGGTGGGGCTTACATTGGAAAGGTATCAAGGAATTCTCACACTCCGTCGTCAGGCGGGTTCTGTACTGGATCAGCATCAGCGACCCTGCAGGACTCGGCTAAACAATGCTGCCCGAGTCGTACAGCCGTCTGCAAAGGTCTTCAACACCATGGTCGCAGAATTGCAGTCAGGTGCCGCACTATTGCTTCGGAAACTGGTCATCAGTGATGAGGGGCGTTGTGTGCCAAAGCGAGGTAGTGGATGGGGCTCTTACGCGACATGTAGAGAGTCGACCTTAGGAGCCGAAGTCTGAGATCTCACGTCGAACGATAGTTGGTGCTTGCATCGGTCCTTTCTTCCCCGATTCCCCACTCCCTGTGGTTCCCTCCTCGCTCTCTGATGGCAGGCATGTACAAAGATCATCCTCTCGTCAACTTCTGGGGGTATGACCTGCAGATCCTTGGCAACTATGGAGGCCTTAGTATATACTTAGAAAAGGGCTTTTGTTTCTCACAACAGTATACATATATTCGGAACGTTAAGGGGGCAGTGCTAGAAGTTGTCAAGGCCCCTTCCCTGACTTGGGGAGGACGCTGCCTCCAACAAAACATGCTATCTTTATCTCATCTGGTCGCACTCAGCTACCGAAAATCAGTTTATCTCATCTCAAAAGCCCCATTTTGGGCGGGCTTTGATGCTGAGTCGACCCTCGGAGGTGGGGGCCGGCGGAAAGACCCGAGCCCTAAGTCCTCTGGAAGCCCGAATCTACGGCCCGTCAATGAAGAATACAGAGCCTAGTAGAATAGGGTATCGGGAGTTATTAATAGAACACGTATAGCAGAAACTTTGAGCGGGATAGTATTACGAATTTTCTGCTTTGTCTTCTCTAACCTGGACAAAGATGGAAAGACACGGCTCCTAGGTTCTATAGTGTTGGCAGGCAGATTGACTTTTAGCATTCTGTCATAGGCTGTTGCATGTACTGGCTACATGCTAGCTGAACCGAAGACCGATATATGCATAGCAGCCTCAAGCCACTTAATCTCGCCAGTACCCAGGACACTGGAAGATGCGTTTTGGAGCCGTCGCAGTCGTCGAAGTGGCCTTGCTACCTTCGATGACACAAAATCCTTCCAGGGCTGCTCCTGGGCCAACAATAGCGTGCGTCCGTGCGCTTGAAATTAGGTTTAAGGGTTTGGGCCTAGGCGATAACGAGGTTGACGCCCAGCACGTTCCAGAGCTCCAGACATAAAGTTCCTGCAGAAACTGAGACGAAATAGCCAGGAGCACATCTGCTGGCAAGGGCCGAGATGAAGTGCTAGCTAGATGAAGACATCTTCTCTGCAGGAAGAGGATGCTTCCGATAAGCTTGTGTATTCCTAGCGCCCGGCTCCAGGTGGTAGCTCGAGGTGAAATGTCTCATGTTGGGTTTAGAAACGGAAAATGCAGCGTCGCAGAATCTAAGAGACTCCTACCGCGATCTGCACGGTTTGCCATGCTCACGGTTTGCCATGCCCCAGCCGCTTTTCGAAAGCCCATATACTGAAGCGGTGTGCAGTTTAACGGCAAACATGCAACAAGCAAAGGCACCATTGCTCGACCCGGCCTCGCACGCAAAAAGCAGCAAAGCCTTGCGGACGCCCTCCCCGACGAGGCTAGGTGTGCTGCGTGTGCTTTTTCCGAAGTGGGAGTAACTCTGGGTGCCTTGGTGATTGTCCTTGTACGACAGATCCTAATTACACGGAGGGTCGTCATTTTCTGACATTCCGAAGCAGAGTTCCCAAGCCCTGACAGATAAGCAGGAAAGCAGACGGGTTCCCCTTATTACAGTTAGTGGCCATCCAATACATCAGGTAGACAGAAGATTGAAATTTCGATTGCAACCTTCCCCGTGTCGTCTCCATTGCCGAAGCTATCAGAGATCTTTACAAATGTTCTTGTTGTGCGCGAACTGCGTGATCCGGAATATTCGGAGTTTGGGGTTCCAGGGTCAGCCCTGCGATTGGGAACCCGTCATCAGCTCTGCAAGGCAGAAGCACGTCGACTCCGGGAATTTGAGGCGATCGATCCGAAGGAGAGGTGTTTTTTCCCAAACTTCCCTTTGCTAATGTGCTGTTAAAAGGTCAATCTCTGTCCTGGAGTCTTTTTGTTAACCTCGGGGTCCCATCTTTGACTCCTCTGCTGTGAGAATGTTGATTGGCCTCGTGAAGTTTTTTGGCCTGTGCAGGTGTCTCCTTGTCAACCTCGGCCTGTTACCACTGACGTATCCCGGTGAATTTTGTCAAGCATTTCCGTGGCAGAGGGCATCGCCCCAGGCTCAGTGCCGCCGAAACTTTTCGCGGCAAGCAGCATGGGCGCGAGAGGAAGAAGTAGTCGAGAAGAAGAAGCTCCGAGCCATTACACTTGGCAATGTAAATAACAGTTGAGTGTGCGGATCGGAATGCCAATACAGACGACAGCAAGTACAGCCCCTCCACCCGCGCTTTGTTTCGCCTGGGTCGCATCCAGTTTATGCTTAAGCCGGCTTCAATGCATAAATGTATCATGGGCGTCGAGATTTAATGGTTGCCAGGACAGGAGTCAATCGGGGTCCTTTATGTCTGAGGTACAATTGCTCAATGTGTCAGAATGTCGTGCTCGGGTGTTGAAGTGATGTTCAGCTCCTGTTCATGCCGGGTGCGCTGCTAGTACCCATTTCCGGCCGCTGCCGGTGCTGCTCCTGCTGCTGTTCTTGCTCCCACGACGACTACTGCGAGGAGGATTATTAACACTACTACCACTATACCACCACAACTTAGCTGACCAGAACTGTGAGAACGGATAAGTATCCTTGCTGTACTGTCTTGAGTTAGGGCAGAAGTAGCTGTTCCTTCCGCCCGCACGCACAGTCTTGCAGAGCCCTCTGTACAATGGTTGGCTAGCTCGCTGTTGTGACTGAGTTTTATCGCTGTGTATGGGGGGCTCTGAAGTGCTGTGTAGCCGAATGAGACGTGTTGCCTGCAGTGCGGGGATCGCAAGAGTCCGACAAGTGGGAGCCAAAAATACCACCACCTACCGCAACCACAACGACCTGTAATTATACCATTATCACTGCTTTGAGTGTTGCCAAGACGACGTCTACAATTACTTAGTACCAGTCAAAGTACCATCTCTTTTCGTGCAGATCACGGGTTGTGCGCAGGAGGAGGTTCACTGCGTGCTCCCGGCAGACTACAACTTCTTCGTGGATTTCGTGAGCCTCCCCTCAACAGCTCGCAACCAGAGCCGTTGTTTCTTTTTGTTGATTCGGGTCTCTTGCATGTCTTGCATTTAGGGTTATCTTCATGGGGTGCATTTACAATCATTTACACAGGTCACTCAGAATTCTAGATCAGTTGAAGTTCCCAAAACAGTCAGACCCATGGTTTCACCTCATCCTGTGCTTCTTCTCGCTGTGTCTTCGCATGAAGTTCGTTTAGTGGAAAGACCTACAATGCTACATGATGATTTTCGTTTCTAAACCCGGACAAGGAGCAAGAACGTATTAATCAGCATCAGTTTTGGGGGGCAAGCAGATCTGCAAGACAAAGACTGCCAAAAGGCAACAAACTCAAACATATGTACTCATGAACTTGGCTTTCTGATGCCCAGGAGCGTCTTCCATCTGGTTTACTACTCCATCTCTCAGGAAGAGCTTGGGAGCTGGAGCACGCGGCAGCTCATGCGCAGCTCGTGTCTGTTTAGACCGGACAGTTAATACTTGAGAAGATATACCCTTAGATTCAACGGCAATAATTTCACCACCACCACCACCACCACCACCACCACCACCACCACCACCACCACCACCACCACCACCACCACCACCACCACCACCACCACCACCACCACCACCACCACCACCACCACCACCACCACCACCACCACCACCGCCACCGCCACCGCCACCGCCACCGCCACCGCCACCGCCACCGCCAGCGCCAGCGCCAGCGCCACCGCCAGCGCCAGCGCCAGCGCCACCACCACCGCAACCAGCCTCTAAGAGCAATAGAAGCTAAGAGCAACTCGGAGCAACTCGGAAATGAACCGCACCAAGCACAACAACCAACACCGTGATTGAAACAAGATCCTCCAAACTCTATGAACAAGTAACTTTGGCGGCCGTGAGGACTGCAATGATTCGAACATGTGCAGTTCCGGCATTTGCAGCCTGTCGTCACAGGAGTTGTGGCAGAGACCCAAAACAGATTCCTTTCAGAATCCGGTTATGCAAGACCTGTTTCCATTCCCGCAGGAGTTTCTTACGGAAAACCCAATGGGACAACGAATCACCAGGACCTGGGGCCACGAAGCAAGCCAGCCTCTGAAGCAAGGAAGAGCTGCGAAAATGCTGCGGCAGAGTGACTTGTCTATGGGGGAAGCTACAGCTTGCAAGAATTCGGGCCGTGGCAGTCTAGGGCTACAAACATCATGCATAGGCAAGCTTGACGGTGCAGTGGTCACGAGGTGCTGGGTCTGCCCTCAGAGCTCATCAGCAGGAGCGACAAGAGCTGAAAGCACCAACAGGCTGCAGTGTATCTCAGGTGGGTCTTTGATGGATGAGCCCCGGATTATCCACTGGCCTGGCTCTCTGCGAAAGCCATGGCAGAGGTTCAGACGAACAAGACGACACAAGAATGCATAAATAGATACGTAGATACTCATTTGGCTGCACCCATCTATGTATGGATGCCTGAGTCTATGTGTGTCTGTGTGTATGCTTTAATGAACATGTCTCAAGAATCTACATGTGATGGTTACTGGGTATGGTTGCCTAATCATTTTACGTTCGTTGTCATTATGCACACAAACGCCTTAAGAACATGTGCACTTCTGTATACAAACCATGAAGGCGTGCGTGCATGCCTGTAAAGAGGCGCGGAGATTATGACAAGTTGTGCATGTCGTGCCATGCTATGTCATGTCTTGCCCATGCCCATCCCCATGCCGGTATGTTGCTTATGTCTGTATGTATGTAGGTATGCAGGTATGCATGTAGGTGTTAGATATGCAGGGTGTAGGTACGTAGGTATTGCATGTGTGGATGTGTGGATGTTGGTATGTATGTATGGTGGTATGGTGAGGTAGGTATACATACACGTATGTATATACATATATATATATATATATATATATCTATCTATATCTATATCTATATACGTGTGTATGTAAGTACGCATGTATGTATGCATGTCATGTGTGTGTAATGTGTATATATATACATATATATATATATAACTATGTGTATATATATATATGTATGCAGGTATGCAGGTATGTGTGTGAATGCAAGAATGCATATGCACACATACACGTGCGATAATGTGGTATGTATGTACGTATGTATGTGCGTAGAAATGTATGTATGTGTGTGTTTGTGCTTCTATGCCTGTGTGCACGTCAGCACGCAAATGTGAATGCACAAAAGTTCGCAAACGCATATTGGGTGAGAAAAGTCTGAATACAATTTGTTTTTTGTATGGATGCATATATATATATATATATATGCATATGTATATCTGCATCTATGTATATACGTCATGTGTGGTAGCCGCCCCTATTATCGCTGCCAACTTCTGTTACTACGACAGCGGCTGCTCGTGTTGCTGCTGCTGCCGCTGCTACTACTAGCATTAGAAGCACTACTATGAATCCTGCTCCTCCCCCAGGCCTTTGGGTAGTGATCATCCCAGCGGAGTCAGCTTCTAAACTCAGTCCTAACAGTAAGCCTGCTAAATGCCCGTTGCCGTGAGCTCTTGGAGGATACATCCTCGAAGCCGCAGTTCCTGGGATCAGATGCTCAGGTGCTCTTGGGAATGTTTTGCTTTTGATCTTAGGGGTTCCATACAATTGAAATATTGGCTTCGGACTAGAGCGTCAGATTCCAGGATAGTGGAGGCAACGGCTAGGTGTTGGCATTCAGGCTAGGTCTGCCTGCCTTAATCTTGGTCAAACAACACCGCGAGCAAAACGAGAGACTGAGAGAGAGCGCCCGCACACACACACACACACACAAAACATGCAGATGCACACCCACCCGCACACACACACACATACACACACACACACACTGACTGACTGAGTGACACACTCAAATATTCAACTACTCATGCACTTCGACACACAAGGGAAACAAGCCCAGGATGTGGTGGGACGCACATGCAGACATGTGCCGGCAAACTGCGAGCCCATGCCGCATTTCCTGCCAGCTTGGGCAGCCTGCGGAATGATGGCGAAAGATCATGTCGCAAAGATCATATCGGCCCACGTTTGGCAAAGGTGAGCGGAGGCGCCAGTATCCCGACATCGACAACTCGTGCTTGATGGACTGGCGATGGCTGGTGCCTGCCCCAAGATCTGTTGGCCACATCCCTTGGATGACGGTGATGCGCAGGCACAGCTTGTCGCATCGCGAACAGCGCCCGAACGAGACGGCGACTGGGCAGGAAGTTGAGCGCGGACGGCCCTGCCTTCGTTGTGCATGGGCCGCAGAGCCCGGTGGGAAGGACCAGGAAGACGACCCTTGTGCACGCAGACTCCGCTGCAGATGCGCTTGAAAATCTTGAAATCTAAAGATCTGTTTCGCTGCTGTGTTGGTGCGTTTGCGCTTTGAGCTTCGGCTGCACCCTCATGTTGAAGCGCAGAACTTGGACATACGCACGTGGAATGTCCGGGTCGACGCCCAAGCCAACTCGGCGGTAGTTCAAAGTCAGCCTAGAAACAGAAGTTTAAGAGGAGTCGGATTCCAAGCCCTTCCCTCAAATAGCCTGCCCTGGGAAAAAACATAAATCCCATGGCAAGCCCGAGCTAGCCAACATTCTACTCATTCTACTCCATGACATATGCTGGGCCTACTGCTGCGATCTAAGAGTCGCTCCGATTGTAAGAATCAGGGCGAGAGAAACCGTATCAACATCATTATGGTTATTATGATTACATATGGATACTGCAAAGTTTTTAATTATCAAAACAATTGGTGTCAGTATGAATGCTCTATATATATATATACATGCATACACATGTTCACATATAGATACATGTATGAGATATTTCCGGAGATCACTTAGAACCCACACACACCATGGCATGTACGCGGAGGGCCCAGACAGGCCCTGCCAAGATAAACTAAGCTACCTCCAAACGGTCTAACTTGGTGAACTATCATGGCTGTCATGCTCAACCCTAAATCCCATGCTGCAGGTACAATAATGCCTGGTTATCGCTTTCGTTAGTGGTTGTGCAGCATTCTGTTCTTGCGAAGTTTATTTTTGGGTTTGCAAGCAATGCCGCGCCCGCGGCGGTCGCGCTGCCTCGGCTGCGCCCGGGGCTGAGGCCGTGTATAGTACATACCTCCAACACAAGGACGATTCCTTGGCACAACAGAGGGTGGCGGTCAAGGGTTCGCCTGGCTTGTGTCAGATTTGATAGAATTCAGAATTCCGCTTGGATGTGCCTCGCCTGGAGAGTCCCATTTTGAGCATCGAACACGACAGAGAAGTGTGTGTTTTCTGTCAAGCCTCTCTCCCCTGTTCCTGATTGGCCTAGCACTAGCAACCTTCGAAAGTCTGACCAGCTGTTCTGTGCCTACAGCTATGCGGTTGGAGTTTTGCCATCAAGCCTCTACAATAGATGCCCGAAGTAGAAACTGAAGATCTATGGCAAAGAGAACGGACTCACAGGCATGAAGCACACGTATACTTCTCCCTTCATTCAAGGGTCTCCGGTTAAATGAAGAGAACTCTTTGTTTCAATAAACCAATGAGTGTAAGAACACAAAGAGGGAACGAAATGATGGAACGAAGGTGCACAATAGACATCGTGAATGCAGCATATACACAGATGAAGATCTAACTATGCGGGCCCTTTGAATCTTGGGGTGGTTGCCGGATAATTGTCACGAGTGAGTTGTCGCTTCGAGGTTGTTTTGCTGCTCGTGGCGCTGTGCTTTCACCGAGCACGGCTGGCCTTCCTCCAAGCAGAAGAGCAGCCTGTCGAGAGCACCAGCGACACAGGCTGCCTGTCGAGAGCACCAGCGACACAGGCTGCCTCATGAGCTCGCACATAGGCACATGCACACGCTCTTTTTGAACCTCTGCCTGCTGGTATCCCTCGCGCTCTGTATACACGGATCTAAGTGTTTTGAGTTTAGTATGTATGCCTCCAATCCTCCATTGCGCGAATGAGAAACTGCCGTAATAAAGTGAGAGCAACGGCATTGTGAACCATGCAGACATGCATTCATGGATGCTCACGCATCCATGACAACATGTCAAGTTTGATGCGACTTTGTGGACCTTTCGTTCATGTCCATGGGAACGCGCATGCCGCGCATCCGAAATCTGAGGCCGTCAACGTCTTTAGATGCGGGGTTTTGGGCTCTACGATGTTGGTTTCATACAGCAAAGGCATCCGGGCCATGAACTCGAAAACGCTTGAAGTTTTGAAAATGAGAATAGTCCTTTTCCGGGTCAAGCATGAGGGTTGAAGGAACGCACAAAGTGTTAACGGTCCAGCACTACTGGGTATGAAGCAACTTTAGAGGCTTGGTAGACAAATGCTGCAGGGGTCACCGGTTCTTGCGGGTCCTTTGTGCAGGCAACGACCTCGACCTCAGCTCAGAGCGGGAAGTGCTTCCCGCCGAGGCACATTAAGCGAGTTGTGTTCCGGCCAGCATGCTCGGTTTCCAAGTAGCAGTAGCAGAGAACTCCAAGGAGGCGTTGATTAGGCGAATGGCCTCTGTTGATTACGTACCCAAGTCTGACATCTTCAGCCGATGTGCTACAGATTCTCAAGACCCCCTAGCTCAAGGCAAGAGCATGCCAAAGTCCTGGCCTGAGAAGAATTGCAGCTTTGTTGTGCCAGGTGGTTCCTGAACGTTATGATCTGCACCTGGAACTGGACCCAGAGCACTTGGACACATTCTCCGGTGAGGTTACAATTACGCTGGAAGTGACCAGTGAGACACCTTTCATCACTCTTAATGCCGCTCGGAGATGACCCCGATATGTAAGGCAAGGCTTTCTGTGCGGACTCAATCACGTCGAAGCCGAGCTTCATTCCGAACTTTCCGAAAGCTACAGTAGCCCTCGTGCCCCGAACTGCTAACGAGGATCTTCCGAGGGCGCTGCTCAGGACGATCCAGTCTTAATTGCACGACTTCCAAACCTATCCCGATCATGGTTTCCAGCACGGAAAACCCTACCAACCTGCCGGCCCGGCCAAGGCGCGTGCGCTGTCCATCGACATGAAGTCTGTGGTTTTTAGGCAACTGGGCTCGGATGCCGTACAGGCACCTGTGGATACTGCGGAGGATGCAGAGCTCGAGCGCGCAACCTGCTGGCAAAGAAGCTAACAACAGCCATCCTTCGGATGGCTGTTGCATGCTGTTGCTCGAAACGATGCCTGCTGACACTGCCTGAAAGTAAGTTCCGTGTAAATCTGAAGAGAAGTTTTGTCAGGAGGTTTGAGCCCACAACGATCCCAAGGTAAGTTTCCACTTCAGCGAGAACCTCCCTTTGGGCCTGGCAACTCTGCAGCTGAGCTACACAGGTCAGCTGGGCCAGGACCCTGTGGAGTTAATATAGGGGCCGCAATAATGAGAACAGGGTTCCTTTAAAGGGGTCTATAAGGGTTGCTATAAGGGATCCCTGTAATAGGGTACTAGAAGATATGGGCGTTAACAACCAATACTATCTTGGTGGCTCCTTATTATAATTATAGGATAGTTTAATGGGCCCATGTGGGCCCCCCAAACCCTATTCTAATTCTGAAGGCCCCTAGACTACGTTCTTGTAATTTCAAACTGTGTTATTTATCTTCGGGCTGTTTCCTGTGCAGGGTCAAGGAGAAAGCCAGTTTCCTGTTGGCTCATGGCTCGAATGCTTTCGTCCCTATTAAGATTCAGACTTCTGCAATCTTCTGCATGACTTTCTTCTGCATGACTTTCTTTGTAAGTGTCCTCTTTCATTGCAGTTCACTTTCGCCTTGTGGACAGGCAACTTAAGCCCAACAGGCTATGCTACGACCTGCAAACTGAACAAGTGGATAGGAGAGCCAAGGCTTTCCCAAATCGCTTGAGGGTGTTGTGCTTTTGCTCGCCCAAGCCCTTAATGAGCTTTCGACTGCCAGCTACAGCCTCAAAACAACAAATTATGGCTCTTCATCAAAGGCCACCTCGGAAGTTCACGCTCCGCTGCACTTGTCGGCTTGCACTGGCACCAGGAGTACCGTAGAATCCTGGGTAACTCCATGAGGACTGTAATGGATTCTGCAAGAAGTTTTGTCCAACTTATTCTGCACCTCAAACAAAGCGGCAGCAAGTGTCCCGGTTGCCACCGACGAGGACATGGCGGGTTTGTACACCAGCAGTCTCTTGGCTTTCACGCTGTGGAAAGTACGAAGACGTATCCCTACAATTAAGGCCCCCTTAGGGCGCAAGCATCGCTACAGTCGGGACTTATACTTTGTCCCTTTAAAGCATGTCCTGTTGTAACTTCGGGGTTCAAGTATATGCATGCATGATATACATATGTATATGCTACACACACATATATATATATATATATATACATACACATGTATGTATGTGTGTATGTATGCAGGCCTGTACAAGTATCTCTTTTTGTCTCTCTCTCTCTCTCTCTCTCTCTTTTCTCTATCTCTCTATGTATGTGTATAATCGTATATACCTGTATATATATATATATATATATATATATATATATCCATGTATGTATTACATAGGTACTCAGACCGACCTTGCATGTACATCGCGAAAGGGGTACTGGGCTTCGAGTTCGTTGGGCCGAACCGTTCAGGAGGTTCGGGAATGTCACATTGTATGAGGTAGAGTGCCTGCGGATACCAGCACTGGCTGGTGCTGTTGAAAACTGATACTGACGATAAGAAGAATCAGCTCAACCTAGAGATTTGTTCAGGGTCTAGCTCAGGGTCAATAAGAATTATGGGCAACACGATGAGAACGGTGAATTCAAACATGGATCCCAGCCCGGTTCTAGTCAGCCCTTCCTGCAGATGTCTGCGGACAGCGCGGAAGAACCTTTCACTTGCCATGTCGAAACACACTTTGTTGACTTGTTCTGTTGGGAGTACCTGTTGTAGTGACAGCACCTCGGACACTCCAGGAAGGCACTGATTTGTATGTTTGGGTCATTCTGGCTCTCCTTGTGGATTCTTCGATGACCGGCCTGCGAATTTTGTGACAGCGTTGAAGTTGCTACAGTACTAGTAGCTAGTGCGAGGTTCAGGCCTTGCACCTGCTGAGGATACAAGAGCCTGCATGGCTGGAAGTCAATGGCGCTGACTCAGTTCGAAGCAGTTGATGCCCGGCGCATGTTCCCGTGCTGGGATGAGCCGAGCAAGAAGGCTATTTTCGTGGTGGCCTCGGAGGGGCAAGCTGGCATTCTGCTGCGTGTTGAAAGTTGGTGATGTGCCTGCAAGCGGTAACCGTAAACTTAAGCACATTCCAAGCATGCAGGGCCTGCGACCAGGAAGAGGCAAGCTAGCACGCGTTTTAAACCCCAACCCCAGAGAGTAACATCCCTCAATGATTGGAGTTCGGAAGAATACGGCCCAGAGCCCAGAGGAAACAGTCCCCAGACTGTCGGGTTCTGGAGGTTTAGCAGCGTTTGTGCGGATATCGGGCTTCAGGTTTTGGAGGGTTCCAGGTTTTTCCAGTGTTCTGAGACTGAAGCGTCCGATACCTAAGTCCAAACGACCAACCTGTGAGGAAATCGTGTTTGAAGGGTTCAGCCCCCGATTTCGGAATAAGGGGAAAGAGTATGGCCATCTCAAAGTTCGCAAGCGTGGCTGAATACAAGTTCCCGCGAGGCGGCACCCCGGCTTAGTCATAGCTGCTTTGGCCCAGGGCCTCAGCGTCAGCATTCCGTCGGCGCTCTTTGCCGTGTCCAACATGCCCAGCGCGTCCGAGACGACAATCAGCCGGAAGAAAAACAGGCCTCCTTGACTGGGGGCTGGGCTTAGAACCGCGGTTTTCAAGTCTTCTAGGATCTGGCTTAATTACATATAGTGGCGATACCGAGGATAGCTGAACCGGTCCACCCTAAACTGCCCAAACTAAGCGGTGGGAGGCCTTGGGTCGAAAGCACTGTGAGGAGTGCGTAGAGCGTTTACATAGTGAACTGCTGGGAATCAGGTCGAAGGGCTTACTACTCGTGGGAGAGTTATTTTTTGAGAATGTTGTAACAAGTCTCATCCTTGCCATGTCGACTCAAAGAAGACGTGCGCCCTGCAGTTGCGGGAAGCAACAAAAACCCTCGACAAAATTCCTCGCTTGCCAGGGGCCACGGGATTCGAACATCATTCATTCCCTAACTCACTACGGCACTGTCATCATATATTATGTAGCCCAGCAGCCCTTAACCCCGAAGCCGCTCAGCCGTATCGAAACAGACAAAACCCCATATACCTATCATGGGTGGGACCGTGCTTTGTCAGCCCGTTAAACGGATTCATAGTCATCGGGGACAAGCCTGACGCTGACTGCTCTCAGCAGGGTTTTACATCAAACTTCCACTGTAAGCTTTCCTACAGTGTACATGCACACACGCACTCACACACGCATAGAGCGAAACAGAGAGACAGAGAGAGAGAGAGAGATAGAGTGAGAGTCTGCCTGTACAGATGTATGTCATGTTACATCATTTCGTTTTCTTGATTCGTATCCCTGGCAGGATCACCTTTCTGGATACCCCGCGAATGTCCAGCTACCTACTGGCACTCGCCGTCGGCCGATTTGATTCCATACGGGCGCAGACGGAGAACCTTGGGTCCATAGTGAACCCGAGCGCTTCGGGACAAACTCGAAATACCGCCTTCGACCCTAATGCCAGAGACTTTTCTCGTTGTCAGAAGATAGCTGATGTTTTGAAGAGTTCGTCAGTAGGGGCTGCCTCGACAGTGAGAATGTGGACACAGGTGCGAGTATACGACAAAGCCAACACGAAGCAGTACTCCCAAGAGCAACCAAGGAGCGGGACACTGATCCGTGTCCTGACCGTCCCGGGTCAAGCCGACTTGGGAGAGTTTGCGCTGGACATTGCGCGAAGGAGTTTGGTCTACTACGAGAGCTATTTCGACGTTCCCGGCTCGAAACCTTAAAGGGGTGAGGGCTGTAGTGCCAAACCTCAGGCGAAAAACTCCAAAACCCCAAGAAATGCAGGAACCTTCCAAGCCATACGTCCGAAAGCAGCATCCGTACAAACAGATTATCGGCAGCATGACACCTTTTGACATGTTTTCCAGTGATCACAGCCGACATAGGCCATAAGCTGGTTTGCTTACTTCGGCCACAGTCACTAGCCTATGTGCCCGACGCTTCCAGGTTCCCTACCCCTTGCCGAAGTTGGACATGCTTGCTGCTCCGGACTTTGCTGCCGGAGCTATGGAAAATTGGGGGCTGGCGATTTTCAGGGAGGTAGACCTGCTTTGCAACATCTCTACCGTGGGCGTGTCACGGAAAGTGCGGATCGCGACGGTGGTTGCCCACGAGCTGTCACATATGTGGTTTGGGAACCTGGTAACAATGGAGCCTTGGTCGCCTGGTTTTATGGTGGCGATTCGAGCCCAAACGGTTAGGTTTTTTTTGTCCATGCAGAGTCTTTCAGGAGTGGTGGGAGCAGCTCTGGCTGAACGAAGGCTTTGCCAACTGGATGCAGACCCATTCTGTGAACATGCTCTTTCCGGAGTGGCACATGTGGGAGCAGATGCTAGTCTGACAAGGGTTTGGGGGCTCTTTGGCCGTTTTGTTGTGCCAACCCCTGGCATGATTTGAAAAGGCCCGGATGCAAACAGGGTTGCCGGGTTGAAGTTTGAAACGGTTCAAACTAAGCATGAGGAGGAGAATGAACTGGAGCAGGTGATGACGAGTCGGGGTGGGGTACAGTAGGGGCAGGAGTAGGGGTCGGAGTAGGAGTCGGAGCAGAAGCAGTAGTCAGTGAGCGTTGCGCTTCGTCGTCGTCGCCATCGTGTGTTGGCATGGTTTAGGCTACGTTTAGGGTTCAGGTTTCAGGGTGTAGGGGGTGGGGTTCAGTGCCGTCCCGCATGTGTTTCGGGCACCTGCAGTTTGTTGTTCCGGTTCCTCGTTGGTTCTTGCCGCCTTGTTAAGGTAAACCCTTTAGCATGAAACGTAGAGCTTGCATATGTATGCACGGGGGGGCAATGACGTTCTGTTTTTGAAGATGGTGGCCCATGACTTTCCGCGTGTCATGTCACATCATACAGGTGAGGTCCTACCATGTCATATCATGTCATGTCATACGAAGGGGTGCTGCACTAGATTCACAATCCTGTGTTGAACCCTGTGTCTCATGTCACACATAGTAGTTTCGGTATGCTGCACTTTAACATAGCATGTCAGATCCTATCATGTGTTATCTTATCATTTCATATCACACCACATCATATCATATCATATCATGTCCTTACATAGAATATCTTTGCACATCCCGTCATAGCATGTAAGATCATATCATATCAGGTCATATCATACCATGTCATGTCATACGAAGGGTTGCTTCACTAGTTTCACAATCCTGTTTGAAACGCTGTTTCGTGTGACACACGTGGTACTTTCGGTATGTTATTAGCCAAGGCTACTTTCAGTTTACAACTTCCCGGCTAAGAGAGCCTCGCCACGCCGCAAAACGCGACTAGCAGACCAAAAAACAGCATCAACAAATCCAAGAGGAAGCCTGGCCTGTCTCCTGAGGTAGGCGCGGTAGGCTCGACATAGATATAAACATCAGTTTCGAAGGGTCCAATAATCTTCCCTCGAGAATGTTTATCGCATATGCACATGCACGGCCTGTTTAAAATCTAGGGATGCATGCATCTCGCTTGTCTAAGGTCGTTCTATGTTGAAGTTTCCTGATGTTTTCAATTATCTGTATACGCATGACATATATATATATATATGTAGGGATCTACATGTATCTCTCTATATCTATATATGTGTATTTTCATGATTTCATATAGATCTATTCATTGGCTGCTGAGGCATTTATCCCTACCTATTTGCCTTGTCTATGCGCATATGTGCACAAGGTATGTGGTGCAGGAGCAGAGCCGGGCATTGAGTCTCGATGCCCTGAGGAGCTCCCACCCCATCGAGGCCATCCTTGCAGGATGATTTGCTGGGGAGGGTGTATGGTGGCTACAGGCTTTAAATGGTGTTCGGGCATGTGGGAGTTGAGTCGGGGTTGAGCTTTGGGGTTTTGGTGCTGCAGGGGGGTGCCGATTTGTTGTAAAGGATTGGGGGCAAGCGTTGTTAGCTGCACGTTGCAGCCCGGTAGCACGGCCTGACACCCTTAAACCTGTTCTATCCCGACTCGGAAGGTGCCGATCCGCAACGCGAAGGAGGTAGATGAGGCAGGGATGAAACAAGATTGTTGCTGTGGCGTCTATAGCTGTTGGGGCATGGCGCTCTGGGTTGCCACCCACATAAACACACATTTGGCCAGGAGTATTAGTGTTGTTGTCGATTGCGTGCGTGTGTGTGTGTGTGTTTTCTGTTTGCTGGTGAATTACTTGTTGGTCGTTGTTTTCCATCACACTGCGGAAGGTGTTCGACGCCATTTCCTACTGCAAGGGCGGATCCATCGTCCGGATGCTGAGTGGAGTGCTGGGTCATGAAAACTTTCGAAAAGGCCTGGGTCTTTACATGAAGCGCTTCGCGTACAAGAACACGGCCTCATCGGACTTGTGGAAATGCTGGGAAGAGGTGTCGGGGAAGCATGGCTAGCAACAGAACACCTTTTCCTTCTTGCAGTGGGAAGGTTTCAGTCTTAAGCAACTGCACTCCTTGATCTTCTGCGGCGGGTCGCCAGTTCGTCCCAGACACCTGGCATGCTGAAACAGACTGCTGGAAATGCCAGCACGAAATTTGATGTCTGCCTTGGGCAGGTCAGGAAGACCATAGTAGTACAAAATGTGAAACATGACATGATTCTTATGCAATTGAGAGCACAGAATCCAAACCGACAATATGTCACATGCGAAATACACGTCTGGAAGCCAAACATCTGTAAATATATAAATATGTGGATAATATGCGAACGCATAAGCACGTAGATATGTATATACGTCAGTATTACAAAATGTATGCAAGATGTAACAATTTGATATCCGACATGTGATACAGTATGTTCCCTAGCAGTCATTCAATATGCCAGACTGATGATCTTGAACATCCGGTACCTCAGGCATGGCGCCTACCTTTATGCATGTTATGCCTCCTTCTCCTGGTACTGCTCATGGTAAGTTCACTTCAGATTGATATTGTTGCGGTTGCGCTATGTTAAGATCCGATCTCCTGCCTATTGTATAGTCTTCATGTTTGGTGATAAGCGCGATATGTGCTTTGGTCGGGAGCCCAGTCACGCTGAGCAGAACAAAAAGCCTGATATGATACTGTTCTAGATTGGGGCGCGCTACTGGGCCATTGAAACCGTGTATCACTTGACCCCAGACAGAATTCGAAATGGAAGTCTTGCCGGCGGCAGCCTAGTTGAGGATTCAACTGCCGGAGATGATGGACTCCTGGACACGACAGCAGGCCAGTTCGGGTTCCGGGTTGAGGATTTAAGCTGCCTTACTTTGGGCCTGAGGTTTCTGGTTCAGTTTAGGGTTGTTGGTTTAGTTTCAGGGCCCTTAGCAATTCAGTTGGACGAATCTGCATTTACGTGGTCGTTGCCATGTACTGTAAGACTGGCAGGCTGTTGAATCACTGCCTCAGCCAGGGATTTCCACTGCTCATCGTGAACGAGTCGCAGGACTCCGGTGTCAGAGGCGCGCGGAAGCTCAGCGCCGCTTGTTTCAAAAACTAGTGTCGAGGGTCATCACATTCTTATAGCGTACCATCAGGAGTGATGTGTGGCAATTCTACCGCACAGCTGTCCGTGTTTTGCACGCTGCTGTATTCTCAAATTAAGGCTTCGACATTGCTCAGGCAGCACTCTTAACTTGATGATTCTTGTTGTAGTGCATTAGCTTCCCATGTATGCTTGCGCATCAACACTGCATGTTTAATCGGTTAAAATTGCTAGCAGCAAAAAATGTTTCGTAGTAGTGGTAGTGGTTGTGGTAGTTGTAGTAGTACTGGTAGTGGTAGTGGTGGTGGTAGTAGTAGCAGTAGTAGTAGGAGTAGTAGTTAGTAGTTGTTGTCGTCGTCGTCGTAGTAGGACTCGGACTAGGAGGACCAGCAGTAGCAGTAGCAGTAGGCATCGATGTCGTAGTAGTAGCTCTAAACATGCGCCATTGAGGTGAAGCAGCAATGGTTTCTGGCAGATGGCAGTGCTCAGCCTGGAGATGGCGACAAGCTTTGGCAAATCCCCTTGCTACCTGGGCCCCTCAAGGACTGACAGCCCGTGGTTAAAGCGCATGACTTTCAATTTGTACTTGTCCCCACAACTGAAAGTTGCATGCCTGCGCACAATCATGCATGCATGAGTATGTATGCATGTAGGTAGGTATGACTGTAGCTGTTCATGCGTGTAGATGTCTCTGTGCAACGTAAACTTGCAGACGTATGTAATGTTCTGTCTAGGCCAGCCCAAAGACTAAACTTCCTGAACCGCTGTCAACCCCTTGGTAACTCCGAAACCTCCTGACACAGGACGTCACCCAAAAGGGCAAGCAAGCGCTCCCCCTGCTCGACAAGAAGTCGGACACCTGGGATGTTCCTGCAAGTGCAGGGGCCTGGATCTTGGTCTGCGGTTTCAGATTTCGGGGTCCAGGGTTTAGGGCTTAAGTTATAGATTAGGGTTCCAAGTTTAACCTCGTATAGGGTTTAGGTTTCGGGGGAGGTCGGAGTGCAGACGAGCACAACACGACACGCGATCTCTTCCATGGAAAAACAACCTAAGAGCCGCCCCCTAGGAGTGCACAGGTCGAGGGCTTAGGATCTTGAGGATTCGTTGGGAATATACGAGCTTCAGGATTTTCGAGATTCTACGCCTCTTTTGGGAGGGATTGTCGTATGTAGATATCCCAGGGCCCTGTTGCTTAGCGCCCTACGCATGCCTACGGTTGGCTCCGGGATGTTCGACTAGCCTGAGCCAGCGGCCCCGAGGTTTCTAGATCTAGATCAAGCCCTGCTTGCATACCCTCAACCACAAAAAGCTCGATCCTAGACCCAGACCCTCTCCACAAGCCGAGGATCAAGTTTAACTTCGGCCAGCTTGCCCCGTACCGCGTGCTTTATGCCAGCCCGGCTTTGAGGCCCTTGGGCACCGGGTTTGAATGTTTATCGAGAGCCGGCTTCTTCCCCGACTGCTTCCCCTCCTACCCTGTTGAATGAGGAAGAACTGCCACGCCCCTGCAGTGGGTCATTTTGCCTTCGCCGTTAAGTACCATCTGACCGAAAGAAGACCTCAGCCTCCAACACTGGTTTCACTAGATCCACGGCGGACAAGCAAACCCTAAGAACCCAAGCCGTGACACCCCCGCAGAAGCCCAAAGGCAAAATACCAACACTTCTAAACTCGAAAAAGAAGTCCGATTCCCTTAAACCCTCAACTCTCGCCTTATGTTGTCCCTTGACATTTGTGATGCTCCAGGTCGCAGCTTTCTAAGGCGGTTCGCTCCGGAGAGGCCTCGGCAGTCGACCGCATCTCGGGCTTTGTTTGTAGGTGTTTTGTGAAGAAGTGTGGTAATGTGGTGGATTATATGTGTTAATTCTGTTCCGCTTTTGGATGTTGTTTTAGGGACTTTAGGGGCTGTTCTCTTGTTTAGGTTTTCTGTAGGCTGAGTCTGGTTTTTGCAGCTGTTCGATCTTCTTTCCCTTCTTCTTAAGCTTGACAAGATTTCAGCTTTATTTCTAGCGACATCTCAAACCGGATTACACGTGCCCGTACCCATTTCCCCCCACGCCCCGCCGCAATGCGCGACCTTTCGGGGAAGCTCTTGGGCATTTACGGGAAGAGCAACCGCTCCAAGTTTAGAATGTGTAATATAGGGGCCTAGATAATTGCCTATACCTTTTTTGGGGGGTTCCTTATTATACATAAGTGTAGTATAATGGGCCCCAACACCCTATTCTAATTATGAAGGCCCCCATACTATGTTGGCCCGTGCACCGACAACTCAGGAATAGGCTTGCTCATGGATGCCATGGCCTTTGCGAAGCAGGTGTGGGCTTTCCTGGGATGTTGGGTTTGGGTTCGATGTTAATAGAGGGCCCTTCGTGAGAATAGGGTTTGGGGGCCTATTATACTATAATTATAGAAAGGAACCCCAGAATAGTATAGGTAATTATTAAGGCCCCAATAGTACACTTTGGTAAAGGTGTTTGTGATCCTTGGGCCTGTTGATTTCTTGCAGCCAGGCGGTGTTGGGAATCTGTAGTGACGCCAGCAGAACATGAGCCTTCCTCAAAGCGACAGGGATAGTAACAAGTAATAGTCAGTATTATAGGGCTTATCGGAAACATTCGGCCAGGGCCAGCAACCCATCCATGAGCTGCTACGCCTTCTGGCTGCTTTCAAAGGTGAGAAGATGACGCACGTGCCTTGGGAGACACTGGATTTCCCGTAGCCAATTCTACATTATTGGAGTTTATAAACATTTATGCGATAGTAATAAAACGGAAACCTCTCCCAATGGTATGCTTGGCTTTCCTCAGAGTACGTAAGGACATGAAACTCAGAAACTCAGGCCCGAATGCCATGAGAACAATCGTCTTGCGGAATCAGTCTAGGTGTGGGAGGCCCTGGCCAGTGTTCTGGGAACCTTGTACCGGACGGTGTCTGCAATCCAGAGCAGCGAGCGACCTTGGCCTTCTTGGAATATTCCGCCCGGGGGGGTGGGTTATTTTGAGCCCAAGTATAGTCCAGGAACTTATGACTCATGTTTGGGAACTTGGGTTCAGATGTGATATGCTTGATTGAGCCAAGGTATACCCTGGCCCTCCAGCAGGCCGTGGGGAACGGTCTCCTTCGCGATGCTCTTGTGCAGACCGGCTGGTCCCCTTCGGAGCATGATAGCGACCTGGTCCGGCAAAAGCGAGCGCTAGTGCTCGCCCTGGTCGCACGCTACATGCCGCAGGACAAGGAGGTCCGTAAAGAGGCACAGAAAAAGTTCGATGCCTGGTTCCAGGCACCGACCCTGGCGCTGAAGCAAAGCCTTCTGCCAGACGATCTGAAGACCTCTGTGTTCAGAATTGTGCTTACCAATGCCAACGGCAACGCGCAATACCAAGCCCTTCGTCGCTACGTGAAGGGATCAGAGACGCCGCAAGCTGTACGCCTCAGTATCTACAAAGCGCTGGGGGCGGCCCCGCGGAAAGATTTGCGAATGATGCTCGGAACCAGCCCTGGGCGTAATTTCAAGGTTGCAGACAGTCAATAATACAGAGGGCCGTAACGATCTCACGTCGTGTTACCAGCAAGCTAAATCCGTAGGATGTTACAAGCAAGCTAAATCCTACGGTCCTACTGATGATGGTCGTCTGAGCCAATATAGCCATGAGCACAGTCATCTTAAACATGCTGTGAGTGCATACCTCCACCATCTTAGACCATCTTAACGAGGCAGGTGGTATGTGTAAGATCGAACCCGGAGCACAGGAAGACGCTGGACATGGCGATGGGAGGTCGCAATGGAGTCCGACTGCAGGACATCATGTATCCAATACAGGCCAGGGGTATTGTTGAGCGGGGCTCGTGGGCTTCAGGCTTGTAGGATTTAGGGTTTAAGGTGTCACCAACTTGGTTGCGTCGAAACGCACGAGTGCAGTCTTTTTGCAACTCATAATTAGCATCATGAAGTGTGTGGAGTGCCTTTAAACAGCCCCGTCAGCCGGTGCTGCAAGCATTTTTCCGGCCCGTTCTCAAAAAGGTGGTGGCTTTCATGTTTTTGACCTGTGGCGATGAGCTGTAGTTACTTCAGCAACAGTTGTGATAAGGTTCTTCTACAACCTTTAATTATTTCTCAGACGGAAGAGTCGAAACTCGAAAGAAGCTCCACAAGGCGTATATGACCTACTTATGCCTCAGCTCGTGCTCGTCCCTCACTCCCTCCCTCACTCCCTCCCCTCCCCCTTCCCCCCCTTCCTCGACTCGTATCCTTGCTTTCAGCTTCATGCAGGGAGTCGCCGCCATGGATCGGGAGGGTGCGCAGATTGCGTGGCGCTGGCTCCTTTTCGGAAATGGTGATATGAGTGTCTAGCTTCTCAACTTGTGTTTGTCCTTTCCCTGCACTGCGATATCTGAATCCTGGCCGGATGAGATCGGGGTCCAACCTTGCCAGCATAAAAGGATCCTACCTTTCTGGGGTTACGGTATAAAGCATAAGCGTCATAAACGCGCATACAAGACCGATTCCGCACTGCTTGCTTGTGAAGTCCTTGTGTTTGTGTGATTTGTCGGGCCCTATAGAGGATGGTTTAAGGCGAAGCTCGAAAACCACATGGCGACACGGCATCAGGGCCAAAACAGAAAAGCTTTCATCAGGCCGGCATTTGATCCTATCGACGCAAGCTCGCTAAGCAACAACGAGGTTCCTGCAGCGTCGCCGTGCCATCACCGGTCGCCTTCGAGGCGCATTCTCTGCTTTACACGAGGCTCAGGCGAGACTTTTCTCCGTGATGGCAAGCAGGTTCTCTCTTCGGACATTGTGCTTACAGGCCAGGTCTGAGCTACAGGCCGTAGGGTGACAGGAATACCATTGCTACACTTAAACAAGAAATTCGATTGCTGTTGATTTGACCACGCCAGCCTCACTTGGCCAGAAGATGCCCAGCTCGACCTGGCAATAGTGTACTGCACTGCACAGCCACATGAAGTAGGCAGCATCAGAAATTAGAAGCATGCATAAATTTTGATACCCAGATGGTTCGAAACGGTGTACATGCTGGCCCCAAGAATGGCATTAGAGTGTGTACCGGTACATAACCACAGCATATCACCACGCGACAAGGTACAATGCTGCACCAGTGGAGCTTTAGAACAATGTAAGAGTTTTAACCTCCAAAACACAAAAGAGCTTGTACATGATAGTCCATGGCAGTGCTATCTCCAGGTGCCAACGTGCGCCTCTTGGGCTCTGTGATAGAATGCGCCGCTGGGGCGCTGCCGGACAAGTCTCACGCCAACGCCGTTGAGGCTCCTCGCAAGGATTCCGAGTTTGGGGCACGCAGTTAAAGATCTGACTGGTTCCGCAGTTTCTTTGCCAGGTTTCATGAGACTTCGAGCGTGAGCAGTTGACATGTTATGTATGTTGTTGTCCCGGTTTGTGTTCCAAAGTTTCTTGCTGAGGGCATCTGGAGTGTCTAGGAGTCTAGCTGCTAGCTATCATGCTGTTGCGCCAAATCACTTCCGACAGGGCCTCGAAGATCGATATTTTGTGGTGAGAGCAGTTTGCCCCCAGCTTAGTCGATATTGCGATGCGACATCCGCTAAGAACACGCGGGAAAGACAGACCGGACCACCATGTGCAAAAGTTAATTAGCATCAACATTCTGAACCCTCAATCAGAATCCCAGACGCTCAAGAGATCTCAAGAGCCTGTGCTCGAAGTTGATTTCTTTGACCAGCATATCTTACACTTGACAGCACAAGGCTCTTTTTGAACAGCATCCGGTGCCTGGGTTAGAGCGCAGCATCGCGCAGCTGGTGGAGGCCTTTTCCGGGTTTGGTGGGCGTCGGGGTGCAGTTTTTCTTCGTGGCAGCATGTACGGCAACTAGGGTTTTCGTAGCGAGTGATGCCTGGGGCCCACAAGGCTTAGCAAGTTAGTAACGAGGTTATGGACAGCATGGTCTCATGTGCCTCCCGGTCTTGGCCTTATGTGGTGGTCCATGATCCCCCAAACTCGAGAGGCGATACGCACAGAAGCCAAGTTCGTTGCGCGGATGGAGGATGAGATGAGCCGACCAGAAATGAAAGATGTCTTAGAAGCTTTTCAGGAGTGACGGGGAAGCGTATGTGGGGTCCCAGCCCGCGACTTCTCGCTGCCATTGCTTCAAAAAAGGCAAGCCAACATCCTGAGCTGTGTAATCCTTCGAGGATGTCATGACAGACGTAGCATGTGGGGTCGCAGCAGAATTCAAGTTCGGATTCCTGGTCCTGTGTCTTCGTAAATTTTGGGGTTTGTGACTGCTTTCTGAGGCTATTCAACTCAAGATGCAAAAATTGCTGATACTGCGCAAGTTGCTTGAAGTTGCATGTCAGATGTTCCGACTTGGTGTCCTATCTTCCACAGCTTGCCGCAGCCCTTTTTCAACCAGACATAGATACTTGACAGGCTCTGCAGGTCTTGTAATGCGACGCATACGAAATCTGGACGGCGAGCTTCAGCACTTCCCCACCCGACATTTCTCAGCGCCCACCTTTCAGAGCAAAGCTCCCAATTCCTCCATGCTTGACTGGGGTTTTGGAGCGTGGATATAGAGCATATCGCATTGCATGGCACGGTGCCATCAAAGGTAGTGCGGATTCCCCGGTGTTTCAAATCTCCTTTCTGGTTGCGAAGTCGTGCAATCGCACTCTTACGTCCCTTCAAGCTCACATGCTACAGCCTACGGCCTACAGCTTTGTGCATTGCAAGACACTCTTAACAACCGAGGTGAAGCTTTACCATAAAGAGCTTCCCCAGCAAGCAAGATGGCTCCTGCCGCCGACCTGCTGCCAATGAGCGAAGCTTGGCATGAGCTAGCTCCAGACTGGAGTCAGTTTCGGACCTGAGTGAGGTTTGTGCGTGGTTTTCGTCGGGGTTCTGGATTTCTGGTCTTTTCTAAGAACACGAGATTTCGCCAGAAAGTTTCGCAGTTTGCAGGAACGCAGAATTCGTCGCAGAGACATAAGGTCTCGTGACCAAGTGCCAGTACCACAGCTAGCACAAGACGAACCAAGTACACCTCAGATTCATCAGCAGCCTCATCCTTGTTTCGTGGAGGCGGGCTTGTGCACCCTTGTGCTTCGTAGGCCACCTCGCTGGAAGTCCTGGATCCTGTAATCCCAAACCCGCAATGCCACTGCAGCTCACTGGCACAGAGGTCTCCCGTCGCAAATCTTCAGGCAGTCGGCTGGGGCAGAACCTGAAGTTTGGGACTTTTGGGCCAAAGGAACGAGCTTGACTCAAGTTCGTTTAGAGTCTGCGCAGATTCGCCCATCTTGACCGTTGCTTCATGAGTGCCTTAAGTGCTGGCCTGAACAGCACAAAGCTATAATTACAAGGCTGTTGGTTGCTTAGTTGCTTTTTTGGATTTGTTGGTTCTTTTATAGGGGTTTCCAGTTGTTTGCTTGCATTCTAAGGGGAGTAGAACAAAGCTCCCAGATAGCTAATGAGGTAGGGCTTCGCGTGCCTGTCTTGCCAGGCGAGGCGATCGCCGCTGTGCTGACGACCTCTGCTGCAACAGTAACTGCCACACAGCTGACTCGAGCGGCCCAAAGTGGGCTGCACGCTCCGGCATTCGTTATGTGCCCTTGCGTTGGGTTGTGAGGTCTTCGCGATTCTGGTTTGCGGGCTCGTGGCTCCTGGCGAAGGGGAGTGTTGGCAGTTCTCAGGGCTTGGTGATGATAAAGAATATCCGACGGCCTGAAGCCATCAGCCCCCATCCGCCGAAGGCATCGAAGTCCATTTTGTTGATTTCTCAGACCCGACCGTGTGATTACTGCCGGTTTGCTTGACGATCCGTTGCAAATGTTGTCAGCTCGATATTGTCGCCATGTCCCTGACTTATTGCGCACCGGTCCGTTCGATCGCATTTCCTCATGTCAGGTATGTTCACATCGCCATGATGGCCTTGCTGCTGCCTTTAGCACGATCTTTGGCAAAGGGTGGGCGCTATGCCGCCAGCTCCAAGGATGTCTGCGTGTTCCTACCGCTCTGGGCTTCCTGCCGGCAGAAGGGCTTGAAAATTCGGGAGTGTTTGGGCCTTCACTGGCTGAGCGGCTGAGATGTAGCCGCAGGTAGCCTTACTTCATGTGCTGCTTTTTTGTTTTCATAACGTAATGAGGTTGATCTTGTTGGGTTTTTGGCTCAGTGAACTCAGAAACTAGACCAACAAGAGGACTTCTAGCAGAACGAGCCGAACCCCCCGGATCAGACTATGACTAGGCCCGGCAATTCCACATTCCTAGCGGGCCACACTTCCAGACACTCTGACTGCGAGCCTTCTCTTTGAATCATTCGTGAAAGCTCTTGCTCGGACCAAGCCCAAACTACCCGAAAGCCCAAGAACCAAAAGTTCAAGACGATCTTGAAAGCAAGTTCTCGAGGTGGTGTCCAACTACTCCCTGGTGCAGGCGCTCGCGCTAACGCCCGCTGGGGTGGTGCCTTTGACATCCTATGGCCTATGGTTTTACAACGTTTTGCAGCTTTCAGATGACACGCCAGACAAGAAAGGGTATCTTGCAACCCTTCCGGAATGTGACAAGTTGACTACGGACCCCAGAGCAAGCCTTTCAATGGTCCTTTCACAATCCCAAGTTTGGCCTGACAGCTACGCTTACTCATCTGAGCGGCACACCTTCTTTCAACCACGGCACAGGACGTGTCTAGCTTGAGACGCCCGAAAGCCTGTTTACGAAATCAGTCCATATTGTGGGGCATAGAGTGAGGATTGAGGCTGAAGACTCAAGATGGAAAGCTGTAGTGCAGGCGATGCAATCGTTTTCCCGAAAGCCGGGTACCGAGAAGCGCAAGTTTCGGCAACCCCTTAACGTCCCTGAACCAAGCTTCCCGAAACGCTTGGCCGGTATGAGCTTGAGCCCTGCGGTCCTACGCTAAAGGGACACGGCAGCACAGCTATGCATAAGAGGACACCTTAGCGCCTTATATTGCAAGGCCGATACCTCGAGCCCCAAAGACCTCATGAAGCCGTGCCTGCGTTGAGCGAGTGTGCGAGTCGAAACCCGAATCTGGATGAAAGCTTTTCCTGGCCCAGGTGCAAACCCTTTTCGGCACGGGCCCGTCCCAGGCGCCAAGTTCTGGTTTTGCAAGACCCAACAAGGGTTTCAGGGTTTGCATCTATGGTCTCTGTAGTCACTGTAGTCGTTTCATCATATGGTGAACTTTATTGCTGCGGAGAGGTGGGCGAACTCTGTAGAAGCTAGTCTGCGTCTCGGCCCGAAACTTTAGGGTCGGAGCTTGCCTGGCCTGTACCGAGGGGGTACTCCACAACACTGCAGAACACTACTAGAGACAACTGTTCAGACCAGCGGCACCTACCCCGATTGTTATACTTTTGCAACCTGATAGTCAGTCGTCATCGTAGCACACTTGTCACCTGCAATGCAGTCGCCAGACAGCCAAGCGGGAGCCAAAAAAAGGCGAGGGTTCTTCTGGAAATCGGATTCATGGTTCAGGGTTTATGGTTGCGGTAGCAGTTCCTGAGCATGAAGGTAGTACCAATCCTGGCGTGCCGTCCGCAAACCGGCTGCAGGGTATAGAATGCATGGCTCGAAACACTGTCTTCACCGGCCATATGCAAGCAAACCGTGTGCACGCTTTCCGAGCAAGCTTTCTGCCCTCAGGGCCAGAAACCCGAGTCGAAGCCCGAGTTTTTCCGCGGTGCATTCAAATCTCATAAGACGTTCGAATCCTACTGTGCGATTGCTAGTTGCGTGTATGTGCCCTAAAGCCATTTAAAGCCGCTAAAGCCCCACACACGGCCAGGTCGCGTTGCTGAGCCGCATTTTCCTGGCAGAGCGCTTCACCTTTGTGAGAACAGTAGCTGTCCTTCTAGCTTTTGCAGGACCAGTTTGGGCTTTAGGGGCTCTAGGGCTCAGGGTCAGAAGGGTTTTCCTAATTTAGTAATGTGAATGCCCATACTTGCACGCAGCAGTATGCGCGTCATGTCCACGGTGGCAAGTAGCAAAACCTCCGTTAGGAAGTATTTGTACAGCTTTCGGTCTGCGTACACACTGAAGCAGATACTCATAGCAGTTAATGAGAGCGGCTCAACATCAGCACGTGTAAAATTCGGAAGACTTCGGATATGACGACGGTTTACTAGCTTTTCCAAAGCCAGTCAGAATCGCAAGGCTCATCATCTTGACACTTTTGTCGTCCTGCTATTTAGAGAAAGCGTTTCGGATATGGCCAGGCTGCACAAGATCTAGGAGGCTTGCATGCCACTAGGTGTGCCGAAGTGTTACTTGCCTGGATTTCATCACCTGGTTTTCCTGGTCAAGGGCGAGAAGCAAAGCACTTGGCCTGAAACCTAGGCGGAACCAGAGACAAGCTGCAGGTCCGTGGTGCCTCGAGCGATTGCTCCAAAAAGCATGTACTGCAGGAGCTACTGTGCTGGCTTCCAGATCTGGTTTTCAGCGCAGCTTTGCTGAATTGCTGGATCTGCATAGCGCAGCCTTGAGACTGCATAGTACAGGTAGGTGCCTGAAGAATTTTGCTGGACAGGACAACTGGAAGGATCAACCTACACCTGAAGTCCCACAGCCCTTGAACATCAAAGCTTTGAAACTGTTTGTTGTCATCTCGGTGAAGGCAAATCTGGGATGAACGTCGTCCTGGGCTCCTTCTTTGCCCTGGCAGCCGTCTTTGCATCGGCGTTTCGGCCGCAGCTTGTGTGTCTCCCAGCCCGGAGTCTTAAGAGTTGCCTTCAGCGCCGGTTGTAATGACACCCCCAAAAAACGGGATTCTCGTGCTTGCAGCCTTCTGGCATCGACCCCCTCACTCTTCGAAGCACCATGTCAGGGCTTCAGGCTGAGACCGTGACATGCGTAGAGAGAGAGCGGCAGAGAAAAACTGACAGCTGAGGGCTAAAGCACCCACTCCTTCAAGACGTCAGCGAGGCTTGCTACAAGGTGTCCTTCAAAGTTCGGTTGGGCGCTCCGCCGCCACATGTCGTGCTTGGAACAGCTCCTCGCCTCGCTGGAATAATCGAAAGTCCAGGTTATCGGCTCCGCAGATTCAGGGATCTGGCCACGGCCCAAAGATGCAATCATAGTCATAGTTGCGACACGTGTCAAAACATCCAGGAGTTGTATTGTTCAAAGTAAGTTTAAAGTCTCGATCTTGGTCTCATCGTTTGAACCACGCTCAGCCCGTCCCATTCCTGACGAGAGTTCTCTCTCGGGTCTCGAAACTTGTTGACCCAAACGGATCTGAATCTGCTGAAGCCTCTGGCCAAGTAGTCACCGCCTGCCTTTGGTATCTCTGCAGCCTATCCTCACTATCATCATGAGCAACAGATTGCAGAAGCACCACTTCAGCAGGTCCTCGAACCTGGGCCAAGCCCCATCAACAGTCGATATCCAGGTTGGAACGCTCGGCATGGTTGCCGCTGGGTCCTGTGCACCAATGCATAGGGGTATTCCTGAGAACGGCTTCAGGGCACGGAGATCTGCATGGAAGCCCTCACAGTCCCGAATCAAACTGACAGGAGGTCACCACAAGTACATGCTAGCTAGACTAAACCGAATACATCTACGGCTTAGTGTTAGGATCTGGACTTTGTTGGAGGATAGGTTCTCAAACTAGCAGTAGCTAACCCTCAGAAGTTCGCAAAGCCTTAATGGAAATGGATGCTTTGGGTGTGAAGAAGCTGCCAGGGCTCCGGGTGCCTTCATGGGAGCCTGTTCATATGATTGTACGGGTTCAAACTGGGTTGCAAAGGTTTTAAGCATCTTCAGCGGTTCTGGGGTCTACGGAAAAACGAGCCTGAAGCCTTGTTCGATGCATATTTGCCGAAGAACCATTGCATACATGTTGTGGTAGGATTTTTCTAGAACCTCATTCCACGACTCATGGCCCAGACGCCTGGCGATAATGATAATTCTGCCTGTGATACTAGCAGGCAGTCTTCCAGACTCAGAAAACGAATTCTCGTGGTGCGCGGTGAGTCAAAGTGGCTCCAACAAGCTAAGACAGCCATCATTGGCCTGCCGGTGGTGTTGCTTCTGGCAGCGCTGGGCGTTGAGGATCGATGGTGGAGCAGCGACATGGACCATGTTAGAGGTCTTCGGCACTAGAGTTGGAGGTTTACTGGTTCCCTCAGGATGACATTGCTTGTTCTTGAGGCTCTCGCAGTAGGTTGAGATTTGGGGGCGTCTTGGAATCGACAAGCTCCAAACCATCAGAGACGTTCGTGCGACTGATGAGCGGGAGGGTGTACGAGGAGCAACTGGGCTACTGATACTGCCTTTGCTCTGAGGCTCAGTTGCTGTCAATTGGCCGCTGGTCATCGGAAGCGCAGCCGTAGATGTGGTCTACAACACCTCCATCGCTTGGGGGCTGGTCACTCCCCAGCCATTATGCGCGTGGAGTTGTCGTTTGGAGCATGTCCGATGGTAGAGGGTTATATTTTCCCCGGTAGTTGATATATGTTCGGCCCACTGAATGTTTTCACCAGTTTTCACCTTTTAGGACGAGATCCATGTCTTCCCAATGCCACCTTCAAAGCCCTCTTTTCGTCGAGTTTGCGACGTGCCTGCGAGGCTGTTGCAAGTCCGGTATTCATTTCAGTGGGTGTGGTGTTGGGTACTCCAGCAGCTCGGCCAGCGATTTGAGATGAGATGTGAAATATCAAACCTTCTCCGCGTCCCTGCAATTTATGGATCAAGTTTGAAGCTGCGTTTCAGCATGCTGTAACTATGTGTAAATAGTAATAGCAAGAAGGCAAGAACTCTGACCAGACGCACTTCTCGTTCTCTGAAGTTAATTGCGCTGCCCGCGCTTGCACGGCGCTCTCTGCGAATCTGCTGCTGTCAATTACAGTCACTAAAGCATGTGAAGCCCAGGTCAACATGCTCATCGATGCTACAGTGCATGGCGAGATGCCAAGCCTGGCGCAGTGTATCGGCACGTGCCTGATCGCCGTGTCCTTTACGCTCCTGGCCACTCCGCAGCGTATGGTGGCTTGCAGGACTCAGGTCGATCCGGAAAGTGATTGTCGATGCTTGCCGGGTCAAGAATGTACATCCGTGCTGGTGTGCCGAAGAAGACTTCCTTACCAGGAAGAATCATAAATCATCACGAATGCTTAGTGCCGCGCTGCAATTATTTATGCAAGAGGGGCGACGTCCTTAACGTTGTATCTCATTCATGAACCTGCAATCTCAGTCCCACAAGCTAAAACCCTGCCGGGTAGTGCGCACTCTGACGAGGTCTGCGTGCCTGTCTCGCGCTCTGAGACAAGCGTCCACCACGGGTCTTCAGATTCCTTAATCCTTTCGGCCCGCGAAGCTGGCCCTGTTTGATGAAACCCGAAACCCTAAAGGAAACGAGAATATGTCATGTTGCACATTACGAGCCAGAGAGAGAAAGAGAGAGAGAGAGAGAGAGAGAGAGAGAGATATAGGACCCAAAGCCCCAACGAACTACGGGGGGCCTTTGAGGCCGAGGGGCATCAGACACCCCTCATGCCTCGGGGAGAGATACTGGCAATCGATTTCTGCTAGGAGATCAGCTAGCCACCGTCGCGAGCCAAAGTCAGCTTGCGTGCATTATCACTGTTGAACGCAGAAGGTCCCTCGCAGTAAAAATGAGTGCCCTGAGGGTAGTGGCAGCTTTGCTGCGACGGACCGGTTGCCTGATCCACTGCAGCCGTCATAGGCACAAGGTCTTGACGAAGCAGAAGAAGCTCGGATCCACAGCTTCCCCCAATCCACTGTGCAGACTTTTTGAAGCTGTCTGCCTGCAGCTGCTTGCAGTGGTAGCCTGGTGCGGAGGCCCCGTGCCAGCTCCAAGAGCATGGAGGGTTGAAGGGCTCAGCATTTTCTAGGTTGCGGTCTTGGAGCTTGGTTGTTCTGCCCTCGGCCTGGCTGTGTGGCTGCTTCAGCTTCATACGTGGCTATACCGACGTAGTTCCGGAGAGTAACAGGATATATTCCGGGCACCACAATCGAGATGCTAACCGTTGTTTGTTCATAGGTTTAGTGTGGGGGACAAGCCTGACTAAGCTCTAACCTCCCGATTGCGAGAGGTGCCTTCTTCTCCGCAGATGGCCTTTGAAGTCCTGCTAAGTGGGGCGGCCTGCTTCCCGGCAGCGCTGCGATCCAGGCAGATTGGTGATGCAGGTTCAGGATTTAGGGCCTTTAGGGCTTGAGTTGTGGCACGCAGCATCTTTGAATTCAGTCTTGCTGTCAAATGCCGGCGACGTGGAGTTGGGGCTGTGGTGTCCAGCCTTTGGGCATTACTGCTCTAGCGCGGTGCCCACGTGCCGGAGAAGTCGTAGATAGAGGCTGTTGGGAACAAGGAGCCCGATCGCGGCCGGAGCCTGTTTTCAAAACCCGAGCATGACAAGCCCTTTTCGTGAGGGACCTGAAGGGCTTTAGCCTCATGCGTTGCCTAGCGCTGCTAGACCGTCTGGATGCAACGGCAGAGAGAGAGAAAGAGAGAGAGAGAGAGAGCGAGAGAGAGAAAGAGAGAGAGAGAGAGAGACAGAGAGAGAGAGAGCGAGAGAGAGAAAGAGAGAGAGAGAGAAGCCTTGCAGCATTGAGTTGTCGTCGAAGTTTACTCCTCAAGATCTTATCGTACGGCTTAGAAAACCAGGCGCTGGCTTGGATGGCCACAGCGAGCCACAGGGGCCTGACAAATCTATTTTTCGATTCGCTGATGTACATAGAGCCTAAACCATTTCCAAGGAAGAGCCTTTTTACCACCACATCCAGAGCCCCTGCAAAGCCTGATCGACTTGTTCACGTGGTCCACATACTACTTCAGTTTAGCAACCCGAGGTCGGATGATGAGCCCTTTCTAGGATTGTCACTAGCTCGTTAGATGCCAAGAGTCACTAGGTAGATCAACTGAACAGTCTCAGGACGCACAAAAATTCAACATGGCGCTAGACATGGGCACATTGTTCATGTGCAAGAGAAGCACGTCTAGGCGAGGAGCTTCAAGGGAGTAATAGTATGCTCATGTCTGCGGTGAGTGAGTAGCTGCAAGTATCTATATATATATATATAATATATATATATATATATATATATATGGTACCCCCCCCCCCCAAAGACCAAGGTTTCTGTATGAGCTTTAAATAAATGCCTAGTTACACTAGCCGATAGTCGTTGGTCTTTGGGGGGGGAGGGTGCCAATAACAACCCTGTTAAGGTGTAGGACAAACATGCATGACACAACCCCCCTGTCGTTTTCATACAAACCTGCATACAATAGTCCTTATACCATTTCTTGTCGCACATTCCAGGAGGCCTATTAAATTCAATAGGCCTTCTGGATTGAAGATTGAAGAGCCCTCGAAAAGTTTCCTGGGAGATCTTCAATCTTCAATCCGGGAGGCCTATTGAATTCAATATGCCCTATTGAACTCAATAGGGTTTATCTTGAAATCGATCATGAGGGCCGTACGTGGAAGTGTGAAAATTAGGTTCAGGGGTCAAAGTCTACCGCTGCGTTTGCGTACTTTGGAGTACATGCATTTGGGAATTAAGGGCTATGAAGAGAAAGTCATCAACTAGACGTATGATACTACCTTTAAGTTTCCCTAAACGTATTCTTTTGAATTACGCCCAGCTTAATATCAGATAACACTACTAGTTTTATGCAACAAATGCAGTTGGAATACTAAGAATATAATCGAGGGCTCAATCTATCGAACTGTATACTACTGAGGTATCGAAAGCACATACTTTAACGTCCATGTAGCTAGCAATCTATGCATGAATGTATATGTTCGATTCAATTATTGGAAAGACTACTAAATGCACCGTATTATTATAGTACTTAGAACTGATTTGACATAAGTAAATAAGCACTCCGCCTAAATAGGTCCGAGGATCTGGCCTATCCAGCTGCTTGCGTACTTGTGAAAATAATATTCTACAGCTATATACTAAGCTACATCTTCATATAAGTATAATGTTGTCTCTACAGGCACTACTGTGAATATATTGCTTTGTGAGTTCTAATCGGCAGACAAACCCTCTATGCTATATATATATAAATAAATCTGACGATTGTTAGCTCAGCAAGCCCTATGCTTGAATTGATCCGAGGATTCAATTCAATCTACCCAATCATCTAATTACCAACATACAGAAAATCATGTTTCTGCAGTCAGTAATCCGTATAAGTATGTCATTATCCCTGGGTGTAGTGATATCATATGAAGCATTATAAATATAGTTTTCCGTCTGTTAGTGTTAACTGTCTAGGCACTTCATGAATAGCTTAGTTGTAGAGAGATTTCTTCAGGCTGTTTGGCTCGTATTCAAAAGTGTAGCTTCCAAGGTTCTACTATACTGCTTCTATTAAGCAGCTATCTGGGTAAATCGCAACAAGGAATCTCAAGCCATATTATTTGCAATTAGCAGTTAACAGACCCTGTAAATTCGATTGTATAACCAATTGCTGAGTACTTAACCTTATTTTTCCCAGAACGAAATGGTGCATGCTAAATGGTAACACCGAGGCCTTATACTTAATAGGCATGTTTACACTATAAGACTATATGCTTGATATCTCAAACATATAGTCTAAGAATACATGTCTTTGTAGGGCCACATCTGTAGTAATTAACAAACCCCGGAAGTTCAATTCTATATTCAGCTGGCAAATAGTTAACCTTTTCTTTTCGCATACAATAAATGGTACACACTACACGATGGCATCGAGGTACTATGCTTGGTAGGTGTTTTTAAAACGTTACAAGTAGCTTGATATCTTAAAACCAATAGTACAAGAATAAATGTGTTTGTGGGGTTGACCACGTACTACAACTGAAGCTAATAAAGCACACGGCATGGGGCGAGTTTTCCATACGAAGTAAGCCGTCAACAGAATATGGCACTTGAATGGAAAACGTTTTGGTCGTGATCGCGCTTAGAATGGCTCTAGGCGAGAAACCAAAAAACAATACCAACACAAAACAAAAAAACAATACCACCAGAAACAAAAAACACTACCAAAAAAACATTGTTTCAGTACTCTTCCAGAATAGCATTAGAATTCAATATTAATGGGAGCACCCACCAATGTTCTTATCTGTCAACCTTGGTCTTTGGGGCGGGGGGGGGGTAGCACAAATGGTATATATATATATATATATATATATATATGTATATATATATATATATATATATATATATATATATTTACATACATAGCATATACATATATATATATATATATATATATACATATTTATATATGTACGATACATGTTTTTTGAAGTCTGCCGGCCTCGAAGTTGCTCCGAAGATGAAAGCCACCCATATAGCTTTAACCGTCGAAACCTAAAAAGCCCAACAAAGCCATGCTCAAACCCCGAAGAAGCGGCACATGAGATTCGCTTAAGATCCTGAGATCCGGGACCTCCTGGCAGGCAGCTGGATACCTTCGATGCCTTCGGCTCGGGGGACTGCCTTCGGTCACCCAGCTGGTGGCTGTGCCTGCGAACCGGCTCCATAATTAGACTTCAGGGTTCGAGGATTGGGGGCTTTGGGGCTTGGGGCTTTCATGCGGCGTCGACGAGGATGCGATGACGAGCGGTAGGGGCACGATGGTTCATCTCCAAAAGGCTGCACAGGTATAGGCCTCAGGCCATCGCACTCGTCATGTCACTCAGGCTCGGCGTATCGACGAACTACCTTATGCATGGCTTCATTTGGCAGCTTGGTATATAACTCTCAGCCCACCCAACGTCAGATCGCATCATGTGGTGTGTTGCTTCTTAACCGCAAAGCCACTTGCCGGTTCGTCATGTACAGCCAGCGCCCTGCCTCAGGAACTACTCCAAGCGCTTTGCCGCTCTGTGTGACAAGCCGCCCCTCAAACTATTGGGGTCGCATCCCGTAGACGTTTTCGCGTCCCTGGAGGCAGGTCCTGCTTCTAGCATGTGTTATGAAAGGAGGAATGAAGTTTCTGGTAGTCGATGCTTCATCCAGGCATCAGTTCAAGCTTCGTCGATTGAAGCAGTTCTCACTGCGCGTGAGGGCCCTTGACAGGTTGTTGCCAAGCTCGTGCAAGCCGGCTCAGTTGGCGTGTTTCTGCGCCGGGTCCCCAGGCCGTTTCTTGCAAGTCGGGTGGAAGCTCAGACTAGTATAGGGGCCTAAATAAATACAAATTAGTACTATTCTGGGGAGTTCCTTCTTGTAATTGTAGTATAATGGGCCCAGCTGGGCGATCAAAGCTTCAATTTTCAGCCACATTCGCTTTTCGGCGCAACTTCAAAGCCTGCGCTCCAAGTCGTCATGAAAGACTCCTCGAAGCATGGTGACAAGCAGTGGTTTTCAGTGAACGTCTCGATCCAGGTCCGAGTGGCCGAAGCGCTTTGTGGGAGGCCGCTAGGACAGCCCCCGCCTGGTGCCTTCGGCTGATGCTTACTTCCGAACCCATCCGGCACTTGTTCTCTGAAGGGTTGTGACTGTTTGAGTATAGTAACGCAAGACGAAGAGGCGCTGGAGGTTGGGGGAGAACAACTGATCGTGTCGAGGTGCTGGGCGGTTTTCGCCGGACTACTCGCGGCTGGGCAGGCCTTTTGCTAGATGCTGGACTTCATAGCAACATCACAGATAGTAAAAGGCTCGCGTATGTGGAACGGGAGCCTGCAGAACTACGAACACTAGTCTTCCTTTAGGTTGCCATTTCTTACAGGCCTGAAATGGGTGTCCTTGAAAGAAGAACTAGAGTTTGGGAAGCAGGCCCTCAATGCGGCCACGTACAATGCTATCGGTAATGCTGGTGTCTACTACGGCTTCAAGCGGCGTGGATGCATTTCTATTTCTGAGATTTTCTGAGAGTGCCTAACGAGCTCGACCACTGCATGACATGCTTGGGGTTGTCCGTTTTTAGCATGCTGTACCATGTGTCAAAACAACCTGAAGACACTGATCTCCATGTCTCTACATCGTCACAGTGTTTGGCAGACATCGGCCCGGAACATCGGCGCTACCACTCCAAATCGACAATCATTGGCTGCGTTGTCGATGCCAGGTTAAACAGTAGCCTGATTTAGCATCGCCACCCTCGAAATCCCGGAAGCTCGAAACCAAGAACTGAGTCCCAAGCTTTCAAGCTGCCAACAACGACGCAACACCAGAAGATGCTTCGGGTGCACAAGCAAATACGACGACTGTAGGGTGAAAGAGGAACACAGCGACAAAGTTGTGGGGATCTTCATCAAGCCCCGCGAGCCCTCTACCGCGGCTCGAATTTTTTTAGAGGCCGGAAGCCGCAAAGCTTTCAGCAACCACCGTGAATGTGATAAACCTGAACTCCCACAATCCCGGGGAACCCTAAAGCTTGAACTACCGAACCCTAGAAACCCTAAACTGTGCAAGCCATGCAAGCGCCAGAAGCCCTAATGCATTCAAAAACTCGCTAAGCCCTAGCTAGAAGCCTGCGCCTCTCCAGGTTGGGGCGGACAGTGCCCTGGTGCCACGGCTTCCCTTTTAACACGGGCTTGCGACATCCACAGCTCCATGGCCTAGACTGGTTTAGGTTTTAGGATTAGGGGTTGTTGTTTTTGCGTGATGTTTTTGTTGATTTTCGGGTTGTTTGGGGTCAGGTTATGGGATTTTAAGCAGGAGTCTCAGACTTTGGCTTCGAGGGTTTCGGCATTCTGACTGGGTTGTTCTTTGTTCCTTTTGTTCTTCAAGTTGTTAGGGCGTTTTGCACTTTCGGGTTTGGGTCTTCCTACTGAAGGTGTAAGAATATTTGTGTTTGGCATCTTCGGGGCTTGAAAGTTCCAAGGCAGGTTTTGGGCTTCGGTTTCTGTCTTGGGCTGTGTCAGGCTTGCGATCCCCAGAGCAGGATATTTCAAGGCTGCTTAGCACCGACGAGCCACTCACCAGCTCCAGACACGGGGGTTTGGGAAAAAAAGGGGACCCTAATCCCCAAAATAAGGCCTATTTTCAGAAACTCCCACACAGCTCTAACCCCTTCCCCGTAACATGAAACCCCCCCCCGTCCCCCTAATATAAACATTGGATTTCGGGGCCGGAGTTTTTATACTAGGGGGGCATCCGGGTATGAGTCGGAGTGAGAGGAATAATGAGCCGTAGGGCAGACAGTGCCGCCCTAAGCCTTGAACTTAAACCTTGAGCCCTAAACCCCTTTGGAGTGATCTGCAGCTGTTGACTCCGAGGGTCCTACTAGTCACTCGTTGCTTCAAGGTATAAGTAGGATCCTGGGTGGGATGCAGTCCGAGAAAGCACAGTCACTTTGTTATGTGTTGATAATACTGCTGTAGTCTTGGCTCCATTAAAACTAATACAATCCTAGGCCGCCCACCCTTATGTTTTTGATAAACTTTCAATTGTGGGCCCGAAACCGCGAAATTCCGGGGGCCGGGTGTTTTTATATTGGGAGCGGGTTTAATTCATGTTAGGGGGAAGGGATTATGAGCATGATGTTTGGAATCATGCGTCCTCGGCTTCAACTTCCTTGCAGGGCTGCGGAACCAGACGTGCACTTAAGGTTCAAAAGTATAAGGGTTTGGGGTTTGTGGCTCGTCCTCGACCCACAGCGGCAGATCGTCCCAGTGATACAGTTTTTTGGGGAGGTGTGCGCGCCAGGGTGCCTTTTCAGCGATAAGGGGGTGGGACTTAATAGCAAAGAGCCAATCAAGGCGAGAGGTACGTGTAGGGCGTAGGACATGTGGCGATGACTGTAAGCTCTTGGTTCTGTCCAAACCACCCATTCTCATAATGCGCAGTCGTTCGCATTACTGCTGGGATGAGTCGTCCTGTTTGTCTTGGTGCTGTTGTTTTGAATGCTCTTCGTCTTTCCGCCGCAGTCAGGTACCTCGGGGTCGTGCTGACGCTGTTCGGTGCACTACCCATCGTGGTCACTAGGCTCCTTCCTCAGCTGAGCCCTTGGATGGCGGTGGCTTTTCTCCTGCTGGTCGGACGGGTTGGTTTGAGGCCTAGGGTTTCTGTGATGATGTCTTGAGAGTTTAGGATGCCTTGCTCTTGAATCCGACCACTTGCCTGCCAAGCAAGTGTTCTTATAGACAGGCCCCAAAATCTCAGGAAGTCAGATGTTGCCGGACTGGTTCCTGTTTGGAAGTCTCTCTCGCTCTGTTTCTATCCTCGATCGCACACCCGCGTGTGACCGAACTCACTCAGCATCCTGCGACTTATGACGTGCATGTATGGCACTCTCCAAGAAGCCCCAGCCAGGGAGCTCACACAGCTCGGCTTGCCCCACTTGGTGCTGGTCTGGGGCTCGATGTACGGCGTCATGTCGGCCATGGAGCAGGCGCGAGAAAGGTTCAGGCTGTTGCGTTTGAGTAGTTTGGGGACTCGCTCTCGAGATCAATTCGCCTGCGACTTGCGTCAGGCACTATGTTTGGCCAAGTCCCCGCAGATAAGACCCGTATCTTCGTCCTGCAATATCTCGGGAAAGGTCCAGCTTCTTTCCCGTCCCATCTTTTGTGCTACCAGGAGATGAGCAAAACTTCCAGGAAGCTTTTGCGCCCAAGGGCTCAAGGATTCGGGGAGTTCAGGAGCTCCGAGGAGGTCTTCCGAGGTTTTGGATTTAGGACCCAGTGCTCGTACCTCGGAAGTACCTTTAACTACTTTGAAGGCAGAAGCAGATCCTGATACAAAACAGAAAAATTGGACCTCAAGGGATGCCGGATACAGCGACCGGACAAGCAAGCTAACACCCGCCCCTCCCCCCCCGCCCCCGTTCTCTCGTGAACCTGCCAGGCCGGTGACAACGATGACAAGGCGTCGTAGAGAAACTCTGAGGGCGCCTTTAGACGAAGGTTTGCTCTAAACGATTCGGGTCCCCTTAAAGTCGGGACCCGTGATTGAAGCACGTATTTGCGTATTCCTGCTTGACTCATAAAAGTCGGTACCTAGTGGAACCCCTCGTTTGAACACATCGCCAAATAGGAGTGCTTCGATCTGATCCAAATTGTCCTAACCCTCAGCCCTATGTAAAGCCTATGTGCGGCCGGGTGGACAAGACAAGTGTCCCACTGTATGACGAAGGCCTTGACTCAAAATCCCCAACGTCTGAAACCGTGCCCTAAACCCTAAGCTACACAAGCACGGATGCTGAAGATAGGGGGACCTGTACTTGAGACTCTGCTGCTTGTGGCTGCTCAGCCTTACGTGCGTGAGAACAGGAAAAAGAGGACGATCATGTAACCTGCATATGTTACGTTGCATCTTCGGTTCTCTTGAGTTATACTGTTACAAGGTGTCAGACGACGGCACACGATATTTTCCTTTCGATCTTCCGTTTTAACTATGGGGACCTACGGCATGTGTCTTGGCTACGGGCATCTGCAGAGGCATCTGGGCTTGTGAGTGGGGCATTTTGCTACCATGGCAGGAGGCAGCACGGTTTTGATGTCCACAACCGCGAACCGTGCCCTGGCATTGCCGGAGCCGCTTTGATCCGGTCGAGCTCGAACCACGACCACGACCACCGATTTGCGGGTGCGAATCTTGCTGCCACGAGCCGCCACCCAGCATCTCCAGCTTGGCACCTCCGCCTGACCCTAGCTTCTGCAGTAACTCGTCTCAGAAGAAGCTTTGCAGCTTTCCTGCTTTCTTCGCCGCGCCTTCGTAGACGTCGACAAGCTCTACGACGAAGTGTGATGGTCGTTCAAACTTCCTCTTCTTGGCTCCCGATCGCTGGCATGTCCTTTTTCTGCCCGTGCTGGGAGCCGAAATCGGCGATGCATGCTCAGAGGTGCAGCGCTTCTGCAGTCAAGTTTTTTGGCGCATGCAATTGCGATGCCCTAGCAAAGGCCCTCTTGGTCACTCCTCTGCGGGTTCGAGACGGGACTGCTTCATAACTATCTCGGCCCAACAAATGCCAACCTGTTCCCCGGTCACATCGAGACAGCCAACCCGCGCCGCCAAGAAACAAGAAAGCAGCATCCTCCCGCCCCTTCAAGAGAAATCTGGGCCTCAAGTCCAACGAAAGGATTTAGCATTTCTTGACACGCCACAAACCCTAGAGTCTGCACCACAAAGCTGCAGCCCACACCTTCAATCAAACCTGTGGCAGTATCAGACTTCGGCTTCGGCTTCCAAATGGCAGCACGCAGAGGCGAATGTTGTATTATCGTAAAGTAGGAACCGTTGTGTCGTATCATTCTCTTCTAAAAAATAGAACTATCGCACCAAGGCTTTCAATATATATATATATATATATATATATATGGTACCCCCCCCAGTTACCAATACATTCCTGTGTTTTCCTTCTGCAGGCAGCACCATGAGACAAAAACAAAGCATTCGAGCACCCTCTTGGCTGAGACTTGTGACAAGACTCTCCATGAACGTTTTGTGGCCTTAGAGGGCGCTTGCACCACTTTGAGTATAGCAGCAGGATGCTCAGCACTTGAGTACTCGCTCTGCATCACACTTCTCCGCAAACTAGAAAAAGCGCTGTACTGTCCCAAAAAAACCAATCGTTTTTTGCAAAAGTGCTGTACTGTCCCAAAAAAACCAAAAAAACCAATCTCCACTTCAACTACAGCAACTGCAAAAAGTGGGCTCGCAAAAGCCGGCAGCGTGTGGGTGAGGGGTTCGTGAGTGGCGAGTGAGGAACAACCATGTACCGAGGTGAGTTGGGCCCAAAGGAGTCTGTTGTGCAAAGTCGAGTTGCATGATGTAGGGACGTGTGTAACACATGTTCCCACTGATACTGAATGCTCACAAAGAAGAGCTGATCTTCGCATGATTGTATAGTCCTGACTCTGTTCCAGTATCTGACCCTGCATCGTAGGTTCGTCCTAGCCAGGCGGGAGGCAAAAATCTTCTACAGTCTTGGAGCAGCTGCCGTGTAGCGGCCTCCAATAGATTGGTTTTTTTGGGACAGTACAGTACTTTTGCAAAAAAGGATTGGTTTTTTTGGGACAGTACAGTGTTTTTTGTTGCTTTTCTTGCAAAAGTGCTGTACTGTCCCAAAAAAACCAATCCTTTTTTGCAAAAGTGCTGTACTGTCCCAAAAAAAACAAATCTATTGGAGGCCCCTACACGGCAGCTGCTCCAAGACTGTAGAAGATTGTTTTTTTGGTTTTTTTGGGACAGTACAGCACTTTTGCAAAAAAGGATTGATTTTTTTGGGACAGTACAGCACTTTTACAATAAAATTAACGAAACCACTGTACTGTCTCAATCAAACGATCTTTTGGAAGGTTTCCGTCACGCGCGCGGCACCCGCGCAAAACGCACTGCAGATTTTCTTCTCGCGCTCTGTTAGCTTTGACTTACAGCAGATTTTTGTTTTGCCGTCAACTTGAGATCTGGTTTCATTGTAAATTATTCTACAGTGAACTCCAGAAAGTTGAAACATCAGTATCCTAATGCCCTTATACTAAAGGCAAAGTAAATCAAACACTAATCACCCTAAATCAATGTTCCAACTTTCTGGGGTTCACTATGATTAGTTGATGTACCCTTATTTTTGTAAGTGTTTGTTGGAGATGGTACAAGGGTGTGTTTTGTTTCTGGTTGCCAGTCTCACTGACGTTTTATGTTTAGGGTGATGAGTGTGATATTTGATTACTTCAGTGAGCACTGTTTACGTGTGTTAGGTAAATGAGATAGACTGATGTAAGTGAATGATATGTTAATACTGTGTCCTTAATTACATCTAAACCCATAAATATGGGTAGCTTTTTGATTTATGATAGGATGGAAAAGCTTGCTTAAGGCATTGTGGCAGGAATATGATGATTAGCATAAGGGTATGGCGGTAGTAGTATAACAGGATAAAGGTACAGTGTAATCGTGTTTAATACTATGGATTGACTAGTAGTAGTAGTAGTAGTAGTAGTAGTAGCAGTTGTAGTAGTAGTGATAGTAGTGATAGTAGTAGTAGTAGTAGCAGTAGTAGTAGTAGTAGTAGTAGTAGTAGTAGTAGTTAGTAGCAGCAGTAGTAGTAGTAGTAGTATCAGTAGTAGATTGTAGTCGTAGTACGGTTCTTGTGATGGTTTGTTATGACCATCTTGATAATAGTTGGATATGTGACAGGATTTAGCTTAATATCATGATACGAAATTTAGGAGCAATATGGTGAGAAGACATGGTCTAGGAAAAGGTCGCCTGGATACATTTGGGGCAAGATGTGGAATGACGCTGAAACACATAGACCTAACTAAACATGTAGTAATGTGGTAGTAGCAGTAATAGCAGCAGCAGCACGAGGAGGAGTGGTAGTGGTAGTTGTTGGTGTTAGGGTTGTACTATTATTAGCGTGTGATAAGGAAGGAGGGGTGATAGATTAGAGGCACGTCTAAGTAATACAGAGGGTGCCATTAAACCGTTACTACCTATCATGTGCTGAAGCATCCTGTATGTGTATGGCATCAATGTAGTCAGGCTTGCCTGGCCCTGTATTAAGCGCCTCCTGGATGCATGCGTCTTGAATTGCGGGATCTAGGGGATGAACAAAATCACCTTCTGGTCGTGCACTAGAAGTATCTGAGACCTTCGAGTGTCTTGGTGTCATGAATTGCAGGGTTTAGAGCACAAAACACACAATTCTATTGGTATCTGGGGGGGGGGGTAGCATATATGGATATATATATATATATGTGTGTGTGTGTGTGATATTTTGATGGTCTAGAAATGTTGTATTTCTGCAATGAAGCGCACGACGCGCTTGCCTTCACACGGCATCTTTCAAGCGATCGAATCGACCGAATGTGCGCGCAGAACCACAGACATGGTCCAAGAACAGGTTGAACCTGGCTTACGTCATTCCGGAAGATCATGGAAGAGGGAAATCCCGACAAGTTTCCATGGAAAGCCCCGCCCGGTTCTTTCAATCGGCCGAACATGGAGGTCTGGAGCAGAAGCACCCTTCTTCCCACAAGGTTCCCCAGTGAAGCAGAGCATAGTACAGTAGACCCCAAATTTGTAGTGGACAAGAGCCGGGCCCCTAAATCCTTCTCCGCACGTATCCACCCCCTTGCGAACAGATTCGTCAGAGATCGATTGAGTGCTGCAACTTACCCGTGACTCTGCTATGTGCTCGTCTGCATGCACCGCATCAGCCAGCACAACGCGGCTCAAGGTGGCTCTGCTGAGCTGCCAGGCAGCCCATCTGCAGCCTGAGGCGGGTTGGCGCATGACTGCACCCATGCGAAAGAGAATACGACCGCATCCCTGCTGTGAGGAACCCATCCATGCAAATGGTAAATGCACTTCTGGCGCACCTGGTGCCACATCTGTTTTTCTTGCACGGTGTGGATCCCGTGCGAGTCGATGATGCAGAGTTGATCTTGCAGCTACGCTGCATTTTTGCAGGTTTTGGATCGTCGCATGATTTGAGGAGTACAAAATGCTGCACAGTTTTTGTTCACAGATGTGGCTACAAGGCACGTGCAGCCTGAAGGCGAGGGTAGACATTGCACTGAAGTCTGCGTCCAATCCCCGAGCACACCGTATCTCTATGAACTTCGTGGGGAAGCGGCTGCACGCGCGAGCCGCTTGGACCTGATTAGCGACCTACGGCAGTGGCTCTATACAGAAACTCACCTCAACCCCAACCCCTAAGCCAAGCTGGATGATGTGTCGTGAGGTTGGCAGCTGCAGGGCCAGGACAAGTTCTTTCTGAGCACGAGCTGCGCCGCAGCGGCTCCTGCCGGAGATGTCCATGTGGTGCCCTGGATGGATGCTGAGGATCCGGGGGCGAGAGCCAGCAGGCCAAAACATCTACTTAGACTTTAGTGTACTGCAAGTAGACTACAGCATACTCTAGTATGCTATAGTAGCATGCTGTAGTTTTCCAAGAGTAACTATGTTGTAGCATACTGCATTCAACCATCTGCAACCAACCTGCCAGAGTCCAGAGTGTTTTCTTGTTGATTCAGCTCCTGCACCAGTCCGGCAGGATCCCATCAACAACTCCTTCCTGGCAGTCTACATCGAACCTGTCCGCGAGATACTGCTGCGCAAGACCAAGGCCACGACAAAGGTCTGTGCTATTGAGCCTCGTGGGCCCCAGGATGTTTCGAGGCGGGTGCTTTCCTGAACCTGCTAGACATACAGTATTGCGAGGGTCTAAACGCCAATAAATTCGTATTTCGTGGAACCCCAGATGCATCTGCGAGCTTCACCGCGGTGGGGCAGCAGAAAAGCGCAGTGCTTCTGAGCTGCGACATGCCAACGTCTTCGGTTAACATGTGATGCCTTGATTTTGCAGCTGTGTGTTCTCTGGCATAAGGTTCTGGAACTCATGGCGGACGTGCTCCCATTTGCAGCCTCCCGGTCGATCTTGCAGCTGCAGGCGAAGGCGGAAAGCAATTGCCCCACGGCATGGATCACGGATGTTGTGGCCGTTGGTCTACTCCTGCTGACCTTTGTCCCTATGCTGGCGTGCCTGGAAGCTCTGCTGGCATCGCGCAGCCACGTCAGCTCGGCCAAGCCAACGACAAGCCCCTCTTCTGATGTTTTTTCGTTCAAAACACCGCTGGCCAACTTCGGTACTGGGCTGGGATGGGTAGCCGGCTTTGCTGGGTCTCTTCTAGCGCTCCAGAGCTCAGTGCTACTTGTGGCTGGCAAGGGGCAGGGGGCAGAGGCCTCAGAGGCCGGCATTTGGCTTCTCATCGCCTGGCCTTCCATCCTCGTCGCTCGGCAGGGAAACTGGTTTGGCTCTGGGCATTAATACTGGTAGTGGGAGGGGGGAGCCAGCCATGTCGGTGGTTTTGTGTTCCTTCTTTGTAAAGGTGGCTCTTGGAGCCTACCGTCTCCTGGATCTGCTCGCGCGCAAGCAGCTGGAGCACTGCTGCCTGCAGCACGGCATGCTGCTCGTCCAGCCAAGTCCCAGCCGTTTCTTTGACTTGCTCGTGTTGTGCGGCTTAGCCGGCTACGCGCTGGGAGCGCTGCTCTATGTCGGCTTTGTGAGCTGGCAGGCCACGGCAGTAGTGCTCACGGCCCTGGCCGGGCCCGCTTTCACAGGGGCCAAAGTCTTCCTGAACATGATGGAGCTGGAGGCTGAGCTGGAAACAGTGCGAGCAAAAAGCCAGCAATTTGGCGAGGGCCGAGAAGGAGAAGTTCGTCGTGTTCCTTGGAGTTCCGCTTTCACCGCCTGGCGCCAGGGCGCCCTCCTGCCCGAGGCCCAAGCGGGCAGCGAAGGCGGTGCGGGCGATGGCCGATTTCGCTTGGCGTGGGATTTCGGATGGCAGCGTCGGGCCGTGTGCCAGCTCACTGGCTCGAAATCGGGCTACATGATTGTCCCTGCACTCGTGGCGATCATTTGTGGCTTTGCAGGCGTCTCGGTGCTGCAAGCTGTGGCCTACGGGTGCTCCAAGGGCCAGCTGGCAAGGTTGGAGCTCGCAAGCTCCCTGCATACCATCGGTTTCCAGCCTTACCAGCAACATTTCGATGTCTACATGGACACTTCTTTCAAGCAGGTCGCCTCTCGGCCGCCCGGACAATGGGTGTGAGAAATTCGAGAAATTCACGGAGTGTTAGACCGCCTGCAGTAGGCCATTCCATAAGATGAGTCTGGAGCCTGCTTTTTTGCAGGCGATCACTGCCTTCGCCGACGCCCCAAGAACAAGGTGGATTTCAGTGACGCAGCCCAAAACCGTTGAAGGCTGCCCGTCCGCAGAGCCCGCAGTCAAAGAGAACATCGAGGAAGACAACGGCGCTCTTGTTGCCGACCTCCAGCTTTCGCGTGCGCTGATCCCCCGCACCACCAGCATCCGGGTTCAGGGGCTTCGGCCCAACATCGCGGCCACTGAGTATCTCGTACACTTCGCCCCATTCAAGACTGTCACTGCTGTCTTTCAATCCAAGCATACCTTAGACTCGATTTGGGTTGGCTCGCGATCTGCAAAACATAGCATGTGTATGCCGTAGAGTGAGCAAGCAATCTAGTATGCTGTGCCACTCATTTTACGCCAAGACAGGACACTGCCTCGGCTCCTCCGCCTCAGCGGTGCAAACTTCAGCACAACTGTGGCCTTTTCGGCCCTTCCCGGCTCTGTCATCAGCATCCCAGAAGGTGCAGACTGAGTGAACTGAGCTCCATGCCGACTTGACTTGGGTGAGGGGTGCTTCTTAAGCATTTGCCGGGACAGGTACGGCGAGCCTGGAGCTGGAAGTGGAACTCACCGACTTCTTCCTTGGTCTGCCGGTGGAGCCGCACCGCGGCCCTGAGAAGGGGGAGGTGGCCCTGTGGACTGTGATGCAGGAACTTCCTGAGATCAACGAGTCAGCATGCAAGGCACAGTGCCGACAGAACCCGGAATGCCTCGACAGCTTCCTTGGCCAACGAGCCTGCTTTCTTGCTTACAATCGTCACAGGGAGGCTGGCAAGGTCAGCAGCAGAAGGCGACTTCGAGAGCCGCAGCCGGCGGGGGCCCGGCGTCTCAGTGGCCTGCTGACCGGATGCACCATTCCCTCGTCGCGAATGGTGCCAGATGTGCAAAGGCAGGAGGGCAATTGTGCCGAGGTTGCGGAGGAGGGGCGGCGGCTCCACTTCAAGGATGTGCGGCCCGACTGGCAGAGCCACTTGGGGAGGTTGGAGCTGGGTGTGGTCTTGGAGGTGGGCGAACAGAGGTTCCAGACAGAGACGCAGGTGGTGGCCTTGCGCGAAGGCTTGCCGGTACCTGCCAGCGCCTTCGTAGATCTCCTTGCGGAGAGTCACGGAGGCATCCTGCCCAACACGACGCGCGGCCGCATCGAGACCAACGCTTCCGTGGACTCGGCGGGCGACGTTATTGTGGAGATCGACGAGTTTGACCCGGCGGAGGTCAGCTCACTGCAACTGTTCGTGCTGCCCACGCTCCTGGACACCGCCTCGCTCTCAGCCTGGGAGCAAAGACCGAGCAACTGCACAGGTTCTCCCAAGCTGAATCTCCGTTCTAGTGTGGCCACTTGTGACGACTGAGGCCTTCAACGTCTCTTGGGAAGCCGAGCTGGTTCTTGCCAGCACATCGGAACATTCGCGCCTGAAGGAAGGACGGCTGTGCAGAGAGAGCGGCTGGCTCCGGCACCGCTATGCCCTCTGTGGCCAACATGGGCTCCTGTCAGATTTGCCCGCCTCCCTACCCGTCTCGCCGTGGACAGGCCAGTTTGAAGAGGAGCCGCGGTTCAAAGTCTCACCACGTGCGGGCCACCTGAGTCCTGGCCTCTGGCCAGCTCCACGGTCGCACGAAGTGCGGCTTGTCTTCGCCGGTGCGGACAGCCCTGCGGCTTGGGGCGCCAAGAAGCATGGCTGCGATGCTGTGAAGTCTAGCCAGAGGGGCATCCTGGCCTCTGCGGATGCCGTCTGCCACCTCTTCAGCCTGGACTGCGGATCGGACTTCTGCATTCTTGTTGACAACGAAGCGCTGGCTGGAGCAACAGTTTGGTCCAATGGCCGTCATATACACATCGAGCCGCTGTTGGCACCTTCCAGTGTGGTCCGGGTGGGGGTATGTGCTCGACGGCTTGGTGCTTGCAGCAGCTTCTCTAACTGGACATCGTGGACCTTCGATGCTGTCACACGGACTCTGATGCTTGCTAAGCACGGTGCATCAGTTCCCGTCTCCGTGCTGGTGGCGCAGGTGGCGAAGCTCGGTGACCAAGGCCTGGTCTTCCTGGAGCACGTGTACGGCGCAGTGATGGTCTCCGATAAGTTTGAGACGAGAGTAGAAGATGCCTTCCAGGAAGCATTGAGTGCGGCCACCTGGACCTTGGATCCGGTGCCGCCTTCGCTGCTGCTAGCTGTGGCCAGGCTTAACAAGACGACCATGCCGAGCCTGTTGCTTCAGAGCTTGGTCAAGTCCCCCAACCTCCATTCTTTCGGTGAGATGGACCGCAAGGAGCTCGCCAAGTTGCAGGAGGCCTTCGTGTCGGTCAAGGTGTTCCAAGTGGAGCTGTCCGACCCCGTGCAGTTCGGGCAGCTGGGATCCGCACTGGACCTGGCCAGTGACGTGGAAGAGCTTCACATCTCCTGTGCCAGGTGCCCTGGAGCCTCCCGGGAGCCGCCCAAGGAGCCTTGGACCCGCTTCGCAGCGCGCTTTGGGCGCCTGAAGCATTTGACGGGGGTGGGTTTGTATCACCTGCGGCTGGGCGACTCTTCAGGTGCACCCTTGCGAGAGGCTTTCCGCCGTTCAAGCGAACTCAGAAAGATCGATTCTGTCGTCCTCGAGCTGAGCCCATCGGCGGCCCAAGCATTGGCCACTGGCCTCGCGGCAGTGTCAAAGCTGGAACGGTTCTATTACCACTGGGCCCCACCGGAAGACTCCGCGGAGCTCCTCAAAGCCCTTCAGACGCATCCGCTGCCAAGGGGACTGAAAAACCTGTGGTTTGCCAACAATCGCGTGGGCCCCGAGAAGGGCGCGCCGCTCTCGCAGATCCTTGCCCGACTGCCAGGACTGCAACATCTGAAAATCTTGGGCAATGATTTGGGAGACGAAGTGGGCCGAGAGCTGGCCGGCCCTCTCAGCAGGATGGAGCAGCTTGGAGATCTGGACGTGCTCCGTGGCAACAACTTCAGCAAAGACACTGAGGAGGCCATCCGGGAGGCTTGCCCCAACTGTTACTGATCTTTTCGTGTGAGCGCCGGCCGAGACTCACATTTCTGAAAAAGAAGTCGTCGACCTGCAAACCCCACCGTAGACTCAATCAAAAAGCCGATGGTCTTTGGGCAGGGGGCAGAGCTTTCTCTGCTTTGAAATGTCGAGGGTGTCAGGATTGCCAGCGGGCTGTCAGGGTTGAGCCGGTCGCGGAGGTTCGACATGAGGAGCTCCAAGCATGAATCGTGGATTTTGCATGCTTGCCAGAGAGATAGTCAGATGATAGTTTTGTAAGATCTTGGCATCCCGGGTGCCTCAACCAATGACCGTAATTACGTTTCACAAGTCGGGTTGCCTGCTGCCTGAACTGAAACCTGTCTAGTATGTCCAACACACCAACCCATAAGCACCAAACTAAGCCTTACCTAGCTGTGGCAGGTCAAGAGCTGATGTTGTGCCACAGCTGTCTGCTTCAAGAAGAAGTTAAACCATGGGTGTGACAGTCTGACGTGGCTGACCTAAGACCACATGCCTCGGCCGGAATGTCCGAGTGGGAGCGCCGAAAACTTGAAACCTTACAAGGGATTCCGCCAGCGAAGACAAGTTCTGTCTTCCAGGCTCAGCCATCGGGCGGGCGCGTTGATGGCCATAGTTATTTGTAACTGGCAGAGGTTCTATTGTTAGGGTTTAAAGGTTTAGATTGTTTAAGGGCTTAGGTGTTTCAGGTTTAGGGTAGAGAGTTTGGAGGATTCAAGGCCCCAATATGGCTCGAGCTCAGGGTTCGGGGTCAACAATTGTGGTTTTGGCTGAAGGTTGCGAACCGCAAGTCGCACTAAACATTGCTTACGGTTGAGTTTACGCGTCGGCAGGTTTTGCCTCAGGCTTGAAAGCCCTACATCAAAAGCAAAGAGGGTCTAGGTTTCGCAGATTTGCATGAGTGCCTCAAGAGCCTCGAGCCGTTTGCTTGCAAGGTTAGCAGCATCAGGTGCTGATAACATGACCAATAGCTCATGGCAACACAAGTAAGTGCAACAAGACTTGAAGACGCAATCAATTGAGAGGGACCTGCACATCATCACAACTCGGAGCAGCACGCTGGAATTCATGCGAAGCTGCCACCGCCAATGGCTGGGATTGCTGCTCGGTGAATTTATCTCGTATCGGTCTTGCCACACGATAGAGAGAGTACTACTGAAACACCCACAGACCTTTGAATAACGGCTGCTTGTCCCTTGTTTGCAGTCCAGGTGCCCTGTGGGGCTTGACTCACAAGCCCAAGCCTTGCAAGGCTGGGGACGATGAGGAAGCAATGAGAGGCGACCAAGATGCTGACTGGCGGCGACCCGCACGCACACATCCAAAGGAACCTGATAAAATAATCGCTAAATCCCCGATGCCCTAAGTCCGAAAGACACGACCCCAACTCTGTGGACCGAGCAGCAACTTGCCTTGAATTACCTAGCAGAACCTTCGAGCCGAGCGCAGCCCGCTTCAGAGAAATACTGGAGAGCAGAGTTCAGTCTTCAGTGGCTAAGTGACTGGCACTTTCCCACGCATGTGGCTCGATATATCGCGCTGCATTACTTTCGAAATCTACACTCTGGACTCCAAATCACCAAGTTGAAAACACAACAAGCGCAAAGCCCAGCTGGAACTATAAACTTTAACCTATTCCCAGAATTCCAGGAGCACTTCAGCATCCTTAAATTAAATCCCAAACCCTAAGTAGTCTACCTTAACCAAATCCCCGACGCCCCAAGGGGGACTTTGAATTCCTTCGCTCGACGAGCCCGGGCCGCCCTGGCCCCCACGGATTCCGAGAGCTTGACTGTGCCCTTGGCGCACGGGGCTCATGCAGACTTGATTTCAATTCTTGTGTGTAGTTTTTGTTTGTTGTTTCTTCTGAGGTTGTTTGGAGATCTTGAGGGTTTGGGAGGATCAGACGTGCTTCTAGGGTTCGCCCTACACGTTGGAGTTTAGGCTTCAGGGTATTCGGGCTCAGGGTTACGGGTTCCGACATCACGATGCTCCGGAAGCCATGCGCCTTTCACAGATGCTGGAAGGTCGGCGAATGAACAATCTAAGCATTTTTGGTAGTTTACTTTTAAGACTTTACGCTTTACGAGTGCCAAACATGATATTTCTATCGATTTTTCAATCCGCAATGAGGTGTTGTCTTGCAATCTTCTACAAGTAGTGCCTTACAGTGTGGTGCTGCTTGGTTTCCTGTGAACTGTTCCGAGAACCCTGTGTTGCGGCGGCCCAGCACATGTATACATCAAAGTTAAGATAAGGGCATTGGGCTTAGCACGCCTTTGGTCACCTTACCGTCTGTACATGTGTGTATATGTAATATATAATTCTCTCTCTCTCTCTCTCTGTGTCTCTCTCTCTCTCTCTCTCTCTCTCTCTCTCTCTCTCTCTCTCTCTCTCTTCATCTTGGCTATTCAGGTCAAGGCCTGCGGATGGTGCGCAAACGGATGCGGGAGCCCCGGAGTTTTGCGGAACGCTTCCGCTTGTTTCGTTGAGGAAGTGAGAAATTGATGAATGATAAGAGGTTCTTATCGATTAAAGTCTTTTCATAATTTTTGATAGACAACTTGCCTCCAGACTCTCTAGTTCTATTTCCCCCTTTTAAGCAACACTTATTATTGTTAATGATATTAACTTTGCATAGGATATATGAATTTAATAAATCTCCTTTTCTATCTCTTCATTTCCATAAAGAGATAACAACGCCCCCGTGATATTCAAAATGAAAACTTACAGTGGAGTTGTAGAGATAGGATAGAAGTAGAGAGTTGATACAAAAGCAGGGTTTAGAACCAATCAAGAGTTTATAGAATGAAGTATGAGAAATTAATTAATTAGACAAAGAGATTATCCAATCAAGAAAATAATAATAACAACAACTAAGAAGCATAGATCAGGTATTCTGATTTGAATGGCTTTTCGCATACCCAGGGTTTATATAACATTGCAGCATGTTCTTTCTTGTGTTTCCTCGTGGCAACTGTAGTCTTATCTATGTTTAAGCTTATGTTAGTGGAAACACGAACAAGCACATGGACAAGGTACCTTAATCCCGACTGGGTGGTTACACGTGCATACGGGGACGAGAAATACGCTTTTGGGTATGTACATACGGATATGTCGTTACACAAACTACGCACATATTTATATGTATGCGCAAAGACACATACATGGGGTTTTGTTTTTGTGTTTGTCCATGTTATTGCCCAACTTTTCTGTGTTTATTTATATATGTCAGAGGTGTGTTAGGTTCGGTTTCTGGGCTCCAAGCAATGCAGCAACGGGTAGGCGATGCATAGGCTCGTATCCAACCGAAGCCAGCTCCTGAAACCTTGACACCGAAACTCCGGCACCACGAACCATGTCCAAAACATGCCAACAGCTCGACGAACAATTGCACTTGCCACTGGATTGGCTCCAAAAGCTCTTTCCATCTTCAACATGTCCCTGCAATGGTGAAGCCAACAACCAAGTGGACCAGGCCTTGTTGCAGCTTTGTTTCAGAACATGCTTCCGGCGAGCCCAGGCAGAAACGCACGATCGGCTTGGTGCATGGGCAAGGTGGGGCCGCAAGCGAATTCTGCAATGATCAGATCCGCACGCTAGGGGCTGATGCACCAGATTCCTACGGTCAGAGTCGGAGCTCCGAAACGCACATGCAGCATTCTCTCCCGCATGGGCAACCGGGACTATCAACTTTCGGAGGTTCAGGAGCACGCGGCCGCATGGGGATTTTAAACGCGATCGAGCCCGAACAGAGCAAGCCCACGAGTTCTCTTTGCTTGCTGCCCTGATGAAATGCGCAGGCAAGCTCAGCAGGGCTTTACCCAGGCACGGGAAATGCAGAGAGTGTACGTAGCGCGGCGCCATTCTGAGTTGTTCTGGACACGTTTCATTGGCTTATCATGAATATTGCAACTGTAGCTACGGGTTCGTCTTGTAGCTCCATAAGAGTATGAGAGCAAGGCTGCATACCGAGGTCCTGAGCCATAGGCCAATGTGCACCTCGGAGCCACCGCACTTCGATCAAACCTGTGAAACCCGACAATCGTGGCGCACTGTAGGACCCTGAGCTCCCATCTGCTTAGGAAGCAGTAAGATACCATAACATGCTCAATATGATACTGGAAATTACTACTACGATATACCATAACATCAAGAAACCATCATCATAAAAGGGTCCTTGCGCTGGAGGGACTGCAGCACGCTCGCACCATTGACTGGGCGGAGCAGGCCAGGAGGAGGGGCTGAGACTCAGAAACTTGCAATGCTGGTATACTGTACTCCATTATACTACACTGTTACTACGGTGTGGTATTTGGATTTGTATGTAGCACAATGTACTACGACACTATAGTATGATACAGTATTTTGCTGGTCTCTATGGGTTAGAATGTCAGGTCTCTCAATGTCACAGCCTCCAAAACTCGCTCTCTCTCTCTCTCTCTTTCTTTCTGTATCTCTCTCGCTCTCTCTCCCTCTCTTACTGTCTCCCTTTTAGAATCCTTGCTTCATAAACGTAAGTGTTTGCTCTCATCTGGTCGCACCGTGCAGCAAATGGTCCGTATACAAAAGCACATACTGTGGAACCGCGGGCATGCGCTGCTGACGTGCAGTGTGTCATCCAAAAAGCACCTAAACGAATAAACAAACGCAAGACCTTGACAATTCTTCGGAAGATAGGAGAAGCAAGGGGAAAAAAAACTGGTGAGCAATAGTTGAGCGAACCCTCAACTCTCGGCGCTGCTAAGCCTTGGGCGGCCGATCTTTTCTTGGAAGTCTCGTCTTGAACATGGAAGTCAGGGTCGGAGGGAACAGTAGTGGTGGTGGTACTAGTAGTTGGAGCAGTAGTAGTGGCAGCAGCAGTACCGCAGCAACAGTAGCAGGAGCAGTAGTAATAAGAGCACTGGCAGTACAGCGAGAGGTCCATGCAGCAAGGTCCTCGGTCTCCTCGTCCTTCGAGAAGGCCCCCCAGCGCTTTCTTGGAGCTTTCGAGTTTCAAGACACCCCAACCCCACTCCCCTCACCCCGAAATGCTGTACATGTCGGTTCTGGAACTCAGGATTGTAAGCAGTAGTTTTCGTCCTTTCTCAGAGACCTGGGGCCTACTACTCGTAGTAGGGCTGTAAACCATGACCTCAGGTCTCAAAGATAAGACTTGGGCTGAGGCTGTGTAGGTTGTGGTCCCTGGCTTCTCGGCTGAGTGCCAGTCCGGGTTCGTTATGCGAAAGTGATTCGTTTGGTCGTGTGGCATGCAAGAATGCAGTAGAATTGAGAATTCAGACTCAGTGGCTACGGCCCAAGCATTGCCGTGCAGCAGCCGGAGCCAGCCTCGTCAACTTACAATTCTTCAAAGAGTGTGGCAGAAGATGCATGCCTTCCGCCTGGCAACGATCACACCTCTATAGCGGCTACTCGCAAGCAAAGGAAAGCGCTCAGATTTCTCAGCCTAGAAGAAGCCATGTTTTGGCGCCTGGCCATCCTGGCAGTCGGTGCCGGGCTCCTCTTTGGTGTGGACTTGGCATCCATTGGGGCGGCCGTTGAGTCCATGTCCAAGGAGCTCCAGCTGGACAAGAAGCAGACCGAGTGGGTCGTCTCTTGCGCGAAAGGCGGCGCCATTTTCGGCAGCCTCTTTGGCGGAGCCTTGATCATGTCCCGGGGCCGACGGACGATTATCGGCTGCTCCGCGATCCCGAGCATGATCGGACCAGCACTCGTCTTTACGGCCCAGGGTCTGCCACAGCTGATCGTGGGAAGATTCCTGATGGGGATCGGCATCGGCCTTGCTTCGGTGGCCACGCCCAACTACCTCAGCGAGGTGGTCAGGCCCGAGCAGCGAGGACTCTTTGAGGCCATGTACGAACTGGGAATTGCCTCTGGGATGCTGCTGGCTGCTTTGGTCAATGCGCTTCTACAGATGCTCAGTTCCGATGCAGTCTGGCGCTACCAGGCTGGCTGCGTGCCTTTTGTCTTCGCTTTCCCCGTGCTGATCGTCGCGTGCACAGTGCCGGAGTCGCCACGGTGGATGTTGCAGACAAAGGGATCCAGCCCCTCGTCTTTGCTGGCAGCGCTGCAGGAGATCTCCAGCCTTCGGCGACCAGGTGCAGAGAAGCGCCTCGAGACATGGCGATCTGGAAGGGGCAGCCTGGAAGAAGAGCTTTCGAGTGACACTGACACGGCTGAAGCGGCTGAGGATGATCTAATCCGTCTCTGGGATGACCGGCACCTTCAGGCTGGTAATCCGCTCTACAGTGCTGGCAGCCAGCTGAGCCAGCTGGAGGAGAAGGATGACGAACCTGTCCGCCTCCGCACGCTGTCGATCCTTCAGCGCACACTGAAAGATGCTTGCGCCATCATCGTCGGCTCGAAGCAGGTGCCTGCTGGAGCCCGGCGTGGCCTAGGGTTGGCGCTTGCAGCTGCAGTCCTGGACCAGGCATGTGCCTCGACGTCCATCCTGATCTACGCGCAGAAGATGCTTGCTCGTGTGGGTATCGGCCAGGAGTCCCAAGACATGCTTACGCTGCTGGTGGTGGGTGCCAAGATGTTCGGGGTGATCCTGGGCCTCGCGATCGTTGAGCGCATGTCCAGGCGGACCCTGCTTGGAGCAGGCGGTAGCCTCTCTGCTGTGGCACTGCTGATCCTCGTGCTGGGTGCTGCCTGGAGCAGTCCGGTGCTGCTTCTGAGCGGCATGAGCTCCTTCATCGCCATTTTTTACAGCACTTGGGGCATCGGGTACTGGATAGTGGTCGTGGAAGTTACTGCTGTGGGCGGGCCTCGTTATGCCTCGGCAGCTCAGTCCGTGTCCACAGCCACTCTCTTCGCAGCTGGCTGGTTGACCTCCCTGACCTTCATAGATGTGATTTCTCTGGGGCCGCCAGGCCTTCTGATTTACGTCGCGGTTGCGGTTCTTATGGGCATATACGGATTTTGCATTCTTCCTGAGACCGGGGGCCATTCCCTCGAGGAGTGTGCCGGTGACATCGGGCCTCCGCTGACAGACGACGAGAGTGAGTCTGATGCAGGCAGTGGTTCGAGCTAGTTCGGAGATTAGATCCACTTTTCGCCTTCTGCGGGCGATTGATCATACCGGCTTTTAACGACCGTGTCTTTGTAAAGATGATTAGCGGCGCAGTTTCATTTTGTCCGAGCCTTCCGACCTGAGAAGCCTCGCCTGGATCTGTCCGAGAGTGAGAGCTCAAATGGTCTCGGCAAGACTTGGCTGCATGATCTGCTGCAACAACACTTCCCTTCCGAATAGAACTGACTAGTAATAATATCCGCCTTCAGCTCTTGTATAATGATAGTTTCACGAAATCACCCACCAAACCTTCGGTCCGAAGTAGCAATGCCGGAGGCCAATGACAACAAGAATGAGCGGGAAAGGGAAGGTTTCGAGCATGTTGGACTTGGAGAGCCTGGGACTCGTCACAGACTTTTTCATAGGGGACTAGTGCTGAGGCCTTGGAGACAGGTTTCGCGTGTTTCAATTCCTGAGTTCTAAATCCCAAGCTCGAAGTTCCTTCTTTCTGTGGACCCTCCCGATTCCAGCACTTGGCAGGTGAGCTCCAGCGCAAGCGCAGCGGGCACCACGCTACAAGAGCGCATGTCACAGGCATCACGGTTTTGGGTTTCATGGTTGGGCGAGGGCTGCGAGAGCCAATCAGAACTGGGAGACAAATGTATACTTTGTGTTGATAGTGAGGCGTAGGTTTGAGTGACGTTGACTGGTGACTGCATCAAGACATGATTTGACCTGCACCCTGCAGTGCCTGTCAGCATAGCATGGGGGTTGAATCAGTCGGAATAGTACCCCGATTTAGTCTTCTGTTCTAGCCATAGGGCCCCGACATCAGCACCTTGTATTCGTTTGTGCTCGTGCATCAGTGGCTCGCTACGGGTTTGGGGCATCTGTCAGGGGCACATTCAGATCGCATAGCCACTAGTTTTTTCTTTAGGCGGCTCTGTCCTTTTAGCATGTATGTTCTGTCTACATGGGGCAAGAGGGTGCCGGGTTCCCCAATCCCCCCACTTGAAAGATGGTTGTGTTCCGGGCCGTTTTTGCAGCTTACTTTTGCAAACCTCCCGTCTGCAGACCCTATCCGACCCCTGCAAGCCCGAGCTCACGAAATGTGAGGCCGCATTCATGGACCTCAAACTCTCTGCTTTGCATTAGCAGGGTAAATCTTGCAGGCGTTAGGCAGGGCATTTTTTGTAGAACCCAAAAGCAGCCCTCTTCTAGATACTGCGCTCATCGCGGACAAGACCTCCTCGAAATTCCCTTCAGTCCAACATCAGAGGGCGGACCCTTTCACACCCCCAGCTTTAAGTAACTTGAGCCCTGAAGCGCCTGCAAATTCGGTGAGGGCGTGGAGCGAGCCAAGTCAGTGGATTGGTCAGCCGGGGCTGAGGCTCACCAGTCTGTGTCCGGTTTCGGGAGGTGTGACAGTGTATGGTAGCGATATTATGGAGTTTGGGGTTTAGGGTATGGTTCAAAAGAAGGGTATGTGATTCTTGTGATTGGTGTGAAAGTGTAGGTTTGTTTCACATTCAAGCAATTACGGTTGGAACGGTTCAGGGTGAAGGATTTGAGCTGCCTGGATGAATGCCGCGCCGCTGGTTGAAGGTTCTCGATGCTGTCGACGATGGCTTGCCCAAGTTCTGAACTCTGCATCCCTAAACTTCCGGGAAGCTCAAACATGAGGAGAAACCCGCACGCCCTAACAATCTTCATGACCTTTGGGGGAGCAAGTCACGCCTGCAGCGTTGTGGTTCATATTAGCTGCGACACCCTTGATCCTATCCCAGCCCCCGAACCACCAAAACCCGAAACCTGGCCCTAAACTGTTCCGCTGCCTAGTGGATTATTGCCCTTTTGAATTGCATGACCCCCAAAAAGCTTACCAGGTTCTCCCATGTTCCTGACATCGAGATTCCAAAGCATGCACGCAGGCTGAGCCATTAAGGCGGTGTCCTCAGTGTGCCGACAACAAGACCCATTCGAAGTACAAAGAAGTTTGCCCAAGAGCAAGGGTGCAAAATGTACAACCTGAAGCGAAGTCTTAACATGACTGACCTATTACAGGGTCTCCCTGCTTCAGTTGCATGCGGAATCCGTTTCATGCCGGAATCGCCGTCGGCCGCGGGTTCCCGGCTTCGGAGAGCCAGCAGCTACGAGCAAATTTGTAAGTCGGGGCACTTTCGCAAAGCTTCACCTCGACAGGTCTTGGCTGGTGTCTTGGCTATTTTGGTTTGCGCTCCCCTTGCTGTTCCCGGGAATGGTCTCTCACACACACACACACCCACACGCATAATTCAATGATAAGCATGATCCGCATCCCAGACAGGTTTCGGCATTATCTTCAGAGATGCACTCGATGCGCTTCTCACAGCTGGCGGCAGCAGCAACACGCGCTTCCCAACGATGGATGAGGTCCAACATGCAGGGGACGCCCTCTTCGAAGCTTCTTCAGGGACGGATCATGTCGACGCCAGGCTGCATTGAAAATAGAAGATGCTTCCAAGAGCAGTCTCGAAACCCATGTTCTTAAATTACAGAGCCTTCCAAACCCAAACCTGCATAAGCCCCCATGAAGTCCAACGAATCCAAGACGAAGCCCTTGAAAAGCGCCCAGGATGTATTTATCGGTCACTCCTGGAGCGCCTCTCGTTGGTCGAAGTTTCTGGCCCTCTGCTTGCGACTAGGCCTTGGATGTCAGAAGCTCTCATGTAGGAGTTTCCGAAAATAGGGGGCCCTAACAAGGTACCCTAAATAGTAGGATCCTTATTATAAGGACCCCAATAAAAGGTACCCCTAATGTTCGGAAACTCCCATGTAGGATTCCGGGTGGGGGGTTTAAGCTTGCGTTGAAGGGACTTTGTAAACATGTTGTTGACTACCAAGTAGTTGTCTACATGAAGGCCCTATGTTCTATGACACGCCCAAATGCTTCTGTTGCTAGAAATGGGGGCCAGTATACGGTTGCTGAGCTCACCTTTCATATCCTGCAAAGAGCGTCACGTCACGGCCGCGACACTGTTCCTGTCTTGACGGGAGTGCTTGATCTTTTTCGCTTGGAGTGTTCTGCAGGTCAGTCCGACAGTTTGATCATGTTTTGTGGGAAGTTCTTATGTTCGGAATCCTACTACTTGGGCTCTATTAAGGTCAGTTAAAGGTTCCGTTTGTTTCAATCTCCAGCTGGGGGTCCGTGTTTGCAAAAGACGAGACACAGATGTTTAACACATCTCGGACATTTGTTCAGGTCCCTAGCTTCATGGGCATGCACGCTTTGCGCCAGCCAGGAAAGATAGACATGAAGTGCTTGAACAGTACGGACCAGATTTTCTGAGGTTTTTCAACTTGGAGGCCGCAATCCGATGCGCCTGTGGTGCCTGGTTCGTTTTGGCAACTACGTTGGTTGGATGGGGCGGCATCACCGGCCTGGGCGGCAGCTACCTCATACTGCCCTGCCTGGTGTACTTTCCCATTACGGTCTTTTTTGTTGTTTTCTTTTTCAGACAGCAGCTGCTTGAGGGGCGTCAATCCTATTCAGTCTGGGTGGACAGGCTCTGCATCCATCAAACAGACATGGATCGGAAGGCAGAACAAATAGCAGCTCTTCCTGTTTTTGTGATGCATTCTTCTCGCATGCTTATTCTTTGGGATGAGACGTACTTTGAGCGCAAGTGGTGCTCTTTAGAGCTGGCAACTTTCGCACGACATGTCGGGACAGAACAGATTGATGTGCTTCCGCTTTGGTTGGCTCCATGGCTGCTGAACTCAATCCTCATGGAGGTGGTGAGCCTCACGATTTACGATCTTCTCGATCGTGCATTGCCCCGCACGACCATAGATCAAGCGATGGAGGAGGAAGAACCGGTGCTGGGAACGAATGTCGCAGTTCTGAAATTCACAGCTGTTTGTCTCTCGTTGATGATCTCAGGTCTGGTGTATGCACCGCTCGCCCTTCCCAGCTTCGTCTCGTTCCGGATGAAGCTACAGAACCACCAGCTGATGCTAAGACAGATGGCTAACTTTGATGTCAGGGCAGCCAAGTGCACTCTGCCTTCCGATGTAGAAGTTATCGAGCAGCATGTGGAAGATTTGTTCAAGAATGATGCGGCACAGCGCGGATCTCCACGGCTCGTTGGTGAAGTTGACGATGGCGAGGCGGGTTTGCTGACAAGCTCTTTGCACAGTTTTGTGGCTTTGGCAAATCTTGCTGGGCATGGGGGCTTTCAGTGTCTGAATGCACGTCGCTCGGGGCGCAAGATCCTGGAGATAGCACGGACCCAAGCTATAGTTAAGTGCATGATCCATGTTCTACAACCAACCGTCCCGATTGCACCCCGGCGTCTCAAAATCGAGAGGTTTTCCTTCCCACGCTCGATTTTGCCGATGATCCACTCGGCCGCTTCAATGCCTATGTCAGAGGGACCTTGCGATCGTTTGTGCTATCACAGATTGGGGACGAGCTCTACGTGTCGAGGCGGACCTGTTTGATCGCGCTTCTCCCCATGATCTTTTACGCCTCTGTGAACGTGTTAGGCTGTGACAATGGGCCCTGTGAGACGTCTGGTCCAGCAGCTGGCTACACATCCTTGACTACGTACATGATAAACTCTTCAGTTGGATGGGTAATCCTCATCGGGCTTGCGCTCCCACTGGCATACCCAGTCTTGCTTCGACTGGTCAGGTGTGCGATGTCATATGGTCAGGGTTCAGCACATTTTTGTGCTGCTCTCCTTTGTCCATTGGCCTTCTGCTATAGCTACACCTGGGCAGGCTTAGCGAGTGGCGCACTTGTTGGCGTAGTGCAGAACTACTCGCCTACACAGCTGATTGTTTTCCTGTTTGTACTTGCTGCACTTGTGGCACAAAACCTGTGGCTCTTTGCGGGTGACACACAAAACGGCAGCAACCAACTATCATGTCGTTGCATCAAGCGCCAGACCGCCGGCTACGAAACACTCGGCAGTTCTGGCACGGCTGGCGTCTCACATGGATTGATTTCGCAATATCTTTGACAAGACCTGCCAACAGTGGAGCTACATGTGGCAGCACTCTCACCCGCAGGCCCCGCGATCCGAAGGATCTGTCGTTTTATGTCTCTGCAAAAGGACTCATGCCGGAGACCTCCTAGCCCCGAACAAAATTAAAATCAAGAAAGTCAGGCAGCAAAGTCGAAAAGCCGCAACACCAAGAGGCCACGAAGCCAGCAACAGGGGCAGATCCGAAGCTTTTGACTTTTCAGTGCTTCGAAAAATTTAAAAACTCCTTTCTTCAAGCCTGCGAAGTGCAAAGCTTTCAGGCTAACCTAAAGAATCCCGAACCCTCCTTGCCTAAGCATCTACGGAAAGTATGACAACCCTCTATACCCCCGCCATCGAACCCTTGAATAGCCCTCTAGAAACCTCGGCCACTGAGCACAGGAGGCTTCGTTCTTGAACTCGGGCACTGTTGCGGGGGTTTCTTGCTTGGGGTCTCAGGGCGTTTTGAGCCTTGCAGGGGGCTGGGGCCGGGGGCTTAAGTCTACACTCGGCTCCTTCAATTTCTGAAACTCCCACGGCCCTGAGCGCAGGCCTCCCCCCAACACGGGGATATCCAATTCGGTGATGCT
>CAJNDT010001558.1:959160-986294 GCA_905221615.1 Symbiodinium sp. CCMP2592
TTAATGGTCGAAATGTAGGGCTCCGTTGCGAAATCTGCTCCTCGCTGGGTGCAACCCAGTTCTGCACGAACTCAGAGCCGCATGCAAGGTTGTAAAGTCTTGCATCGGCTGGAAAGCTAAAGCTGCGATTCGTATTTTGGTGCCCTCCTGTTCGAAAATGCCTCTGTCCGGCACACCGTTTCCAGCATCGGTAAAGATTCGAGGCGGCAGAGGAGGTCGCAGTGACCCTTTGACCAGCTTCGATGTCGATCTATTTCGAGCATCATTTCCTACAACTTATGTTGCCTACGTTTGTCTCATGAGGTGCTCTTCTCACTGAACTTCTGGCACATGCCGCAACTTGGCTTCCATCCAACGAAGCGATCCTGGCCCTCAGCATCTCTGATCCCATGCGAGTGAGTGAGAAACCGCTTTAGGGTTTGTCCGACATTCCGACATATTATTAAGCAGGTAATCGTACTGCAATATACCTACGTCATAGGTTGCCATCCGCTTTGCAAGCTCTTCGTGCCGGGGCCCGTGCTTACTGTGTCAAACACCTTGGGCTTTGGAGCTTTCAGGGCCAGCGAGCAAGCACTTCAAGCAAGAAGCGCTTAAGAAGAAGGCTGAACTGGTCAACGCTGTTTAGTTGGCATTTTCACCTGATTTGCTGTGGTTGGAGGGAAGTCGGGTGTCTCGAACTCGTTTCCGAACGCTGCAATGTTCTTCCAGGCTGCCCTTAGAAGAAAGCAGTTAGCTAGCCTAGAACTGCGAATCCTCACCCTCGGCTGGCTGGCTGGCAGATATGCTCTTCTGCAAATTGCAGTCCGCCTCGGAGTCCTCACAATCCTCACAAAACGAACAGGTGACTTGTCCGCCGAATCCTTAAACATGCGCCAGCTTAGGAAAGCGTTTGCTTTCCTGGCCACCGTCGGCTCCGTTACGATGCTGGCATCGTTCGTCTACTTGCTGCTCGCCCTCATACAAACACAAACACGGCAGATTTTGGAGAGGCGGGAGACTATGCCAAACAAAGCAATTAAATACACAAACGTACACACCTGGACCTTACTTGAACAGTAATGTAGTTGGCGAGCTATGTATGTCTTTGTGCATACAGAAATTGCCCACATGTATACCTGCAGAGGCGTTGACATGTAGTGCACAGAGACCCCTGGCAATGACTTCGGTGCATGCCCTAAGTCCCGAAAAAGGATCGGTACACGTAGCTTTGGCTGCTCAAGCTGGAGCTTGGGAAATTAGAAGCTTGAGAGCTTCTTCCCATAAGATACCCTAAGGCCCTAAGCCCCAAACCCCATGTTACTTATACCTCTACTTATACAGTAGTGACCCTCTATCATAGAACCCTTGTTGCGAATGCCAGAGATATACGTTCAGTAGGCAACGACTTCTTGCACATGGTCTGATGTTTGGGGTCGGGCTGTTTGCCTATAGCCTACAGGAACATGAGATCTTCAAAGCAGATAGCCTCGAAGTTGAACAGGTGAGGAAAGTCAACAGCTCGGGCGAGAAAACACAAAGGCCGTTAGTTAGATCCCTCCGCAAGGAGTGGCTGGCGAGCCTCTCGGCACAACAGAATGGAGTTCAGCTTGCGTTTATGTGACTTCTCGATGGGCTTACGAATCTCGGAGGTGCTTGGAGTTCCGACAGAGAGGGAGAAAGAGATACATATCTCTATAATAGACATTATTACATATACGAATACATACTATACATATATATACATGTATATGATCTGTCATAAGTCATTGAGGTTTTGGTGCCTGAGACATGTACCTCAATATCGTAAGCCTTCGGTCGCAAACCTCGCACACTCTGCCCTTTTTGATGTTTCATGTTGCCCAAAGAAAACCTCTTGGCGCAAAAACAAAAAAGCGTCCTTCTCGGACCTGCGGCCCTAATCATTCTTTCTAGCCCATGGTTGGAATGCCAGCCACGGTTACCGTCAGTACTGGGTAGTAGGTTCTCATTTATTCATTCTAGTGCTCACGCCGATCTCCGAGGCATTCTTCGCCCCGGACTCAGACGCTGGGGGCAGCTGACATGTTTCCAACTGGTGTTACCCCGTAGTCGTCGACACCTGCTCAGCATTGTCTCTAAGGAGCAGATTTCACAGAATCTTGGCTGTTCTATCATGAATCATGAGTGATGCTTGTGATCTTACGTGCTGGCTGTGCGTGAACTTGGAATGTTTGTCAGTAGCCTCAGTCGTTCTATTCTGGCTGCTTCTAGCTGTGGGTAGTGCGTAACTTGGATTCGTCCGACAGTGATTTGTGTTCTCCCAAGGCGCCGCAAGTTGCCGTACGCCATCGCCTATGTCACAGGCTTGCTTGGAACACTCTGTTTTACGCTCCTTAGCTACGGATGTTGACTTGAGAAGACAACGCTGAAACCCTTTGAATGGTTGCTTTCGTGGCTGAGCAGCAGGACGCCATAGCTGCTTCCTGGCATCAAGATCCCTATACATGCTTTGGCCCGTGGACACTTGAGGTTGATTTGGCCGCGTCACATCTTGACCGCCTTTTTCGGAGATCCTCGGCATGCTTTGCGGATGGCTGCTGTTGTTTTCCTTCACTGCACAGCCAATTCCAAAAGATATGCCTCAGGTCGTGCAGCTCGTCTCGCTCCTGTATTTCATCTGCGCAAACTTCCCTGGCGGCACTGCCACGTCTCGAGGCTACAGGTCATCAGTCAGCTGTGCTGCGAGACAAAGCACTGTTGGGCATTCTCGTCACATCCTGAGGCTCAACATGCTTGGACGCTTTGGAGGGAGATCTGCAAGCAGCTTGCCGGCAGATCATTGCGAACTTAGCTCCCATGCTGCTTGAGGAGAGGAAGTCGAGCAAACCAAGTAGACGAAAAAATGACGCAGAGCTCTGAGCCAGAGCTGAGGATCTCTCATCGTCGGCTGAGCCTTTCAACATGGGAGACATGCGCAGGTCTGCAAAATGCCAGTGCCAAGCAGTGAGCACGTTGTCCATTGGTAGCGAGAGGATAGGCAGGGAGGACAAGGAAGCGAGAGATGCCGAGGGCCGGTGTCTGACGGGGCGCTAGGAAGCACACCTTCAAAGATGGTGGTCTTGAGGGAGCCCATTCTGTTCCGCGTTGCTTCAGGCGGAAACGAAACCTTTGTCCTTTTGCAAACACCACATGCGAAGTTTTCCTTCACTCGCCTGACCCTGTCAATTGTGACCCTATGCTGTCCTGCCCAAGCTGTTTGGCTTACCACGACGCATAGCGGCATAGCTCTCTTGAGCTGCTTGGCCAACAAAGATGGCACGCCGCAGCGGTGGTGTGATCGCACATCGCTCAGCTGCAAGATGTGTCATTCACATGGCTGAGATACCCCCTCGCTTCGACACTGCGGAAGGAACAAGTATGACCAGCGGGTGGCACGTTCCAATGGTTTGAGCTAAACGGTTTGAGCTGTTGCAAGAGCAGAACGCCTGCTCCTGTGTTTACAATGCAATGCTACAGACGGAGAATCTGGGCCCGTGATCGGAACTTAACTCCACAGAGATGTTTGCGGATGCGCATTGCTCAGGCATGTGCCCTCGCAGCCGCCGGCTTGCTGCAGCACGAATGCAAGCCTGTATGTACTATGGGTAAACCAAACCGGCAATGACATTGTTTTCAGTAGTGGCTGCCGTAAACCGATCGTATGCTGCATCAAAGTATGCCCCGGGGGACAGCGATCTGCTTGAGAGGTTAAAGTACGATGCGAGCCATAATGTCATAGTATTCAGAAGCATGACCCAGTGACCCAGTGACTCAGATTTCTGCCGACTCTTCGTTCTCATAAAGGGCTCTATCTCAGAGCCTCGGAGCGCTTTTGTTTGGCCATGTCGGATGCTGGACGGTGTAGCGGAGAATAGTGGATGACATAATAGAAGAATTCGAAAAGGGGTTGGGGGGTACATTATACTATAATTATAATAAGGAATCCCCCAAAACCCTGATAACATTGGTGTCAAGACACCATAAGAGCAAGCCGTGGCTTCAGGGCCTCCCTGTGCTTCGTGGCTCCTAGCAGCCCCCTGGCAGCTGCGCCGCGAACGGAAGGAGCGGGAGGGAGTTGGCGGAGCCGCCAGATTCGAACAGATGCATTTGCACATTCTCTATGCTGTTTTGCCCATACTGCATCAGTTCCTCACCAAACACTAGACTGTCGAAGCATTGGGACTGAAGAAATTACCGACAAGCGACCTTGTCGGTCCCGTTTGCAAGTTGAGACTTCTGAGCGAACGCGATTAGAACTAGTAAGAGGTGGAAGACATGGCTCACGTTGGCATGCAGCTTTCGATCTACAGTCTTGTACCTACAAACGACCTCATCAAGAAATACCCCTGCCTGAATCTAAGTCTCTGGGTCTGCAGGCGGCATCGTCCGTCCGCAGCCTCGTTTCGAGGGCAGCTGCGGAACCTTCGCCTCCGCTGTGGGCGCAGCTGGATTGCTTGCGCCGGTCCTGACAGAGTGGGTTTTGGTGTCAAAGGGTGTTGCTTATTACCCGAGAGGTGTGGTAACGCTGCGGGTTCTTAAAAGGCTTGGGCGGCGATTCCAGGCAGCGGACTACTGTGCACCATGAATCATGAATCGGAAGGAGTGACTAACTCTGAAGATTTGGTTCAAGAGCCTTCGTATGCATACGACGAGAGCGAGACCGAGTAAGATACCAACAGGTGGCAGCTGCCAATGCTTGGGGCTAGTGGCTGCGCAACCGCTTTATGCGAGGTGCTGGCGGGTCGGCAGCTCCGAACTGCGCGAGACTTAACTGCAGCTATGGGTCTGGCAGTTCAGTCCAGGGGTTTTCAATGTGTTCGCCCGGTCTTCGAGCGCAAGAGGATTTGGAGTAGGGGGCACCGGTGTCGACGTTGCAAGAGGCTAGAGCAGCCACTGTAAATAGTGCTTTTCCAGTGGTGAGTTGTCGTCCTGGCATGTACTGCGAGGGAGACAAGTTGGAATGCTATTATCATGGCAAACTTAGGACGCTCTAAGCATCTTGGGTTTTTGGGGGAGGCACGCGGCATCCTGGCCATGTCATGTGTCTCTGTGTGTGTGTGTGTGTGCTGGGCTCAGGGTGGTAGCGCCGGTGAATTTACTCCTTGGCTTTGAGGTAGTACACGTGGGTTTGGCTTGTCGGTGTGCGCCACTATGTTGTGGCAACATCCATCATTTCGAAGTGATGGCGATCGAAGCAAAGGCACGAAGATCACTGTCGTTTGAACTTCTGAACTGCAGCCTTGCAAGTTTCAGTTGTAGTTGCATGATCCCCGAGCCACATCCAAATAATGTTCAGGGACGGCCGGCGACCTCCCCTTCTACAAGCTTAGCGAAGCCCCTTCAGTCCAGCCTCTCCAGGAAAGGCTGAAAAGATCAACAGCAAGATCGACCCTGAATCGCAGCTTCCCAAGTGCACCAGGGTTGATGGCAAAATGGGCACGTAGTGCAAGAGCGCGAGATGTGGCATCCTTTTGCTGTTGGCGGAGGAGGTAAGACCGCACATCGGTCTGTTCCGTGCATACGTTGCTGTCTAAGTGGCACTGGACCAAGGCCGAAGGTTGTGACGAAGGAGGAGCCGGGTAGTGGGGTGGCGGGAGGTGGGCCGCATGACATGCAAGATGCTGCAAGCGACAACACGTGAACAGGTCAGGCCTCAAGCCCACGAAGAATGTCCACCCTCAACGCACCCAACATGCGGCGAGAGAATGGGCTTTCGTGCGCATCGTTAATTGTGGTCCCGGTCATTTCCGGGCTTCGGGTTTACAAGTTCGGCTCGGGCTCGTCTTATGACTTGCTGGGGCACCGACCAAGTTTGCAGAGACGGTACGGTACGGGTTCAGAGCCTCGTCCAGGACCTGAAAGAAGGCGACAAGCGGGTCTATTGCCGCTGCTGGCTCTCCGGCACCTTCCCACTCTGCGAGCCTCGGCAGTATTAAGTTTGCACAAGACAATGCATACTGCAACCTACTTGTGTTCCTTCGCAGCACCAGGCATGACAGAGCATTGGGGCATGCTGCAGGCTCAACTCCAGCTATTTATCACGTGAGTTCGTGCAGTTGCGCATCGTAAAAGAACACTGTGTATCCTTGCTCCCGTTCGAAAATGTCGGTTCTGAAAAATCGAGAGCCCGAAAGAAAATCCCCCGGGCAAGCGAGGATGGAGCCCATGCCAAGCACAACGAGGCGACCGGAGACAATGCACCTTCGCTGTTCGGAGCAAGGCTTTCTGTGTTTCTGCACTGATGCACTTGAGGCTGGACAGTTTGTTAAAGTTTCGGCCTGACTTTCATACTTCGGAGTGTACGGCTGTAAGGTAAACTCTCTTGAAGGTATGGAGGTTTGCAGGCCTTGTCAGCAGCCCTTCCGAAGAGATGGCCGTGAACTCATTGACAACATGATCAGGGTGAACAAGACTTCAAAAGAAACCAGAAGAAGATTATGATCATGAAAAGCTAGTGCTGTCAATCACAAAAAAAGTGCCCGTATTCCGAAGTCTGCCAATGCTGCACCGCCACCATCACGGCAGCAGTACCAACAATTTCTCTGCCACTGCCACAACAACCGACTATTGCCAGTGCCACGGCTACGACGACGACCGTGACGACGAAAACGACTACTGCGGCGACGTGGACCACCACCACCACCACCACCACCACCACCACCACCACTGCTAGCACTGCCGCCGCTGCTGCCGCCCCCGCCCATCAACATCAACGATGATGATGATGATGACCAGCATCATCATGATCATGATCATGATGATCATGACTTCGACGACTGCTGCGACAAGTGCGACGACGACGGCAGCGACTGCTTGGATTTGCTGAGTTCGTGCGGCATCCTGCTGCTGTGCCTGTCAGCACGAACCACCAACGGCTAACGCTGCGGCTGTAGCTTGTTTAGTGTTGTCATCGCGGTTTTGACCGTTACGAGTCGCCAGCCAAGCTGAGCCGAGGTTGGCCCCCTCATCGTGGGAGTCAAGAAGAGCGGATGAGGCCAGTCTGGGATTCTCACTGTCGGATGATGAATTTCGGAGTGGCCTATAGCTCGGTATACCTGAAGATAGCAAGGATCATGTACATGCATGGCTAAGGGCTCGGAATCCTCAGGGGACCTTTTGTGCAGCTTTGTGTACCTTGAGGACGCCTATCATACTGGAAGTTCATGTAAACGTATTGCATTTGCGGTCACCTGCTGACAAGAAGTTGGCATCCAGACTTTCATGGAAAGAACACTTGAGGTGTGGATATTGTGCGGGTGCTTTTCGCTTTGCATGACTTTGTGCTGGCAGGGCAGGTGCAGGGGGCGGGCACTGTAATACTCCATTGCAACGGAGGTCGGCACATTCATTTATTGAGACTGCTTTCAACAGTTATTTTTGAATGCAGCATGGAAGATACAAGCCATTGACCAAAAATTGTGCCCCCCCCAAGCTTTGCCAAAAGAAGCGCTCGCACATTGTTTCTGGACGCAGTATCCACGTGGAATTTAGCATCCCTGAAGACATGTGCAATTGAAGGCCTTCTTGTGTCAAAGGTGCTGTCCAGGTCCTCTCCTCTCAGATGCTTGCTTTCTGAGCTGAGTTGCTATAGTCTTTCTGCCCCGCATGCAGCGGGAGGCTACCTAGACCCACGCTCTTCAATGCCAAAACAAGAATTCGACAGGTTGCAGATGTTAAGCTTTGGAAGACATGCACGTGTGTGTGTGTGTGTGTGTGTGCGCGAGTGTGGGTGTGTGCGTGCGTGTGCGTTAGATGAGAACTATTTGCAGCAGCTGGCACACCTGAGATCCGAGCCGACTGCCCGTACTTGTGGCCTCTTGTGGCTCAAGACGATTTCTTTCAGTCAAGTGAGGCACAGACGAGACTATTGGTGAACCGCCCAAGGGATGTCGAAGCACGCGACCTTGGTGTTCTCTCGTCACGGCGAGTCGGAGTGGAACGTGGCGAACATCTTCACAGGATGGGTGGATGTGGATCTGTCCGAGAAGGGCTTGGGTGAGGCCAAGGGCGCAGGTGAGCTTCTGAAGGCCGAAGGCCTGCAGATTGACGTGGCCTTCACGTCCTACCTGAAGCGCGCCATCAAGACCTGCAACTTGGCGTTGGAGGGAGCGGATCAGTTGTACGTCCCCGTGAACAAGTCCTGGCGTCTGAACGAGCGCATGTACGGTGGCCTGACGGGCTTGGACAAGAAGGAGACCGTCGTCAAGCATGGCGCGGAGCAGGTTCAGGTCTGGCGACGTAGTTTCGACATCCCACCGCCGGCCCTCGAGAAGGACAGCAAGTACCACCCGTGCCACGAGGCCAAGTACGCGGCACTGGATCCCAAGGACCTTCCAGACACGGAGTGTCTGAAGGACACGATTGCTCGTGTGATGCCTTACTGGGAGTCCACCATTGCCCCTGAGCTGAAGGCTGGCAAGACTGTATTCGTGGCTGCCCATGGCAACTCCATCCGGGCCATCGTGAAGATGATCGAGGGCATCTCGGACGATGTCATTCCGGGCCTTGAGATTCCCACCGGGACGCCGCTGGTCTACGAGCTCGATGCCGATCTCAAGCCCATCGCAACCTCCATGGCTGTGGAGCCCCTGAAGTTCGGCCGCTACCTTGGTGATGCCGAGAAGATCAAGGCCGCTGCCGAGGCCGTCAAGAACCAGACCAAGGTCGGATGATCGTCACAATTCCTCGCAAGTCTCGCTTTGCGATGGTTTCAAGAAATCTGCCACGGCCACCTGTTTTCCAAGGGCCGGTAGGCTGCAGCGCTGCGCCGTCAGTGGACATGCCGCTGGCAATAACTTTTGTGTGGCAGCTGTGTAAGCAGATGGTTGTAGGTTTGGAGCGAGGAGATTGGAGCAAGAATCCAAAGCGCCGGTAAACAAGATCGGACCGAGGCAGTTCTAGTTAGTGGCACAGCGATATCTGGGGCAGGTGACGTATGTGACGTCACGTTTCTTCAGGAACAGTTGTCCTACTAGGTTTGCATGTCAGCACATGATCGTGGAACGATGCCGCAGCGACAACAGCTTTCAGGCATAGTTCAGCTTCCTGTGTCCTTTTTCGCACTTTGCAGCCCCAGGGATGTCGAAGCACGCGACCTTGGTGTTCTCTCGTCACGGCGAGTCGGAGTGGAACGTGGCGAACATCTTCACAGGATGGGTGGATGTGGATCTGTCCGAGAAGGGCTTGGGTGAGGCCAAGGGCGCAGGTGAGCTTCTGAAGGCCGAAGGCCTGCAGATTGACGTGGCCTTCACGTCCTACCTGAAGCGCGCCATCAAGACCTGCAACTTGGCGTTGGAGGGAGCGGATCAGTTGTACGTCCCCGTGAACAAGTCCTGGCGTCTGAACGAGCGCATGTACGGTGGCCTGACGGGCTTGGACAAGAAAGAGACCGTCGTCAAGCATGGCGCAGAGCAGGTTCAGGTCTGGCGACGTAGTTTCGACATCCCACCGCCGGCCCTCGAGAAGGACAGCAAGTACCACCCGTGCCACGAGGCCAAGTACGCGGCACTGGATCCCAAGGACCTTCCAGACACGGAGTGTCTGAAGGACACGATTGCTCGTGTGATGCCTTACTGGGAGTCCACCATTGCCCCTGAGCTGAAGGCTGGCAAGACTGTATTCGTGGCTGCCCATGGCAACTCCATCCGGGCCATCGTGAAGATGATCGAGGGCATCTCGGACGATGTCATTCCGGGCCTTGAGATTCCCACCGGGACGCCGCTGGTCTACGAGCTCGATGCCGATCTCAAGCCCATCGCAACCTCCATGGCTGTGGAGCCCCTGAAGTTCGGCCGCTACCTTGGTGATGCCGAGAAGATCAAGGCCGCTGCCGAGGCCGTCAAGAACCAGACCAAGGTCGGATGAAGCACTTGGCTGCGAATCCCAGAGCGAATCTTTAAGCTTGCTTTCTCAGGTCACCTTGCAAACAGCAGTTGACAACAGTTCAAAAAGCGGAGTCAAAATGTGCGACTACTTGGCATCATGTACCCCCTGGCAACGCACGAGCAGATTAGGAAGCGATGGACCTGCTGGGCATGCCGCAGCTTGTCGCTCCAGCATAAAAGTCCACAGACCCAGCTCCAGAAAAAGATGCTAGACAGATTTGCAAGTGTGTGTGCCACGTTTCGGCCTTGAGCACTGCAGCCTAACCATCACGACAGTATGGTTCAAATCCAGCTGCTATTTGTATGTGTTTCATGCGACTCGCAAAATTAGCCACCGCCTTTCAAGCTAGAGCCGACGATGGATCCCCGTCCTGGCATGAAGCGATGGCAGGAGCGGCGCTGGAATCTTTGGGCCAGTGCGCTCACGCTCAACATGGCATCGGGAGGTGTGAGCCTTGCCCTGATCAGCAGCAAGTGGGCTGTAAGCCAAACCCGAAAATGCATCGTGATAGTTACCACGGTGCCAAAACATGCGGCGAGAAAGCTGCAAGAGTATGAATGCCAATGAGACCAGGTAAATCTTGACTTGACCCAGCACGAACCCCAGCCAAGAGCATTAGTGTTTATGACGAAAACGATGTTTGTAATTTATAATGACCGTGGGGGCACCTGCATCAGTGGTTTACGATTATGATGATGATATGACACGCCGAAACTCCTATTTCGAGCTTGGGACTGCCGACATTGGCAGCTAGCAGAGGCAGACCCCTGAAGCTTGCAAGGTGCAGCCAGTCTGGACCCGACAGCTACGAGTTATGCATGTCCTTACCTTAAACTCTCTACGGGTGTTCTACCGTGAAGCCATGGACCAGGGAAAAGGGTTCCGGGGATGAAGCTCATGGCTTAGGAGTGTCAAGGACGGTAGGGCATACTAAATTGATATGCTTCATGTCAATGATCTGTGCTGCCTTCTCATTGAAGCCCCGAGCCCTAGCTGGCATTGCAGCCTCGTAATTACTCAGATCCAGGTGCTTTGTTAAGGACGCTTTAAAGCCTGGCTGATCTTGACATGAGGGCTGCGAGAGCCTCTGTAATGGAGTTAGCACCCTCAGGGAAGCATCGAACCCTTAAGCGCAAGCACTTGTCAAAAGTTCCTGAGCCCAGTTCTAGCTTCGACAATTAGCCCTCCCGAAATCAATTCAGAAATGTCAAAAATTCTCGCCCCTAACTTTCAGTTTTTCCAAAATTTCGATGAAGTTCCAGGAATTCCAAAATTTCCAAAAGTTCGTCCTTATGGTTTGGACAAATCCTGTCCACTAGGTCTGGGGATTTTGGAAATTTCTAAAAATGTCAAAAATTTCCGAAACTTCCAAAACTTCCAAAAATGTCAAAAAGTTCGCCCTATGTGTTGGACAAATCCTGTCCACTAGGTCTGGGGTTTTTGCAATTTTGGAAATTTCTGAAATTTTGGAAATTTTTGATTTTCCTGGAATTTTTGGAACTTCTGGAATTGATTTGCAAGGGGGACTGATTGTGACCCAACGGATGACAGACAATGCACTACGACTCACTTGCAAAGGCAAGGTCTGTTTAGACGAGTATCAGTATCAATATATATTTTTTATTGGTACTTCTACGAATACTATCACCAGTACTAATTAGTAGTCGTAGTAGTAGTGGTAGTAGTAGTAGTACTAGTAGTAGTAGTAGTAGTAGTAGTAGTAGTAGTAGTAGTAGTAGTAGTAGTAGTAATGGTAGTAGAGGTAGTAACAATAATCGTTTTGGTAGTAGTAATAATAGTAGTCTATGTTTTAGCATTAAACCCTAAACCTTAAACCCTAAGCCCTAAACCTTAAACCCTTAACCTTAAACCCTAAACCCTAAATCCTAAACCCTAAACCCTGAACCCTTGACCTTAAACCTTTTACTCTAACCTAAACCCCGTAGCCATTTGGCTCAAGCATTTCAGCTCACCGACTTTAACATGGATGTACCCGAAGAGCATAAGTTCTTTGATTCCAATGGTTCTGAGATCCTTCATCCTTTGAATGGTCTCGTCCCTTTTAGAGGGTCAACAATCTATGCCCCGGGCCTGCTGCGCGATTTTGAATACGACGAACTCTCATCGGACTACCAAGAGGCAGTAGACGCATACCTTGATGACATGAGGGACATTCAGGAGGAGATAAATCGGGAACTGAGGGAGCAAGGGGTAGACTCCGCGAGTGAGCCACCGGCCTCTGTCGGGCGAGGGAACGCAGCTGAGAGACAGGAAGAAGAAGAGCGTCCAACCTCCCCAGGGGATATAGAGGGCTCCGTGAGATCTTTCGGGTTGACGATTCGAAGTCATGACTCAAGCGTCGTACACACCCCAGAGCACAGTGTGGAGTTCTCCCAGACTCCGAGCCCGTCTAGCTCCATCTACGAATTCAGTGGCCCTGTCCCAGAGAACATCCCCGAGGAGCCGACGCTACGGGATCATGTCATCGAGGAATCAGGAACTGGGGCCACACTGTTGGATGAAGTCAGCAGGGGAGTAGGGGCCCTGCTCGCCTGCAGAAGTGAGCGGCCTCTGGGGGTTGAAGACCTGATTAGAAACATCCGTCCTCGATATGATTTCCCCCGCAGCTCGGCTGCTTACGTGAAGTGGCTGGGTAAGAGCGGAATCTCTGCGGTTCTTAAGAAAGCTCCACTGGTTTCCAGGGAGGATGGTTGGCTACTCAAACTTCCTTCGGCCTACGATCCCAATCTGGTGGCTAGTGTCGCTAAGAATGCCTGGGACCTGGAGGTTGTTTGGAGCGAATTCATGAATTCTGGAATGCGAGCACGCTGCAAAGGGGAGGAGAGGGAATGTGGACGGCTTCTGCCCTGCTGCAGTCGCCACGTCCGTGTAGCGAGACAGCCTGTGGTCTTTCAGCAACGTTGAGTAGTGAGAAGGGTTTGAGTGTGTTTAGCAAGGTGAGTTTGTTAATGTGTTCCCCTGTCAATGCACTGGGATGCGTAAGCCAATGTGCTGCTGAGACTGGAATCCTCGCCGTGGTATGTCCGAGTGTGAGTGCTGAAACCCTAAACCCTAAACTTTGAACCTTAAACCCTAAACTTTAAACCCTAAACTCTAAATTTAAACCCTAAACCAGTAGTAGTCTCGGTTGGCCTTTCGGACATTTTATATTTTCTGGGTTTGGGTGCCATATACATATAAATACATCTTAATATTATTATTTATATATATACATATATATAATATAAATAATAATGATATTTCATAATAATAATAATAACAATAACAATAATAACAATAATAACAATAATAATAAATATATACATATATGTATATATATATATATATATGTATATATGTGTGTATATATATATATATACAGTACTAATTATATACTATAACATGATATATATATATAATGTAAAATTTTTATACATGAATATTATAGTTATATATGTATTATATGTATTATATATATATATATATTATATTCTATTATATTATATTATATTATATTATATTATATCCATATTATATTATTATATTATTATATTATATTATATTCTATTATGTTATATTATATTATATTATATTATATTATATTATAGTATAGTATAGTATATTATATTATATTATATTATATTATATTATATTATATTATATGAATTATGTATATACATAGATAGATTTATATATATATATATATAAACAAATATAAATATATATTATGACGCAGGCCTTTCAAGCTCAAATAATATATAAGCCCCGAGACCCTAAGCCCGAAACCCCTCTAGCCAGAATACCAAACTTCAACCTTAAGCCCGAGACACTAAGCCCTAAACTGCAAAAACCTATTACTTCAGTTGTTGTATTGTATGACTCACACATTCGAACCTTAAGTCCGAGACTTTATTAATTATGCTTAGCCTCAACCAACCCTAACCCCGGCCCCAGACCCCAAACCCTAACCCCAAACCTAGGCTAAGACCCCAAACCCTAACCCCAAACCTAGGCGAAGACCCCAAACCTAACTTCCCAAACTGAACATAACCTCACCCCTTAATCCCTGGTCTCTCCTGAACCCACCCTGGCCCCCCTCTTGCTCCTCATGTGGCCTTCGATTCGACGACATCATCATGGCTGGGCCAGGGGCTCCAGATCTCAGGTTTAGCCCACGATGGAGGCCGGGGTTTCTTCAGTGGTTGGGTTTTTTTTTCGGAGCGACCGTTAGGTCGCACCCTCGTCCGCTACAGGACGGGGCGAGTCCGCTAGGACTCAAGGCGTCCGTTAGGACGCGGCGTCCATGAGGACGCTAGGACGGTCGCCCGGTAGGGCGGTCGTCCGAGGCCCCCAAGATTCCGTAGCTAGAGGTTCCCGTATGATAGCTAGAGTTGAACAATTTTATCATTGTCGTTCTCAGGCTCCCTCAGTAGTCAGGATCGAGGCCCCTCCACAGCTACCCTCAGGATAGCCATGATAGCTAGAATTGAACAATGTGCACTTGGAGGTTCCACCAGGCCCCATCCCCATAGGCCTCTCCTTAAATTTCCAAGGACTAGTACCTCGAAGCCTCACCAAACCCCATAAACCCGCTAGGACGGTCGACCGCTAGGACGGTCGTCCGAGGGCCTTAATAATAAATATTCCCATCCTAATGTTTTATGTCTCTGAGGCCTCTCCCAGCCTCGCGCCACTGGCTTCTCCGATCAGGACTTCACAGGGTTTTTGCCAGTAACTAGGGTCTTGTCTGCTTTCCTACTAAGTTTACAAGGATTCGGGTTGAGGTTGAAATTGGGCTTATGTTCGGGGTGATGGGTTTCGTGGTTCCTGAATCCTTCAACCCCAGCAACCCTTGCTTAGCCTGGGTCCTTTCGAGGTAGGAGACCCAAAAGCCCGAAACCCCAAAACCCTGACCGAAACTCGGGGTTTGTGCCATTTCAGGTCTCTCGATCAGCAACTTTGGATGTCCTGCTGTACAGCCTACATAGCCTATGTTATGAATCTTAGGTAGACTTTGCAACACTCGATCATCCAGGGCAGCTCTAAACTTAGGTGGCATCACATTGACATCTTAATTAGGCCCCTCCCATTTTTGCCTCTTGCCGCCATGGGCAAGAAAGGGCCCAACAATGAATTTCATCGGAACGTCAAGAACCATGGAGCCGCTCGGCATCAATCTTTTTAGGACTTCGGGTGCAAACTTCGGGGTTCATGCAGAGTTGGAGTAATTTTTCTTTGATTAATTAATATTGATATTAAATAATTAATACCTTTATGCTAAATTGAGCTATTATTTTGAATTTTTGACACTTCCCTGACAGGCAGGTTATGCCGTTGCGCGGTGGCACCGTGTCTGGGGTCCGAACAAGGCACCTCCAGCTATTGTCAAGGTTGCTCCGCCCAAAGGCCCTCCTCCAGCTAAGGCCGCTCCTCCTGCCAAGGCGCAAGGGGCCTCTCCACCAGCAGCTGCAGGTGGTCCTCCTCCCAAGGCTGGCAAGGCCGCTCCTTCGGTGACTGCTGCCCCTCTGGCCGGATCCACACCCAAGGCCACTCCCAGAGCGGCCACGCCCGCAAAGGCCGCTTCCAGACCCACGGGCAGGTCCCCCTTCGACGCGATTCGCTCCGGCCCTGCAGAGCCGTTCAAGGCACCACCTCCACCACCGCCCGTGGTGAATGTCCATGTGGCCACTCCACCACCATCGGCCGCTCAGGAGCAACGCGAGGTTCTTATGAACCAGATGCTGCAGCTTGGAGTTTACAGTTTAACGTACTTTTAACATCTTGTTCTTAAAATGCATTGGATCATTTTAAGATAATTAATAATAGCTTTCCATAGGCTTTCCTTTATATGAATTATAAATGTTAGGTCACTCTCGCTTCCGAGGCAGCGGTGCATTGCGACGTTGCACGATTCGGAGCAACGACGCCTGGAAGCGCACCAGCGTTCTGTTGCCACGGACGTCCGCATCATGTTCCACAAGGCCTCTCGTTGGCATTGTGTAATGTATTTGGATTTTTAAACTCTTAAGCCCGAACCCTAGCTCTTTTATTGCCAATTCCCTGTATTGGACCAGGCCGATCTCAAGAAGGAAGGCCACTCCGTTTCCAGCTGGGACGACTACGAGAAGGATAAAGACTTCGACGAGTCGGCCGCAGAGGCACTGGAGAAGGGGAAGAAGAAGAAGAAGGGTAAGAAGAAGAAGAAGAAAGGCCGCTCCTCTTCGTCGCCATCTCCGCCCACCAAGAAGTACAAGAAGGAAGACGACAAGGGTCCTCCTGGTGGTGGTCGATCTGCGAAGAGGGCAGTAAGGGCCTAGGCCGCTCTTTTGTGGCCGGTCTTCCTTTGTCGGCTTTGACTGATCTTCCTTGGAGCCAGGGCCAGAGGCGGCTCTTTTTCCAAGCAGGTTTCTCCTGACTTGGACGTTGGCCGCTGTTGTGCACCGAAAAAATCCGGGCCTCTGGCTTGTCAGCTTGTTTCGGGGCTTCACAGCTCAAGCAATGGTTGGGGTACATTGGCATTCTCGAGGAGAGGTTTGTTTGCTTAAGAAATCCCTCCGAGAAGTTGAAATTGATCCCACAACTCCCCTTAAACCCACAATCTCAAAATGCAACTCTCACCTCAGCACTTTGGATTTCAATAACTTAACCATGGGCCCAGCCCCCTTATAGCCCTTCTCGCTCCAGGACTGCCTCGCTGGCTTCTCTTCTGCAGGCATGGTTCAGCCCTGAGCTTTACGACCTTGCCTCATACTGACAATAAATCAGGACGGGCTTCCTGGTCTCTCCTTCTGATCGTGCTGGTGGTTGGGTCCTGAGATTATGCATTGGCTCAGCATGTTTGGCCCTTCATGGTGCAGGCCTCTCCATTTTGGTGGCCAGGTCCTGAGATCCGTCATTCCCCAGTGGCTAAGCATGCTTAGCCTTTCACAGGTCAAGACGAGCATCCTGGCAGCCGAAGGCTTGGTGCGACTTTCTGAGTGTATGGCGTGTCTTATTTCAGGAGGTTTGGGTTTTTTCTGAGCGACCGTTAGGTCGCACCCTCGTCCGCTATAGGACGAGACGAGTCCGCTAGGACTCGTGGCGAGTCCGCTAGGACTCGAGGCGTCTGTTAGGACGCAGACGGTCGCCCGGTAGGGCGATCGTCCCTCAACGGGCCTCCGTCCGCTAGGATGTGGGGCCTGCATCCATTTAAGCCTTTGATGCTGAGGCCTTCTAGAGGATCCAAATTGCCGGAGGCTGAGAGAGAAATAATCCAGTCCTGCCAAGTGCTCAATCAGAGGTCGCCCAAGAGTCCTTTTCGAGCTGCCCGGTACATTTGCTTGGCTTCCTTCGCCTGACCCTTAGTCACTTTCTCCGAAGCCACTGTGAGTGTTTGTCCGATGCCACATGTTGAGCAAAAACCACTGGCTGCTGCTTCCATACTGGTTCAAGAAGGCCTCTCTGGTGACGTCCGGTTTTAGGCCTCTCCTTTGCGACCATGGGTCGCTCCAATGCCTCCACCCTGGCCGTTCCGGACCTAGGCCGGAACCATTCAGAATTACAGTATTACTGAATGAATTCTGAGCCCTGTTGCCTTTGCCCTGTCAGACCCTCGTGTGCTGCATGGGCGGCACTTGCAGTGGCTGATGTTCAAGCTGAAGGGCGAGGTCCTCAAGCATAGGCCGCACGCGTACGCGATGTTGGTCCATCTCCCCGATGAGTGTATGCTGGTCTCTCATCTGAATTCGTGCTTTCTTGCGAACCTTTGTCTTGGTATTCCTCGCTGAGTTAAGTAGTAACTTTCTTGCCAAGGCCTATCTCATCCTGTCCAAGCACTCTCCTGGTGGTGCGGCCAGCGCCGAGTCGCTCATTCAGCGGATGGTCCGAGTCATGGCTGCATTGGCTGGGACATTTATATTTCCCTTATTGGGCTTAAGAGGATCTTATTTCCTAATATTTTTAATAATGCCGCTCGAGGTCAGCGCATTGCGGCCAACGCGGCCGATCGAATGACCAAGGCAACGGTTTGGACACACCCAGAAGGTGTCGTCATCAACCATTGCCTCAAGGAGGTCAAACGCATGCGTGGCTCGTTGGCACATCGTATGGGTACTAAGGAATTAAAATTTAATCGTTAATCCTTTCCCAACAATGCGGAACCCAGGAGAGGCGAGGGAGTCCTTCAAACAGTGACCTCCTGGTGTCTCCGTCTTCATCGGCCTCTCCTTTTGGTGATGGGCCGCTCTTGGAATCGTGCTCGGTCTGGTGGCTTTGTGCAGCTCCTGCCTTCGATGGTGGCCGGCTGAAGTCTGGTCGATGAAAACGGCCACAGGAGAAAAAAGAATGTGCTGAATTTAAGCTGCCGACTCCTGCTGCCAGTGGCTGTTGTCATGATTGCTCAGGTCCCACATCGTTATGCTCCGGATCAGCATGTTCGAGGTGGGGTCAGGCACACTTCCCAGAGCAAGCTGAAGTTGCAGCTCAGTCTTCTTCCCAGGTCCTCAATGAAGCGATCCTGGCCTCTCCCTTCGAGGCCAAAAAGGACGGACACTTCGTTCCGTTCTCTGGAGAAATCTTTTGATAGACAGGACGTACAAGCTGTGGTCTTCTCGTGCTCCTGCTGCAGCCTCTGGCTGGAGGCAAGCCCGCTTCCCCGCTTCGCTTGGAGTGTTTGTGCATGCTCATTTTGTTGGACTTTGAGCCACTCGGTCATTGCACTTGCTCGCAAGGCATTCCCTGTCAAGCTGGCTGACTGAATTGCAGTCATGTCAGCAGGTAGACCATTAAAAGCTATAGAGGACGAGCCCGGGCGGTCCCCGTCCGCGGATCCAATGGCAGCCGGGTCCTCCTCCACGGCCTCTGAGGCAGCAGGGTCCTCCTCCAGGGGCGTTCAGACGGACCCTCCGAACTTCTTCCTCACCGACGCTGAGAAGGAGCGGATCACGGTCGACGCCATGTTTGAGGCACCTTGGTCTTGAATCTGAGCTGCCATCTGATCATGTCTGCTTTTCATATTAACTAAGGCTCGCGATCGCTTGGAAAGCTGCGCGATCGAAGCCTCCTACATCCTCTCTGCTCTTGGGGCCGATCCTGAGGCTTATGTGGGCATGTTGTCGCTCCTTTCGACACCTGCGGGGCAGACCCAGGGGATGGAACTGCTGATGGAGGAGTTGCTGCCCCAGGTCCTCCTGAACAGCCCCCACCATGAGGTTCGCAAGGCCGCTCAGAAGATCCCAGGCATCTTCCAGCATCCTCACCCGGAGAACCTCATCACCAAAGGGTGCCGCCGCATCGTGGACGACATCTGTGGCTCGCCTCACAATCCGCCTTTCATCGTGAACTTGTTTCTTCGGAAGTATCTCTTGTCTGAAGCTCAGGCAAGGACTTCGAGAAGAAGTCCAGCAATGTCAAGGTCCAGGACGATGCGAGCGGGTCCTCCGAGGAGGACGAGGAAGAGGATGATGAGGAGGAGGACGACCAGATCCTTCACTGAATTGTCGGGTGATGTGCGAAGTTGCTTTACTCCATCGCCTTTTTGGCTGGGCATCAACTGAGGTGGTGGTGGGGCCACTCCGATGACAACTGGTGGCAGTCCTGGAACGACTGGCAGCAGCACGACGACCAGTCCCAATGGTGCCTGGGCTGCTTTGAATTCTGCTTACCTTTGAGTTGACTTGAGTAACACAAGGAATTGGAAGTCTGCCAGCCAGCAACAGGGGTGGTGCCTCGGCTGGGCTGTGAGTTTACATTCAATTACGGCCCGGGCCTCTGAAGATTGTGATTTTATCGGTCCAAGGAGCCACAACAAATGCCACACCCAATGGTGCCTCGGCTGTGAGGTTTTGGTTGGCTTCTCAGGTGGTTTCTTTCCTTGTCGGCGAAATGCACTTCTTTCGCAAAATAAGGCATCAGTACCACGGCGACGATGACAACGATGTCACTGGTGGCAGCTCTGGCTCGCAGGAGCAAGGCCGCTCCAACTCCCAAGGGTAACTCGGCTGCGACTTGCTGTCCCTCGAACTAATGTTGCTTTATTGAAGCTCGGTTCACGAAATAAGGAATAATCCTGGCAGCTCTTCGGGACCCTGATGCCCGCTCGATCATTACAAGTACAGAATTCCTGGCGGCAGCTCTTAAGTCTTGGCCGCCGGCCTGTGTACAGTAAGATCGCGACTCTCACAGAAAAAACTACCTGCTCAGAGTCTCAATTCAGTGACCAGAGATTGCATGCCCTCGTGGCGCAGGTGGCATCCCATCTGTTTTCGTCAAGCAAGTGCCACCCTTGGCTTTTGCAAGGGCAGACAGCTGCTCTTCCTGTTTCTGAGTGTTGTGTGTGTGTGTGCCCATTGCAACGTTCCAGGCCTGAGCGGAGCGCAGCACCCACCCTCTCGTGTGGAACATCGATACAGGTGTTGGGCACTCAGCTCAGAAAGCATTGCCTGGGCATCCTGGGAAAACTTAAACTGCCTCTCGTGGTGTGCTGCTGCCAGGTGTCTATGAGTGCCTTTTGGTCCTGGCTGGGCAATTCGCCTGGCCCTGAACTTCGGACACACAGAGTGATGCCCGCAGCTTGCATGTGCAACCTTTGCTGCCTGTTGCGAAAGCCCTGGTTCAAAAAGAGAGGGCGATTCCTTTTCGAATCTGTTTAAGACGACTGATGTGTCAACATGTACACAGCTACGAAGCTGCAAGGCTTGCCCAAGCTAGGCCATTAAAGACTTAAATGCAAGGCTCGATGGACCATCATAGCCAGCTCGTTCAGCATCCCACGATGGTAAAAGTCTCCAAGGCCACTCAGTGCTATCCTCCGGTCGATCCCCGGAACGCCCGTGCGGAGAGGCTCGACTGGCTTTGCGCCCGCCTTAAGGCAGAGGTCCTCCGGCGCAGTCCTCACGCAGCGGCCGCTCTTTACGACATGCCGACGGAAGTCTGGGTAGTGACTCGCCTGCGTGTGAAAGGGTCAGGGGCCACACAGTTGGATTGAAGTATGTAAGCAGACTCAGTCAGGCCTGGCTTTGCCTGCATCGCCACTCCACGGCGGGATCGTTTTCGGCCAGCTCCCTCATCCACAGGCTGATCCGAAGCATGGCAGCAATCTGGTCTTTGTCGGCTCTTTCTCAGCACTTCCCACTACACTCAGGAAACAATATCCTCGTGACCCAGGGTGAGGGCAGAGAGAGGATGACCCAAGCCGCTATCTGGACTTATCCCGAAGCGGTCATTATTCGGCACGTCTTCAGGGAAATCAGAGTCATTCGTGACTCGGAGGGATTTCGGAGGTTAACGGATTTACTTCTTTGGTGATACGGTTTTGTGACAGGATTCAGTGTGTCCGCAGCCTCCCTGAACACTGAGGTGAGCAGCGTCGGAAAGCCATCCTCAAAATGACTCTGACAGGCTGACGGCCGATCAAAGTGACTGATGGCCTCTCTAGCCACTGGGATTTTTGAAAGGAGAGCCACGGCATCAGGAAGAACTGAATGACGGACGGCCTCTCTAGCTGTTTTTGAAAGGAGAGCCACGGCATCAGGACAAAATAGTCGTTGCATTCAGCCTTGGGCACAGAGCATTTATCTCCTTTTGGAAGCTGCCTGTTAAGTGTGTTTGTCGTCGGCCTTGCCTGGTGTCACTTGCCAAGGTCCGTGGTGATTCCCTGTCGTGATGTGGGTGGACACAGGCCAGCGCTCTTTGTCTGTAGTCTAGTTTGTCGCAGCTGTGGGTGCCTGCCAATTCTGTGACAGTGCAACTTGGAATTGGTGGAGGTCTTTCCTCTCAAGCCACAGCCTTGGGCCTTCCTTTAAGGCCCCTTTTTTCGGGCTTTGTGCATGGAGCCTTTCTCGGAAGCCGATGCAGCTGCAGCTGTGGAAGAAACCTCCGACGTGAGCTTGGAGGAGGATGAATTTCACGAAGAAGACCCAGCTGATTTCGACGACAAGACTGCTGACGAGGCCACGCCTCCCAAAGCTGCTCCTTCCACTCCGTTAAGGGCGGCTCCTTCCACTCCGTTAAGGGCGGCTCCTTCCACTGCGTTAAGGGCCGTGCCTTCTGGATCCACCTCTAGTCAGCCCCGATCCACCTCCGTCGATGACGGTGACGGTGGCCGCTCCGCTCAGACTTGTCACCAAGACATCCGCATGTTCGCCACCGTGGAAGACCGTCGTGATGTGAAGAGGCGGGCCTTCCAGGAAGTGGCTTTGCTCAAGGTGTTCCATGCCTGCATTCTGACCTGCATTGTGTGGCTTTCTCTGCAAAGGTTCGCCGTCGACTCGTCGAGGACCACATCGAGGCCGCTCTGCTTCTCGAGTCGGTCGACACCGACGACTACGGGCACCTAGGCCGAAGGACAGCATTGAAGTTAGGGAAACATTGAATTGTCATGTACACTGAGGATGGCAACCTTCGCGAACCTGGCGGAGGTCTCGGAGGCGGCCGCTCAAGAAGTTTTGGTCAACTCCGTGTTGCCGCAGCTGTTGCTCGACCACCCTTTGTTGAGCATCAGGGACAGCGTGCCTGAGGAGTATGAGCCTTGGTGTTCTTTTGGTTGGCTCTTTAGACTTTAACTTTTTGGGTTTCTACATTTATAATAAGAAGGCTAAGATCACTTTTAGGAGGGGTTCAGAAGTCAGCTAAGGAGCGTCACGCTTTCCCGCAGAACCTGGTCGTTCAAGCCTGCCGCTTCGCCATCGAAGAGCTCAATGGTGGCCTGTCTTAACTTAAACACAACTTGCTGCACTGAATATTTCCACAGCCAAGCCAGTCGAGTGATCAGAATCAGGTCCCTCCTTTGCTGCTGTGAACGAAGAGGCCGCCAATCCCCGTCAAGTGGACACGCGTTACCATGGGCTACTTCGCAAGATTATTACCCATGTGTCCATTAGTCTCATCATGCTTGCCTTGGACTGTCAAGACTGACAGCTGCATATCGAGGCGCACCAACTGGCGGCAAAACCTCCTGGACAGCCTCCACTATGCACAGCGGCACTCTAGTGCCCGAGACCACCCTGCAGAGCGGCACTCTAGTGCCCGAGCGCCGCTCTAGTGCCCGAGACCGCCCTGCACAGGGCCGCTCTAGTGCCCGAGACCGCCATGCACAGGGCCGCTCTAGTGCCCGAGACCGCCCTGCACAGGGCCGCTCTAGTGCCCCGCTCTAGTGCCCGAGACCGCCCTGCACAGGGCCGCTCTAGTGCCCGAGACCGCCATGCACAGGGCCGCTCTAGTGCCCGAGACCGCCCTGCACAGGGCCGCTCTAGTGCCCGAGACCGCCGCTCTAGTGCCCGAGACCGCCCTGCACAGGGCCGCTCTAGTGCCCCAGACCGCCCTGCGCAGGACCGCAATAGTGCCCAAGACCGCCCTGCACAGGGCCGCCCCAGTGCCCAAGATCTGTCTGCACAGAGCCACTCTGATGCCCAAGACTCTGCACAGGACCAAGATGACAGCCATGAGCGCCGCTCTAGAGTTCACTCTGGCCGCTCTCGCTCTAGGCGCAGGCGGTGGTCGGACTGATGCAGATGGTGATCGAACTCCTCAGGAAGAGCACAAAAAGCCCTTGCGCGTGCTGCCCACTGCCCTCATGTGCGACATGCCATTTCACGTCGGTCCAGTTTTTCTTCGTGCAGGCACATATCTGCCTGAGCCACACAGGCCCTGGCCTTGGCTTACGTGCTGGTCCCTTTCTGCGCACAAGTGTCTTTGTTAGTATGTTCCTTTAGTGTCTTGGCCAAAGGTGTTGGGCCTCTCTTGGTGGACGTGGCCTTCTCTGACGGACACAAGCCCCGGTCGTCCTCGCCTGAGCACTACAACAGCTGCACACTGCTAAATAAACTCAGGAGATGATCTCTACAGCTAAGCTGTTCTTTTTTGCTTAAAGTTCAGCGAAAGCTAATCTAAAAGACAGCTAATATAACTGGGGCCCGGCGCCGGGTCCCAGGTTTTAAAGCAGTTTATTTACTAGAACAAAACCCATATAACATACATAGTTATGTAACATTTGAATATTTAAAATAAAACACAACTTGAAGTTTATCTAATTAAATTCAGTAGCATAAGTTTAAGTTTGCTTGATTCCTAAACTATCTAGACGTTCGACATGCAAACCACGAAAGCTTATGCTAAAACTATGCACAACATGATCGGTACTGGTGCTGGGTCCTGGTGCTGGGTCCCGGCGCCGGGTCCCGGCGCCGGGTCCCAGCGCCGGGTCATGGTGCTGGGTCTCACTGCTGGGTTTCATCATTCATGTCTCTTGGTGCTGTGTGTTTGATAACATGAAACATAGGTCTCTCTGATGCTGTCAAGCCTCTCTTGTTTTATCCTGGGTCGTTCCTTAGAGCCATGGTGAAAGGCGAGCCAGCCTTAGCGGTTGTCAAGGTCAAAGTGGAGCAGCAGGACGATGTCGTGGTCGTTCTTGAAGACAAGGAAGACTCCAAGGCGAGGCGCAAGGAAAAGCAGAGGATCTACGAGAAGAACAGGAAAAACACTGGTCGCTCAAGGTGCCCAGGAAAGAATTTAAAACTTTTCGGGTTGATGAGTTCTGTCTCTGCTTCCATAAGAGTCAGCCAGCATGCAGATCAGGAAGTCTGCGAAACAGTGTTTGGACCTCGAGGACAAGCTCTGGATCGTCACAGCTGCCAGGGACGAGGCTCTCAAGCAACTCGAGGCCGCTCGTGAGGCCCTCCGGGCCACTCAGGCAAGATTGCAGCAGGTCGAGTCCTACGTGCCAGAGACACCACCGAAGAGGCGAAGGCGATCTGCGGATTGAGGCTTTGTACAGGATCGAGCACTGTTAGGTCAGTGCTTAGGGGTTCCCAGGCCGTTCCTGTTTTTTCGTCTGGCTGTCATGCCTTGTAAAGGGGACGAGGTGTGCATTTATGGAGGGGGAAGAAAAAGCAAAGAGTATATGCAATAATTGCCTGCCAGTCCAAGCATCCTGTCGGTCTTGGGTCATGCCTGATTCCTTCCTCTTTGGCCGAGGCCTGCTGAGGAGCGACATTGACGATTCTGTGTGGGGAGCACAGTTATTCAGCAGTTCGCACAAAGCAGGTCAGCTTGAACACATGACTTTGTGCTTCGGTTCAGTGTCTTACATGCTGCAGCTTTGGGTCTCTCAAGTGGGGCTTTTCTGTGGCTGTGGCCCGTCCGGACCACAAGGCATTTGGGGAAGTTTCGCAATCATGTCATTATTGTTGTCATGCTTTGATCCCGCAGGTGCTGGCCTTAGTCTGTTATGACCTTCAGGCACCCTTTGACCTCCAGAAGGACAGTCCCATCATGTTCAGGTTCGTAAACATGCCCAAGGCCACTCCGGAGACCAGGCAGCTCCACATACCCGGGCTTGCTTTTGTGCTGCTAGCCTATAGTAGCAGCACCACTTGTACGGAGCCTTCCTAGGAACCGGAAGAAGGTCATGAAGGTGGCCGCCCAGAAGCAGCGGAACCTTGACTTGGTAGTGCTGGTTGGGTGTCTCTGTGTATGGTGTTTTTTTTTTTTTTTTCCATTGAGACCTTCAGCAAATTTATCAAGGTTTTACCGGTGGACGACGATAGCGAGGCCGCTCTCAGATGCTCCTTTGGGCCACTCCACCTTGGAGGGCCAGTACGACTGGTGGAAGAAGTGTGTCAGCTCCACCCAGAAGCTGTTCGGTGCGAACTTCTTCGTGTCCCGACTGAGAGCGGTTGACGTGACCTTCGCCAGCTTCTTCAGTGGTGTCGGGTGCGCTGAGAGTGTCGGTGGCTCAGCAAGGGCGTCTACTCTCAAGTGCGGTTGCAGTGTGCCCTTCTTGCTGCTGCTTTGTCTGTGCACAGGCCATCTGGAGTCTGCGAGGGAGCTTGGCCGCTCTTAACCTCGGGAAGCCACGGATGAGGCTTCACTGGTCTTGTGAGATCAATAAGGGATGCCAGGAGGTTCTCAGGAGCACTTATCCAAGTTCTTGCATCAGCCCGGACATCCTCGACTTCCAGACTTCAAGGCCTCTCAACTGGTGCTGTCAGCATGGTCGTCAATGCCCGACCTGGCCTCTCCAGAAGCCTGGTGCCTCGACCGACTTTTTTAACCAATGATGGAATTTGAATGTATTGCCTTTGCAAGATCTTCGCTCTCTGAGCCCTAAGGTCTCAAGATCGCTGTGGGAGGCCCACCGTGCACCATGTTCTCGATCATGGGCAAAAAGCAGGGCCTCTCCGATCCGAAGTACGCGGTGCATAGGACGTTCAGCGAGAACGTTGTGGACTTCGACTGTGCTGTTGTGGAAAACGTGCCCACGTACAACATTGCAGCGTTCCTGCAGCAGTTGCGTCGCAAGACAAAGGTCGTGTGGAAGATGCAGTCCGTTGTCATCGACCCACAGCTCTTCGGCTTCCGGGCAGCTCGCACACGTAAGTTTATCATTGCATGGCGCACAGACACCAGGCTGAAACAAGTTATGCCTGTAATAGCGAGAGTGTGTTTGTGTGTGTGTGTGTGTGTGTGTGTGTCTGTGTGTGTCTGTGTTCGTGTGTGTCTGTGTGTGTGTGTGTTTGTGTTTGTTCTGTCTCTCAGGACCGAGTGGCTTGGAATCTCAGTGCACCAAGTTTCGCCAAAATAGTGGAAAATTTGCGGGCCACTCCCAACAGCAAGCACGTGCTGCGTGACTTTTGGTGGTCCCCTGACAAGCGGCAGTCTCTCTCCAGCAGCCAGGCCAGTATTGCACACTTTCAAGTGCATGTGTCGTTTCTTGTCGTCTTCCTGGTTGAGGCCAAGTTTCTGCTGAACTATCGGAAAGCCGCTCCCCACCTGGAGGTCGTCGACTTGTCCCAAAACCCTGTTAACAGGCCTCGTGGGTGCAAGCGTGGGGCTGCTCTGCCTACACTGTTGACCTCCTCGATGCTGTACAGTCAGGACACCATGGGTTCTCATTCCAAGTTCGATTGAGTCCTTGTTGCTACTGTTTTGTGACTGTCAACACACGTGGCCGTGCAGGCCGCTCAGCGACTCCTGTCGCCACAGGAGGCTTTCGCATCCCATGGCCTTCCTGTGACCACCAGGCAGTCCCTTTCCTGTAAGGCCCCTCGTCTTATGCACGAGGGCCTCTCCTGGCAGCAAGCACTTTCTGCAGCTGGCAACTGCATGTCCGTGCCTTGCATCGGTGTGACGATCCTGTCCGCAATTTTGTGTCTGGACAGGGTCGTCTGAAGAGTCATTTCAGTGACACATCTCTTTCAGATTCAAGAATCTCAGAGGCCTATCAGAAGCTTTTCAAGGCCCCTCTAGGACTCAATCAAAAAATTGCAATATTT
>CAJNDT010001559.1:0-50492 GCA_905221615.1 Symbiodinium sp. CCMP2592
CCCCCCCTCCTGGCAACCGATGCCCACCCGGAACCGAGGTTGTTGTTGCCAGCCTGGTAGAAGAAACAAAACTTGGTGCCCCGTGTGTTGTTCTACACCCCCCCCTCCTGGCAACCCATGCCCACCCGGAACCGAGGTTGTTGTTGCCAGTCTGGTAGAAGAAACCAAATCTGGTGCCCCGTGTGTTGTTCTACACCCCCCCCCTCCTGGCAACCCATGCCCACCCGGAACCGAGGTTGTTGTTGCCAGTCTGGTAGAAGAAACAAAGCCTGGTGCCCCGTGTGTTGTTCTGAGGGGGGGGGGTGTTGTTTTGGGGGGGCCGGGGGAAAAATTAGTAAAAGGTTGGTTCTAGGGTTACCCCCCTACCCCCTATATAGGACCCTATACTGTTTTTTTCAACTTGTCTATCTTGTTCGTTATCGTTTTTGTTGGACTCTTATCTAAAATCTTTATGTAGTGTTGGGGTTATCTTTTGAATTATTCTTATTACCTACAACTTATGATGGTTTATTATCATAAGGTTTTGTATAAGTTTTACCTAGGACCCTATCCCGATATTTTATACTATTTTTATGTCATAAGCTTAGGCATAGGTTTCCTTCCTTAGTCGGTTTATGTCGGGGTATTATGTATAATATTCTATATAATATTATGTCTAGGTTTCTGTGGTGGCTGTTGTCTACATTTATAATAATATTTTATATTAATATTATTATGAATGCTTTAGTTTTCATTTTCTTCTTTATCAAATATTTCATCTAAATGGTCTTGAAGTTCATCAAGATTTAAATATTTGATATCTTCACCAATAAATTTAATAAGAAACTCATAAATAATGTTTTTAAACAACAGTTTATCTGGATATGATTTCTTGTAATAGTCATAATGTAATATTAAAATATTTTCACGTCTTAAAATGTTTATATGTCTATTTATACATTTCATAAGTCTTTTGTTATGACAACAACTTAACACATAATCAAACTTATCAAAAAACCTTGTTCGTCTGTTCTTAATAAAAGATATAATTACTTTCTTATAAGGGTTATCACTATTCATAAACATGTTTACTAACTTTTGTTTCTTCGTTTCTCTATCATCATAAGCAAAATATACATCAATATTATCTATTTCTTTCAATATAAAAAGTTGCTTTTCAAAGGTTGTTAATTTGTATTTCTCATCAGGAAAAAGTTCATAACCATCTTCTAAGTTGATAAGACGGTTACAACTGTCACGACAATTAAATGACTGCATAATACTTCCTATGTCTTGTGGTAATATTTTGTTTAATGTTTCCTTATTCTGTTGTGTTCGCATATGCTTACACTGTTGGCACTTGCTATAATCAAATATGGTCATTTTCCCTACTATTCTAGGGCGTTTTTTCTTTAAGTAGTTTTTTATCATTTATTTATTAATTAACAATAATTCATGACCCTGGTGCCCCGTGTGGTGTTCTACCCCCCCCCCCCCTCCTGGCAACCCATGCTCACCCGGAACCGAGGTTGTTGTTGCCAGTCTGGTAGGTGTCACAAAACCTGGTGCCCCGTGTGTTGTTCTACACCCGCCCCTCCTGGCAACCCTGCCCACCCGGAACCGAGGTTGTTGTTGCCAGTCTGGTAGAAGAAACAAAACCTAATGCCCCTCCTGGCAACCCATGCCCACCCGGAACCGAGGTTGCTGTTGCCAGTCTGGTAGAAGAAAGGAAACCTGGTGCCTCGTGTGTTGTTCTACAGCCCCCCCCTCCTGGCAACCCATGCCCACCCGGAACCGAGGTTGTTGTTGCCAGTCTGGTAGAAGAAACCAAATCTGGTGCCCCGTGTGTTGTTCTACACCCCCCCTCCTGGCAACCCATGCCCACCCGGAACCGAGGTTGTTGTTGCCAGTCTGGCAGAAGAAACAAAACCTGGTGCCCCGTGTGTTGTTCTACACCCCCCCCCCTCCTGGCAACCCATGCCCACCCGGAACCGAGGTTGTTGTTGCCAGTCTGGTAGAAGAAACAAAACCTGGTGCCCCGTGTGTTGTTCTACACGCCCCCCCCCTCCTGGCAACCTACGCCCACCCGGAACCGAGGTTGTTGTTGCCAGTCTGGTAGAAGAAACCAAATCTGGTGCCCCGTGTGTTGTTCTACACCCCCCAACCATCCTGGCAACCCCAGGAACTCCCAGGAACCCGGGTGTGTGCCAGTCGGTATAGAAGAAACAAAACCTGGTGCCCCGTGTGTTGTTCTAAACCCCCCACCCCTACTGGGCAACCACATGGACACCCGACCCGAGTTGTTGTTGCCAGTCTGGGAGAAAGAACACTGCCCACCCGGAACCGAGGTTGTTGTTGCCAGTTAGAAGAAACAAAACCTGGTGCCCAGTGTGTTGTTCTACACCCCCCCCCTCCTGGCAACCCATGCCCACCCGGAACCGAGGTTGTTGTTGCCAGTCTGGTAGAAGAAACAAAACCTGGTGCCCCGTGTGTTGTTCTACACCCCCCCCCTCCTGGCAACCCATGCCCACCCGGAACCGAGGTTGTTGTTGCCAGTCTGGTGGAAGAAACAAAACCTGGTGCCCCGTGTGTTGTTCTACACCCCGCCCCCTCCTGGCAACCCATGCCCACCCGGAACCGAGGTTGTTGTTGCCAGTCTGGTAGAAGAAACAAAACCTGGTGCCCCGTGTGTTGTTCTACACACCCCCCGTCCTGGCAACCCATGCCCACCCGGAACCGAGGTTGTTGTTGCCAGTCTGGTAGAAGAAACAAAACCTGGTGCCCCGTGTGTTGTTCTACACCCCCCCCCCCTCCTGGCAACCTATGCCCACCCGGAACCGAGGTTGTTGTTGCCAGTCTGGTAGAAGAAACCAAATCTGGTGCCCCGTGTGTTGTTCTACACCCCCCCCCTCCTGGCAACCCATGCCCACCCGGAACCGAGGTTGTTGTTGCCAGTCTGGTAGAAGAAACAAAGCCTGGTGCCCCGTGTGTTGTTCTGAGGGGGGGGGGGTGTTGTTTTGGGGGGGCCGGGGGAAAAATTAGTAAAAGGTTGGTTCTAGGGTTACCCCCCTACCCCCTATATAGGACCCTATACTGTTTTTTCAACTTGTCTATCTTGTTCGTTATCGTTTTTGTTGGACTCTTATCTAAAATCTTTATGTAGTTTTGGGGTTATCTTTTGAATTATTCTTATTACCTACAACTTATGATGGTTTATTATCATAAGGTTTTGTATAAGTTTTACCTAGGACCCTATCCCGATATTTTATACTATTTTTATGTCATAAGCTTAGGCATAGGTTTCCTTCCTTAGTCGGTTTATGTCGGGGTATTATGTATAATATTCTATATAATATTATGTCTAGGTTTCTGTGGTGGCTGTTGTCTACATTTATAATAATATTTTATATTAATATTATTATGAATGCTTTAGTTTTCATTTTCTTCTTTATCAAATATTTCATCTAAATGGTCTTGAAGTTCATCAAGATTTAAATATTTGATATCTTCACCAATAAATTTAATAAGAAACTCATAAATAATGTTTTTAAACAACAGTTTATCTGGATATGATTTCTTGTAATAGTCATAATGTAATATTAAAATATTTTCACGTCTTAAAATGTTTATATGTCTATTTATACATGTCATAAGTCTTTTGTTATGACAACAACTTAACACATAATCAAACTTATCAAAAAACCTTGTTCGTCTGTTCTTAATAAAAGATATAATTACTTTCTTATAAGGGTTATCACTATTCATAAACATGTTTACTAACTTTTGTTTCTTCGTTTCTCTATCATCATAAGCAAAATATACATCAATATTATCTATTTCTTTCAATATAAAAAGTTGCTTTTCAAAGGTTGTTAATTTGTATTTCTCATCAGGAAAAAGTTCATAACCATCTTCTAAGTTGATAAGACGGTTACAACTGTCACGACAATTAAATGACTGCATAATACTTCCTATGTCTTGTGGTAATATTTTGTTTAATGTTTCCTTATTCTGTTGTGTTCGCATATGCTTACACTGTTGGCACTTGCTATAATCAAATATGGTCATTTTCCCTACTATTCTAGGGCGTTTTTTCTTTAAGTAGTTTTTTATCATTTATTTATTAATTAACAATAATTCATGACCCTGGTGCCCCGTGTGTTCTACCCCCCCCCCCCCTCCTGGCAACCCATGCTCACCCGGAACCGAGGTTGTTGTTGCCAGTCTGGTAGGTGTCACAAAACCTGGTGCCCCGTGTGTTGTTCTACACCCGCCCCTCCTGGCAACCCTGCCCAACCGGAACCGAGGTTGTTGTTGCCAGTCTGGTGTGTTGTTCTACACCCCCCCCTCCTGGCAACCCATGCCCACCCGGAACCGAGGTTGCTGTTGCCAGTCTGGTAGAAGAAAGGAAACCTGGTGCCTCGTGTGTTGTTCTACAGCCCCCCCCTCCTGGCAACCCATGCCCACCCGGAACCGAGGTTGTTGTTGCCAGTCTGGTAGAAGAAACAAAACCTGGTGCCCCGTGTGTTGTTCTACACCCCCCCTCCTGGCAACCCATGCCCACCCGGAACCGAGGTTGTTGTTGCCAGTCTGGTAGAAGAAACAAAACCTGGTGCCCCGTGTGTTGTTCTACACCCCCCCCTCCTGGCAACCCATGCCCACCCGGAACCGAGGTTGTTGTTGCCAGTCTGGTAGAAGAAACAAAACCTGGTGCTCCGTGTGTTGTTCTACACCCCCCCCTTGCACAACCTCCGGGGGGCGCGCCCCGCAAGGGGCGCGCCCCGTGGCTTCCTTTTAAACAAATCGAATGGGGCTCCAGTCTTTGTGCTTACCAACAACAACAACAACAAGGTAGCACGTGCGTCTGCCGCCGCGCGGGGTGTGTCGTTTATTTTTGGGAGGTTTTTTGCTCCAAGTCCAGGAACCCCTGTAATTTGCGAGGTATTCGTCAACAACAGGAAGTTTTGGTGTTTTTTGGAAAACCCATGATTTTGGGTCTGGTTTTTTAGGTAGCGTTTTTGCGAAAGTGTCGCAAATACCATGCTTTTGTTGGTTTTTTAAGTTGAAATTGCGCGGCGATTTTCAAGTTGTTGTCTTGAAAGCTGCAAAAACTCGAGGTTTTTGCATGGTCGATTTGTGCAAAGTGAAGCAACAAGCATCCAGAAATGACCACCAAAACGATTGCGACAGCAGCAACATCAGTTTCAGCGTCAGCTGTACATGATACGAGTACCAGCCGCATGCTGGTCAACAAAAGAAAAAAAGAAAACAGAAGTCGCATTCGCATGGACGTCATCACACGCCACCCAACCCCCCGCTCACCACTGCACCGCACCACGACACAGCAGACGAAGGTCAACAAAAGAAAAAGAAAACACAAGTCGCATTCGCATGGACGTCATCACCCCCCCACCACCCCCCCCCCCCAAACCCCCGCACAGACTTGAAAGACAAATGCAAGTTGAAGCCGGCATGTGCAGAAAGTCGAGAGATGGCCACAACACTGCAAAAACCGATGGAAATGCGACACACACACACACACACACACACACACACACACACACACACACACACACACACACACACACACACACACACACACACACACACACACACACACACACACACACACACACACACACACACACACACACACACACACACACACCCCCACACACACACACACACACACACACACACACACACCCACACACACACACACACACACACACACACACACACACACACACACACACACACACACACACACACACACACACACACACCACACCACACAACACACCACACACCACACAAACACACAACACACACACACACACACACACACACACACACACACACACACACACACACACACACACACACACACACACACACACACACACACACACACACACACACACACAGGAAAAGACCGACCACCACTGCACCGCACCACCACACAGCACAAGAAGATCACCAAAGCAAAACGAAAACACAAGTCGCATTCGCATGGACGTCATCACCCCCGCCGCCCACCCCCGCCACCACTGCACCGCACCACCAAACAGCACAACAAGATCAAGACAACAAAAAGAAAAAAAAAAGTGGCATTCGCATGAACGTCATCAGCCCCCCCCCCCCCCCTGAGATGTAACCTGGACGTGTATCCCCTCGCTAGGCGTACAGGAACACAGGCACTCAGGTGTCTCTTTTACTACAGGCGCACAGCTGTAGTCCAGTGTCTGCTAGAACCTTGAGCAACAGGCATGGATACATGCAAGTGATACGTGAAACAGATAGGCACCTGGATGTGTAACATTCAGTGTTTCAACCAGGCACAAATTTAAAACACGTAGAGCTGCATGGCCGTGAAGTCGGCATTCTACAAGCCTGTTATTGCTCTCGGTCGAATTAGCGGAGTATTGAGCTACATCTGCGACTTGAAGAGAATCTATACATCTCTAGCCTGAAGACAGCTTCAATGAAAAGAGCAGAACACGCACGAAACGCAAACGGATCTTCAACTGAAAACTCTAGCATACTGTAACATAAAGGGTAGAGCTTGGCTCTACTTGATGCCAGCATGACATCTCGCGACAAGGCAAATGATATAAGGGCATTGGAAGTATCTTATCCTGAGATAAGTATCTTCTTTTGAAGAAGAGCTCTTTAGGAAGTACCTTTTCCTGAGAAAAGCATCTCCCTATGAAATGACGAATGCTCAAAGTGGATACCTTCTTCTGAAAGAAGCATTCCGTGAAACACTCTGCCAGTTCAGTCGACGAACTCTAGGTCACGATCCCAGGTTCTATCACGCCAATGTTCACCAGGCCAGCGATAGATGTCAACTGTGTGAATCGGCATCACCGGTTGATGGCGAACAGGGTCGTAACCGCGGGGATCGGCAGGAGATCTAGGTAGCGATATCTGTGGATCTGGAGCAACGTCTTCAGGTCGTTCCGGAGGAACTTCGTCGAAGCCATTGTCCACTTCCACATCCGAAGAATCGGAACCTAGTCAGTTTTTGCCCTTGGCTTTGCCCTTGGACTTGTCCTTGGACTTGCCTTTGGACTTGCCCTTGTCAGCGTCCTTGTCTTTGCCTTTGGAGGACTTGCCTCCCTTGCCGCCTTCTTTGCCACCAGGAGGTTGTGCGGGTTCTGGAGGACGTCGAGAGCCAGAAGAAGGAGCACCAGGAGCTGCCTCTTCATGAGAAGAGCTTGCCCTTGGAGGTGCTGCTGTCGTAGGACCAGTAGAACCAGAACCACGAGCTTTATTCAACTTCTGTCTCTCCTTTCTTCTCTCCGCGGCTTCCTTCACAGTGTCGGGATTGCGGTTGAGCGCCCTCATCCTGCCTCCGAAGTACTGGTTCGCGTGAACCTCGACAAGGAGCGGCGTGTGAGCGTCATAGTCCCGATCATTGAGAAGGTACGCGGCGCTGGTGGAATTCAACAGCCACTCAGAGACATGGATGTCGAACTCGGTCTTTGAAGCTGGAAACTCAGCCCATTGATCGTCCGACATACTGTGTCCCCACTCCATGACTGTGGCGCAGACAGGATCCAAACCAGGAAAAGTATTCCAGTCTGGATGCGTAATGTCCTTGTAAGGAATCCCCAGCGTGTCCTCGTACTGCTTCAGAAGCCACATAGCATTTGCCGACACGTGTCTTGCACGAGGCGTGCAGAGGTGTGGGCATTTCGGGCTTTCTGACCAGGCCTCCAAGAAATAATCGAAGAGGCTTTGATACATCCCGCCGCGGATGTCCATTGACTCTTGCTTCCTGCCTGTGGCTCGATACAGAGCCATGTTGGCATCGCCGCCTATGAGGTCGACTTGATAGTGGAGGCAGTCAATGAACATGTTGCCCAGCACCTCGTGGGATAACGCCACCTTGTCGGCTGCCGCGTCGTTGTGGAGGTGGAAGCAACAGACCCTTATGCGGTCGGAACCGGCACGTTCCAGGACCTGGGTCAGCGCATCGTCTGGATATTCACCTCTGTTGCCCTGGCTGCCGGTGGGAAGCGTCCGTCCATACACGATCTCCACGACCATGTAGGTCAAAGGAAGAGATTCGTGTGCGAGTCCACTGAGAGTGGAGCCCGCCAAACGAGTGATGGAAGACCCAACACCGTTGGTACGACTCCCGACCATCAGGTCCTTGGACTCGTTGCGGATGAACTGCCACCCACGCGAAGTGAGAAAGGCTTCCTCTGAGTCATCGATCGTGGCCGCCTCGCAGAGCATAAACAAATGCGTCTTCGACTGTGCGATCGATTTTATCAGGGCACCTTTTGACGGCGTTGCATCGCCCCAGTCAATGTAGTTGGCAACGGAGGTAGGTGCTGAACGCTTCCTTCCCCTGCTCATGTTGCCGAGATTGACAATGAGAGCGGCATACTTGGTCTTGCTGGTGAAGATTGGGACCGCAGCGTCCTCAGCCAGACCAAAGCGATGAATGTAAGGATTCGGCATCTTCTCAAGAGAGAGGTCCCCGATCTCTTCTTCATCGACTCCGGCGCTCAAGAAGTAGTGAAGCATAGCATTCAAGAGTTCTTCTCGAGTTGCCGGATTGCCGCTTGCATCGAGGGACTTCAACTTATCCAGAAGTGCTTCCATAACCTCCAGAGCCGACTCCCGGATGTCAGAGGCCTTGCCCATGAGCTTGTCATCCAAGGTGCTGCGAACGTCTCCTGAACGAAAAACAACATCATGTTTGTCAGGACGACGCTCATAGATGGGGGACATCTTGTTGAGCTGTTCGAAGAGGTCCTTCATCGAGATGGAGTATTTTTGTCCCTTGTGCTGTGGAACATCAACACGCCAACTCATATGCTGCACCTTGAAAGCGAGAACGGGCTCGTAATCAGGATCACGCAGTCCTGTGTGATACAAGCCGGAATAGCCGTATCCACGCACCTGCTTGGAGAGTAGGCGCATAGGGCTTTGACGTTCGATTGCGGTGAGCGCCGATAGGAAGTGTTTGAACTCTTCGGTGTCCTTGAGCTCAATCTTCTCCTTGGCCTTGCCCATCTTCTCGAACGCGTTCTCGTTGTGGTCCTCTGCATCCTTTGCGGCCTTTAGGTACTCAGGGTCCGGAACAGTCTTACATTTTCCCCAGATGCCTTGGTCGTGAAGTTCACTCTCATCATCTTTCTCGGGGGAAATGTCAGGCATGGATTCATCACCAGGTGATCGTTCCTCAGCCATTTCACTGTTCTCGGCCTCACCTCCTTCTTGACCCATGTGCTCATCAGCTTCGACCTTAGTCTCGGATACCTCTCCCTGTGGAGAGCCTTCCGGAGCTTCGGTCTTCTGCTGTGGGACATCTACCCCAGATGCCTCTCCCTGTGGAGAGCTTTCCGGAGCGTCAGTCTCCATTGGCTCGACAGTAGCACCAGATGCCTCTCCCTGAGGAGAGCTTTCTGGAGCATCAGTCTCCATTGGCACTTCGGTCGGCTCGGTCTTAACCGGATCTACCTTCTTGCCCTGTGGCAAGTCCGCAGATCCTGCTGACGGCTCGGAGGTGTCCATCTGAGTAGCCGCGGGAGGCTCCTCGATCTCCTCGATCTGTGGACGTGGGAGTCGCTCGATGAACTCCTCGATCAAGATGTCTTCATATGGTCGAGTGAGAAGCTCATTCAGCTCAGACTCCTTCTTCTCCTTCAAGTCTTCGTAAGCAACCAAGTCAGCTTTTGCCTTTTTGGCGAAATCCGATTTGAAATCTCGGTTGTCAGACTCAGCGAAGACTTTCTCCAGGACAGCCAGAAGGTAGCGGCCGTTGAACGGCTGCTTCAAGGTACTGTCGAAAAGACCGTATCCTTCAGGCGTGCGCACCATGTACTTTCGGCGAACCTCAGGATCATGGGCGTGTCTCTGAATGTAGGAGAAGAAGTCCACTCCATAGGCCTCGTTGATGACGCGGACGAGCATCTGAAAATCCTCTCGAACCTTGAAGATCTCGTCGTACACATACCTTTCCCTGAGGAAAGCATTGTGTGCTTCGAGCTTGAACGAGTAATTCGGCTCCTCCGTCTTTGGCTTCGTCGCGCGTGGATCAGAGTCACGAGGGCGATCGAAACCGATCTGTCCGACACTGGGTCGAAACTCATCTTGCGAGGCAATGGTCACGCGGTAGATCATATCGGCGAGGCCTCCAGGATGACGCTTCATGTTCATCCATGGGGACGAATAACCGTTGGAGTAAACCTTCGGTTTCTTGTCCAGCTCGACGAGGTAATTCCCTTGCAACTTTCCCATCTCGAACGCCTTCAAGAAAAAGTGTAGGGAATACCCCGACAAGGGATGCTGAAGCCAGGATGCCCAGTCGTATTTGCCACCCAGGGACTCCCTCATCGAAGTAGTCAAGGTGTGCCACGGGGTGACCTGAACGAGGGCATCGCCATAGGCGCTCAGCATCGATTGGCCAGAAGCGTCCACCATGTGCAACTTGCCGTGGGCAAAAAGGTGCCATGGATTGGTCCTTGCCTTCCGGAGAACCTCGTTAAGCTCCTCCTGCTGCTGGGACTTGTGTGCATCAACCTTGCCGTGGACGGTGTCCCCAGACTGGTAAGCATACTTGACGTCCCCTTCGGAGGCTGTGGCTTGCCGCTCCTGCTCTTCCTTTAGCTCATTTTCGCGAATAAGCTTCTGGAGAGCTGCTGCGTCCAAAGTGGGTACCTTCCCCTGAGGGAAGCTTCCCGTAGACGCTTGGCCTGCATCCTGAGATGTCTTGGGCCTTTTCTTAGGAGCTGGCTTCGAAGGCATTGGATCCGAACTGCTACCCGGTACCCCTCCATGAGGAGGGCCTCCGGAAGCTGAGGCGGAAGCAGACGCTGAGGTTCCCTCTTCATGAGAAGAGCCTACCCCTGCTGTTTGCTGCTTCCTCTCGTGGCGAAGGCCACCCGGATCCTGCTCGTGAGGAGGACGATAATGGAATGTTAAATACATTGCAGGAATGTCCTCGTACGAGAGCACCACGCCGTTGTCTGTAAGGAACAGATCGTGGCCGTGGTTGAGGTAGCTCTCGAAATCGAGCTTGGCGTAGAAGACGTAGGAGCCGTACTTAATGACGGTCCCAGGCCCAGGAGAAACCACTCCACCCGCGTAGACGAAGTGGATGGCCTTCCTGTGCCGCTGCCACGCCGCCTTCTTCGCCTCCAGCAGCAGACCATTCTCCCGGATGGACTCGTAGTTTGAGTTGTCCGAGGCGTGGAAGATCGTCCCGAGCTGGCGGCAGCGGTCCATCGTGAGCTTCTCCCCGCGAGCAACCTCAGAGACCTCTTGTGGCATCCGTGAGTGACCCTGGACGGCAGAGACCCCGACGTAGAAGTCGAAGTCAAAGAACCGGCCAAACTGCAGAGCCACCGGAGCCACCCAGATGTTGAAGCGGCCCTTCGAGTTCGCCATCAAGAAAGCGAAGAACTTCTTGGGCTCCCACGAAAAGGGCCTGATAGGGTGCTTCATCATCGTCTCGAGGGGGATCTCCATGTATGGGCCAGGTGTCACAGTGGTGTCGTGCCGAGTCAGCGCTGAGAGCTGCTTGGACGACTTCACTGCCCAGCCAGAGTGATCGTGCCGCATCTTTGAGATCATAAAGACCTCGCGGTCAAGTGCGATCAGCTCGTCCTGGGTTAAGCATCCCAGGAAGCAGCGCAAGAACTCGTACTTCCATACGAGGTGCTGCTGCAATACATGGGTCCCCGGATGGCACTCCTCGTAGTCGCGGACATGTGACAGAAACGCCAGCTGTCCCTCCAGGATGTTCACCGCGGCCATCTCCCCATGAGGGAAGTACGCCGTGGTGTCTTCCTGGCCGAAGAAACGAGGAACACCCTCTGGAATAATCCTGAGGGAAGCCACCGGTGTATCACGAGGAAAGACTCGGCGATCCTTTCCAGGATAGGCAACAGTGCCGTCATCTCCAACTGTTCGGAGTACACGACGCTTTGCCCAGGACGCACTCTTCTGGTACAAGGACAGGTCAGGAACACTAGTGCGGAGGTCAACCTTGAAGTTGCATCCAGTGGTCGGTGTCCAAAAGACCTGAACCGGTGCCTCCTCATGAGGGGAGCGTCCGGTGTCCATCGAGGGTCCTGCCGCAGCCATGCTGGTAACAGAAGTAGAGGAAGTTGTGGGCTACTTTCTCACTTGAGTTTTGAACCAGCTGATTTGAGCAATGCAGGCACAAATTTAAAAAGAGACCAAAAACTCTTCATGAAGCACATGCACTGAATTGCTCTGACAGCTCACACATGAAGCAGACATGACTCACAAACGCTCCTGCATGAACATGACATGTTGCACTGCACTCAAAACCGCGTACTCCTTCCGGAGCCAGGCGTTCAAGAAGGCTTTGTGCTCAATCATAGAACGAAAAGGAGGATGTGAATCAATTTCCTTCAACCACCCAGTTTGAACAGAGTTCAGGAGGTTTCTAGGATTAGCGCTTCGTTTCGTGAGACAATCAGAAAGACAATGTTCGGTTCGAACGTGAGAAAGATCAGCAATAGCCCCTGAGCATGCTTCCTTCCTCAGCATTTGAATCATGTGAATGGTCTCCTGTTGTTCGGGCGAATGAGTAGTAGAAGCGGTAGACACGAGATTGTTAGCGTCGGTGCGAATGTGTATCTCGGCGTCCAAACCACTAATATCCTTCCACAAGCCACGAAGCATCTGACAGGTACCAAAACACTTCATCAAAGCATACAGTTCAGCGACAGTGGTACTGAGGGTCGTTCTCTTGATCTTGGTCGATTCGAAGAAGACTAGAGAGCCTCTGGTGTCCCTTCGATTCTTGACCCTCTCATCTGCGATGAAGATAGTCATAGCCCTCTGTGAGGACTTGTCGCTGTTGTTACGAAAAACTGCGTCAGGAATTCCCAAGATCCTTGGAGATCCCTTGACTGGCCACACCCGCAACTCGACCTCTTCACTGCGTATCTGTCGACACAACTTGTTCAACTCCTTACAGTGACCGACGGTCGGAGCAGCAGATGCTGATGCCAGACGAGAGAACTGATAGCATGCCTGAAATTGCGTCCTCGACTGAAGCCAGTTGATGCTACCGAGCAAGGAACGATAGGAAGTGTGAAGAGCTTTGTCACACGCATCTGCATCCTTAAGATGCTTAGGTATGACGATCTCCTCGAGCTCTGAAACGCACAACTTTTGATCGATCGAAATATACTTCTTCTTACCTTGTGCATCAAGAACCCAACGAACACGCTGTCCCGTGAACGTAGGGTCGTTCTTGTCCTCATGACCCACAGTGAAGTGTTCCTACAAGTGCGGAACTCAGGGGTTCCACTTATGATGAGATCATCAACACGAAGGCTCATCACTCCAACTGTCTTACGGCCTTTGCTGGGACTTCCATGCACAGGGTCAACAAAGTGTTCAAGAAGCTGATCAACCAACTCGGGAGAGAGCTCAGACAAGCTCTCGACCTTGTACGAAGCCTTCTCGGGAAGGAACAAAGAGACAAGGACCTCAGCTTCTTCTTCAAGGAAGCAGGTCTTGTCACTCTTGTCCAACCTCATGTCATGGGCCCTTTCGACAATCCACCATGTGCCTTTCCGAAGGATCATGGACACTCGATAAGGGTAATCCTTGACCTGATAGACAGGTGCAGGAGTGCGAAGAGCTTTGGCCCTGTGAGAAACGAGAGCATGCCCGTTCTCGTAAGGGAACCAACCTCTCTTCTTACAAGCAACACTGCCCAAGAATCCGAGAAGCTTGTCATCGGTAACAGGTCTCCAAGCATAGTCGACCATCTTCTTGGTATCGGTGTTAAAGCACTGAGCGATATCGGGACATGAAAGATAGGATCTCTCCTCCGCACGGTCGGAGGAAGAACGGTTTCCTTCATCGTATGCGTAGCATGACATGGCATGAAGGGCAACCTCCTTGAGGTAGGCAGGTTCCACCTCTGAAGAGGTGCTTCCTGCTTCAGGTTCCTCCTCATGAGAGGAGCTTCCTGCCGCAAGGTGGCTTTTCCCCTTCTTGCCTTCGATGCCGTCGTATGCGACATAGGTGCATCGGTCAGCTCTGGTTGGTTCCATGCCTACAGACCTGAGGAATTTGTCCAAACGATTCCACCATCTTCTCGGTGCATCGTTCAGACCATAAACCGGTCTGAGACAAAGGCCAACCATCCAGGTAGGCAAACCGATGTCAGGAGGCAACTGAACCACAACCATGCGAGATGACAGATTGTAGTGTTCCCCCTGAAGGAAAGCGGTCTTAAGATCCAAATGAAAAAGATCCAAATAGTGATTGGCAGCGCACTGCGCAACCAAACGGAAACCATACCGAGTAGCCGTAGGGCTGTCCGTTTGCTGATCCCAGGCAAACTTGTCCTGAAACCCTCGACAAACCCAACGGGCTTTGAACTTGGAAAAGTAACCGTTCTTGTCAACCTTCACCGTAAGGACCCATCGTCCGGTAAGAAAATTGACATCGCTTTTGAGCTTGCGGCGGTCCGTCAGCCGAATAGCATCGTTGTCCAAGTAACTCTTGAACTCTTCAAGCTTAGCCTTCCGAATTTCGGCGGCATACTTGCGCTGCATGTCCGGCGTGAGAGTACCAGCCTTAATTTTGTCCTGCTTAGTCAACCACGACGCAAAACCATCACCATCCAACGGAACAAAGGACGGAACCTTGAAGTCCGACGGAAGGCGAATCAAAACGTCGTCGTCGCCAACAGCCAAGGCAAGCAAACTCTCATCACTCATCACGATAGTCAACCGTCGCGTCCGAATCGGTATCCTCACCAGCTTCCGGCAGGGTGGGTTCCGGGAGTGGGGTTTGCTGGATAGGAAATTCCCCCTCAGTCACCGGCAAACCAGGAACAGGAGCCGGATCAGAAGAAGAGGAAGCGGGCTCGTAAGAACCGGGAAAGTCACCCGACGGATCGGGATCCTTCTTTCCTGCAGATTGCCCTGGCAACAACACAACCGGAGGTCCCACAACAGTCCGTGACTTCGCCTTTGACACATCATCAGGATGTGCTCCTCTGGCACGCGTCTGTGACACATTGCGAGGAGAAGGAGGTCGCAGACTCTGTGGCACCGGAAAATGAGGATGCGGCGGAATCGGAACAGGAATAATAGGTGAAGGTGGTGCCGGCCAAGGCATCGGTGGACTAAGAACCTGATCCGGGTTGAGCCCCAGGAGAGTCGGGAGGACCTCCAGGAGGAGGAGACTCCTCATGAAACTCCATCGGAATAGGAGGCTCGTCAGGTGAGGGACCATAGCCAGGTCCCGGTCCCTGAGGACCGCCTCCTGGCGGATGGCCACCACCGTCCGGATCGTGATCCAGGTCAGAATCATCATCTCCCCCTGGTACCGGTACATGAGTACCGCCTCCAGGAGGTTGTGACGGAGGGTCACCACCAACTTGCAACTCCACAGGATTATCGTCCAAGTCCTGCTGAGGGTGCAGTAGCGGCATATCCTCATCATCCACAGGCATATCACCATGCGGATCGTCGTATCCTGGATAGTCCACGTCGTCGTTATTGGCCGGAGGTTGCGGTGCAACCGGGGCTGGTGCCGGCTGGTCCGTGAAATCCAAACCAACATCAGGCCCACGTCTGGAGCTGTTGTTCTGAGACTCATTCCAGAACACTATCATGGACCAATGAGTAGGTTGCATATCCTTAAGGCAGGGAAGCAACTGTGCCATCGTCACAAAGAAGACATGATCCATATCACCCTTTTGCCACAAAATGACAACAGCATCCGGATGACGATGGACCAAAGGAAGTGTCTTCCCTTGAGTCCCCCTGTAGACGTTACAGTACTCAAATTCCAGATAAGGCAGAGTCAACACTCGCACATTCTTTATCATGGGTCGCAAGGCGACTGCCTCTGAAGATGTGGTCGTGTGAACTTCCAACTCAGTACCTGGAAGGAGACTGTCAACATAAGACAGAGTTTGGACCAACGACGATGTGACAAAACGCTGTGGTGCAACAAACCGAAGAGGCTGCGGAAGCTTCCCTTTGTCATTGTGTGAGAGCAATGAATACTCTGCTTCTGACGGAAGTACCGGCAAGGCCTCAGAGTTGCGGTCTGATCGCAAACACAACGCACACAGTGTTCCATCATCGAAATCCTCAAAGATATCCTCGAACAAATGTGATTGTCGGAGATCTGATCGTCCATCACCAACAAGACACTGCGAGAGCAGCACCGCAAACCTTGGATCAAGCGCACTATTAGAGTCATATCCTTCTTCCAACGACTCCAAAAGGCCAAATGATCCTTCCGGCAAATTGGTGAGGAAAGAAAGCTCACCATGCTGATGGTCACCGCGGTTCTTGAAGGTGAGAAATGAAAGTCCTCTTCTCCACTTCAGTGAGCGACTACTCTGCGAAAGCCAAAAACCACAATGTGAAGGATACATGATGGTCACGAAGTACCCATCACCCTTGTCATCTTGCCATCGACAGACTTCTGCACAAAAGTGCCAAAAAGCATTAGCGGCCTTCCTAGGCCAGCCGTCAGGAATCACAGGATGAATGAAAATGTGATTCGGCTCTGCCTTCAAGATCACTTGCCAAGCATGCTCAATCATAGATTGGATAGACTTGGCACTCCATTCACCAAACAACACAGGTTCACTCGCATCAAGTCCAGAATGGACAGTACACGCAGTAAGCCCGGTGAGGCGAGGTGTGATCTCAACGAAATCGCTCTTGCCTGAAGTGAGAGTGTGGTAACAGATCTCATGCTCATAGCAGAACCCAGAAACCGCACGATCAAGAAGATCGTCACCGATGCGGTCGAGTGCCTCTTCTTGAGAAGAGCGTCTCGGTACCTCATCCTTCTTCAGAGGAATAGCCACATCATGCCACGGATCTCCATCACGCCTGACCTTCGACTAATTGACCCGAAGAACGGCGCGATGAATCTCAACCAACACCATGGCACCTTCTTGTGACACAACTATCCCTCTGACCCAGGTTCCCTCAGACTTCTTCTTAGACTCATCCTTATGCCACACAAACACGCGATCACCCTTCGAATATGGACCATCTGACGGCATCACTCTGCGCGCCAGGTCCTTCCGAAGATCAAGCGACTGTCTGGCTTCCTGATGAGCCCTCATGGCAATTCTCTGGAGTTCCAGAGTGGTTCGATCCTCCTCGGCAGGTTCGGCAGAGAGCTGTTCCGGAGAACTGTTCTCGACGTCAAACAAATCCGGTGGCCGTCTTCCTGTGGCTATCTCCAGAGGAGAGTAGCCCGAGACGGTAAGCTGGCAATTCCTCGCCCAAGCCACCTTCTTGACTGCTTGACGAACCGTAACCTTCTCTGCATAACCTTCATCAGCTAAGGCCTTGGCCATGATGGCCCAGGTGCGCTTGAAAAGACGCACTGCGGTCTCAGCTCGGTTAGGCCAAGGAGTTCGCGGTCCACATGGATATGGAGTAATGCCATGGAACTTATAATAGGACATGAACTGTGGCGTGTAAAAAGCTTGATCTCCTACGATTCCCTTAGGAACGCAGTTGTTCTCCTCTGTCCATTGTCGAAAAGCTCCCAGAGTCTCTGGCGCTTCCAGGCTGGTAAGAGCCGTAGCCCACAGGAGATTAGAAGCACCATCGATGATGACCAAAGCCAAGTAGGCTTTAGCACCAAACTTAATCTCTTCGTGATCAACAAAAATGAGATCACCGAAGGATGATGCTCTCAACCCTGCGATTCTGGCTCGCGGAGGCGTAGGCACGGAGGTGCTGCAAACACGACAGCCTTTGACGATGCGGTCGTACTTGTCATAGATTTCTCCTGGCAGCCCAAGCATGCTGGTCCTGCGTCGAAACTGAGCAGGACTCATGTGGTAATGCTTCACATGCAACTTGTAAAGCTCAACATCATTGTTCAGCTTTTCCAACATGCGCTGGTACTGCGGAGAAGCCCTTGAGACCTCGTGGCCTGGCAACGGAAGCGCGATCCTCCTAGGTTCTAGCGACTGAGGCTCAGGAGCCTTCGGAGGAAGCAAATCTGCGTCCTCCGGTTCGGACGGTTCGTAATCTTGAAGATCCGGGTCATCTTCAGGAGCAAGAGGAGGAGGAGCCGATTCCTTGGGTTCCTTACCATGTGGTAAGCTTCCCTTGGCTCGAATCCTTCTCTTTACCGGTACCTTTCCTGGAGGAAAGCTTCCGGATGCCCCTGAGTTCTTCGAGCTGTCTTCAGGTTTACCTGCGCTAACCATGTCCTCTGGAGATCCTACCTTTCCACGGGTTGGATCCTTGGACTTAGCGGGCACCGAGGTCCTACTCTCGATACCACCAGGCAAAATCTTGAAAACGGTCTTTCCCTTCCAAGAATCAGTAGTCCTTGTCGAAGAAAGCTCAGAAGAACGCCAGTCATCTTCTTGAGTTACGCCTCCATGATCGTCTTGCGCTTGTTGTCCAGATACTCCAACGGAATTGGCACGAAGCCCGCCTTGGGTTCGTACTTGACTCTTCTCATCTTCTTGTGGATGCGAATCATCTCCATGTCGGCTTCATTGATCACCCATTCATCATCTGTTGCCAAAACGAGATTGTCGGGTACCTCCTCCTGAGAGGAGCATCCCTCGGTCTTCTGATGGAAGCCGTACTCGTAGTGGGAGAAGTAGGTGAGGAAGCTCGACTTCTTATGCTTGTTGAAACGCACATTCCACATCAACTGACTGAGTTCAAGAAGGTCAAGTACAAGGTGTGAGCTCGGTGCAACCCTTAGCTTCACATCCTTGATTCCCAGTACAGGGCTGCTGAGCAATGCCTTCTCCGGATGGAGCTCGAACTGGAAACGAAGATTGCGCATCTGCGGTAAGGACATGAGAATGGGAACATGTCCTTGCTCCACGATGTCAAACTCTGTGGATTGAACTGCGTAATCCCGGTCGTACATGCAAATGACCAACTTCTGGTTGCACTTGGTCGACTCGGAATTGGCAAAGGTAAACTGAGAAGTAGTCTCAGCAATCGTGTACCATATGCCACAGTTCTGGTTTTTGTCACAGAACTCCATGAGGTCCTGTGCGGCCACTCTCGAAGCCATTGCTCTCGTACATCCCAAGTCCAACACCATCGCGGTCGGCGTCAAGGGCTGAGAGATGAAGGCTTCCTCGATCTCATTGATCTTCTCTTCGGTGGCCATGAAAGAAAGGTTCGGAGTGTTGAAGTGTTCAACGAAGAAGGTTGTGGCGGCTGTGGTGCCGCTCGGGGCAGCATCAGCAAGCTGGCTCTGTCCATCCTTTCCGGACTTTCCATCTTTTCCATCTTTGCCAAACTTGCTCTTCCCTTTGCCCTTCTTTCCTTTCTTTCCTTTTCCTTTGGCGGCATAGGACTCTTCTGACTCATACCAGGACCAGTCGTCCCAGGACTGATCGCTCCACTGGTAATCTTGCCATTGTCCTTCTGCCTGCCACGCGTCTGAATCTTCGGCAAGATTGGACCTGCCTTTCTTCCTTTTGAAGAAGCGACGTCCTTTGGATCCTTTGCCACCTTTTCCTTTGCCTTTGCGGTGACCTTTGAATCCGCGCTTCATCTTGCGGCCTTGGAAACGCCGCTGGAACCATGAATAGTTCTCGTCGTCGTAAACCCAGAAGGCGTCCTCATCGGCTTCAAGGAATCCTTCTGTGCCGTCCTCCTCGTCCTCGACCCAGTAGCCTTCATGATTGTCCAAATATCCTTCGTCGATCACGAGGAACGTCTTGCGGCCACCGTGGCCGGAAGGAGCGAGGAGCGGATTGTCGACGGTAGTCTTGGTCGTGCAGAAAATCTCCAGGTAGACCTCACGCAGCTCGGTCGTATTGTAGTCTGCCAAAACTCGGTTCCGATGTGCCATCAATGATGTCAACACCTGCCGCTGATCCTGCGTCAGCGTCAAGTCGGACAGAGAGACAAAAATCAAAGCAACGAGGTTGGCGGTAATCGGAATGGTCCGAGCATGCTGATCTCTGAGCCGTTCGTTGGCTCTTTCCAATGCCTGAGCTGGCGTGATTCCTTCTTGTTCTTCTGGAGGTAGTCCTGTTATGAAAGCTCTGACCTCTGCGTTGTTCGGGTCCTCGATCGGCAGATAGGTGTCGTTCCACGCTTCTTGCATCCTCTGAACAGAGAGTTGAAACCTGGTAATCCAACGAAGCATGTCGCCGTTTCCGCGGTGCAAGTTCATGAACTGCTGGAAGCGATAGAGAAAAACGTTCGCTGCTCCCTTCACGAAAAGCGGCCGCAGAAAACTCTTGAAGTACTTAACTCCGTTGTTGGGGTCCTTCAGGCGATCTCTGTCGAGAAGCCTTTTGTGGATTGCTGCTTCACCTTCTAGCCGATTTCTCAAAGCTGGTCCACGCTTCTCATTGTCGAGCTCAGTAATATCACACCAATCGTCGATCGCATCTTCATAGGCAAACCAACTGCTTCTACCATCATAAGATGGAGGTACTTTAGTGGTCACCTGCTGGAAAGCTGAAAGACGGTGTAGTTCATTGAGATGACGATGATTAGTCGCGAAAGATTCACTGCCATGAAGGAGGTAGTCATCATCTCCTCCATCATGCTCAAAGATTGTCGCAGAGTGGCTAGCCATTGCGCTGTTCTAGGATCGAGCCCCGGGAGATTCCTCTTCCGGTTATCTCCACTTGAGTGAAGTGTGCCGGAGAGAATCCGGTCACCTTCACCTGAGTGAAGCACACCGGGTATTCCGGTTGCCTCCACCTGTGTAGAGAGTACCGAACGGGTACCTCCACAGATGTGAAGCTTCCCGTTTCCCGGGAGCTCCGCTACCACGTTGAGATGTAACCTGGACGTGTATCCCCTCGCTAGGCGTACAGGAACACAGGCACTCAGGTGTCTCCTTTACTACAGGCGCACAGCTGTAGTCCAGTGTCTGCTAGAACCTTGAGCAACAGGCATGGATACATGCAAGTGATACGTGAAACAGATAGGCACCTGGATGTGTAACATTCAGTGTTTCACCCCCCACCCCCCCCCACCCCCCCGCCCCAATCACACCGCACAGACTTGAAAGACAAATGCAAGTCGAAGCCGGCATGTGCAGAAAGTCGAGAGATGGCCAAAACACTGCAAAAACCGATGGAAATGCGACAGACACAGGAAAACACAGAAAAAAACGATGCGAAAGGATGAGCTGAGCATGTTGTTGGACAATGCAGTGCGCCAAATGCGGGCTTTTTTTTGTAGAAAATACCGCAAATACCGATGCGAAAACAAAAACCCAAATTTTTTGTCCAAGGGCCAAAGTGCCAAAACTCGAGTTTCAGCACATGCCAGCCAAGAAATCGCACCACCCCACGCGGCGGCAGACGCACGTGCTGCCAACAACAACAACAACAACAACAACTACAACTACAACTACAACTCGACTACTACGACTACTACCATTACTGCTACTACTACTACTACTACTACTACTACTACTACTACTACTACTACTACTACTACTACTGCTACTATGCAGGAGGCAAAAACTAGCTCGATATTATCCAATTGGCATACGCCAGTCTACCCTACCCAGAACAATCCCACGCGTGTGGCGCCACGTACGTGCAACTTGTACCGGTGCGTGGAATCCTTTCTGATCTGGGACCGCAAGTCGCAAAAGTGACGAGGGGCGCTTAGGCAGCAGTTTAGATTTTAAACCAGATTTTATATAGTTTGAGCCAGGGGTTTTGCGCGAAAGTTCTTTCTTTTTTTCTAGCGTCGAAAATCCGGGCCAAGGCCCCCTTCTGCTTGCTGAGTCTACATTCGGGCTGCTTTGCGGGGTTCCCTTTGGCTGGCTCGATTAATACTTTTTGGAATGCCGGGTTTGGGCTCGGGGCTTGGATTGAAAGCTTTTCTGCTTCTGATTTGGAAACAAAAAAGGCTCGGTAATTTTTGCTCGCAGAACGGGTTAACTCCGGGACGGGGCGCCGGAGGGGGCACCCTGGTCTTTTTTCTACTTGGAGAGCAGAACTCTACCCATTTTCTTTCAGGGACCTGGGGCGGCCTTCGAAACGCAACGTCGGACGGATCTACGGCAGGGACAAAAGCGTGCATGTTGGGCAGTCTTGGCAGGATGTGCCTAGGCCGGACGCAGCAAATCGCGGCGTGTGCGTTTGCCGAACTTTGTAAGGAAGTTCCTCCGTTCAAAACTTCCTAGCCGCTGACGTTGTCCTTGAGTGCAAGCCAGCATGCACCAGCTCATTCCACATGCCTGTGCACGTGCTTGAAATGTTGTGGTCTGGTGGTTTTGCAGCTTTGGAATTGGCCATGGGCGAATTGAAACTCAACCGTCATTTTTTGGCGTTTCTGGATTAAGACACACGGCAGTAATGCCACGTGTTGTGGTCCTGAAGGTTGGAATGTGCTTCCTCGTGACTGCGAGGACGAGCTATTCTGGACCGCCGCGTGTCAAATGTGCTCGGCTTCAGGCCTTGCTCATCGGGGTTGGTCGCGGAGGAGGCTATAGCTGTAGCGTGGACGCCATCAAGGGCCAATTCAAACTGCGAGTGCGGCAGGTGCACCCGGACAAGAATCCTGCAGAAGGCGTGACGCGGAACACGCTGCTTTTGAAGGAAGCCTATGCCACCCTGACAGCTGAGGTTGCTGGCATTCTGCGCCGCGGGTATCAGCTCCGAAGACCCAGGCCGCAAAGGCCACTCCCAAGCCTCGGCTCCGATGGCTCCGGTCACTGCTCAACATGGGAGCATCTTTAAGAAGCATCCCGAAAATGGACCGGTCATTCCAGTTCATGGTTCATGGCACAGTGCAAGCACTTCTTGGACATGCTGGCCGATGTGCTGCTCCTTCAGCAGCTGCAGAAACGCCGCAGACAGGAATGCATTGCTTGATGATCTTGGTGTCAAGACGCAGGGGGAATCGTGGACATCAGGGACACACCAGAAGTGATAGCACGGGTGTGCCCCAGGGAAAAACAGGCGCGACCCCGTTTGTTCTGGATGCAGGCGTGGGCTTGCACAAAGAAATTTTTCGTTCAGAAGTTACAGCCTCACCAAGTTCTCCACTGTGCAATGTGGGCATGCACAAAGGCACCTTTCAGCAATTCCGGTCCAAGGGCAGCGTGAGCGCTTTGAGCCGTGTTGCTGATGCGGGACCGCATGAGCACGTGTGAGCCTCCTGCTTGGTTCTTCCCAAGCGGCCAAGCTGCTCTGCTGCTGCTGCTGCACCAAGCAGGTCTAAAGCCGTCCGGAGACACAGCACTTCAAGGTGGTCGGCTGTATGTTTGTGGATGCTGAGTTGCTTTGCAGGGGACTGATGTGGCTGAAGCCAGGACGCCTGACACAGGTTGTGGGCAAGTCTTGGTGGGTAAATGTCGGCTATGCTCCCTCGACTCCGAGCGGATCCACCGGAGCAGGAGTCTTTTCACTGGCTGCAGCGGCGTTTGGCGCAGGAAGTCTTCCAGCTGCAGAATGTGGACAAGTACGACGTGGACGGTGTAGGCTGGGTGGTTGTTGTAAAAGGGGGGGGGTCAAAACAACAGACGGGGCTCCAGTTTTTGCCTCTACTACAGGGAGTAGAGACAAAGGCACCAGCGAAATCAGGACTTTGTCTCTACCCCCTGTAGTAGAGGCAAAAACTGGAGCCCCGTCTGTTGTTTTGACCACCCCCCCTTTACAACAACCGCCCACATTACACCACATTTCCACCACAGGTATAGGAATCTGCGATATCCAGAAGGGGTTCTGATGGGTGTTGGAGGGGTTGTCTGGAATTTTGAGGGGTTTGCATTGGATACCCATACACTCAAAACTATAGTTACCAGTTGCTATGCAGTAGTTTTGTTCTGGCCTCGCAAATGCATATTCTGCTCGGCGGGGAACGGAAATACACACCAAATCCATTGAAAATACACACCAAAATCATTGAAATACACACCAAATGCACTGAAATACACACCAAATCCACTGAAATACACACCAAATCCACCGAAATACACATTAATCCACTGAAATAATTGAACTACACACCAAATCCATTGAAATACACACGAAATCCACTGAAATACACACGAAATCCATTGAAATACACACAATCCATTGAAATACACACCAAATCCTCTGAACTCCGCACCAAATCCATTGAAATACACGCGCAATCCACTGAAATACACGCGAAATCCACTGAAATACACACGAAATCCAATCCTTGTATGACACTCTATAATTAGGTTTTGCCATCTCCGTTTAGCATTTTGGGTTTTCCGAACCAGGGGGTTCGTTTTTTTCAGAACGGCGCATTCCCACTGTTTTTGTGCTTGCCTGTCGCCCTTACCACGCCTTTTGAGGTTTGGGGTTTGCCGCCCAACATTTGGGGAAATTGTGGCTTCGGCAAGCGTTCGAGCGGGTTTGGGTTTTTGGGAATTAGTGGTGAGTGTCATGATGGTCATGATGTTGATGATGATGATGACGGAGATGTGACGTCCGATTAACCCTATACCCTCTTTCTCATTCGTACGTTCATTCCACAGGTTCGTTGATTCTCAGTGATGTTCTCAGTGCACTGTCTTAGACAGTGCAAGAAGGCGCAAATGCTAATGTCGGAGCTGCAACATGATTGATGGTGTTGTGCACACGCCATCCCGCACGCTTACACACGCCGGCCGTCGACATACACTGTGCACACGCCTTCCTGCACGCATGCACTCGCCGGCCTCACAAACACAAACTGTACGCGCATACAATCGTAGTGTTAGAGCGTGCGACGATTGCGACTGAATTGGGAGGACCGGGGCCGCGGCTTTGTGCTAGTTAACCGGTGCCTACCCAGATTCAGTCCCATGGTTGAGGCTGCTTTGCACTCAATAATGTTGGATGGGGGGGTACCGGGGCCGCGGCTTTGTGCTAGTCAGCCGGTGCCTACCCCAATCCAATCCCAATGTGCTCCAAGGCAGTTGTGGAAGCTAGGCTCATTCGTTGCTGGTCAGGCCCACCAAACAGTATTGGATGGCGCAGGTTGCTTGCAATCAATTTCTTTCCTGATGCTCAGAATGCAGATGTCGCTTTATGTTTTTTTCCTTTCGGGTTACTGCTAGTGTAGTCCTGGCTTGTTTGTTGTGCTTCGGCGGCCATTCTTCTCTTTCAGGTTGTGCTTAGGGTGATCTTTCTTGTTTGCGCAATAGCTGGCTTTGGGTCACATGCACCACCACGGTGACCGTCGTCCCCTGCCGCGGGAGAAAGCTTCGCGGAGAAGGGACTACTCGCCTTCACCCAGATCTCCTAGAGCACGTTCCGATAGCCGATCGAGAACGAAGGCTACCAAAGCACCCCCGCCCCCCCGAGACGATCCAGGGCATCGTACACATTCACCCGTTCCTCATCGTGATCCTCGCCATGCTGACTCAAAGAAGCCCTTACGCGAAGCCTATGAGTCTGAGTACGAGTACTACTCTTCTTCCGAGGAACGGGAGAAGCCAAAGCAACCTGCGGAGTGGTTTGATGCCAACTCCCCAAACGGCACGCCTTTCCAATACGATCGCCATGGTAACACCCGCTTGCCTCCCAAATCCTCGTCGCTGCCCGATTGGATTCCTTGCCAATTTGGTGAAAGAACCTTCTGGAAGCATCGCGATTCCCACGAGATTACTTGGTCCAACCCGGTCACTCCCATAACTACCCGCCCAAAGGCATGCCCCACGGCTCCACGTGCTACACCTTCGACTCCGTGTTCTACACCTTCGAGGCCGATAGAAAAAGACGACGAGCGTGCAAACTTGCTAAGCCAGTTGCACGCCTTGGAAGCCAAGACCACTCAGATCAAGAATAAGTTGCAGGGCTCCTGTTCTCCACCGCCACCTCCTATGTCATCACCAACGACGGACATGAAGACCGACAACGCTTCGATCTCTTCAGGCCCCATTCTTAAGCTCTCCATGCGGATTATTGCGGGTGAAGAGGATATCAAGCATGCGCAGGAGAATTTCAAGTCCCTGCTCATCAAGAAGCAAGTTTCCCAACACCCAAATGCTAATTGCAAAGGCGTGTTTGCCAGGGCATGGCAATCCGAAATTGCCGTGTTGAACCAGTTAGAGGCCATGGGGATTCGCGTTATTGAGGCCGAGGATGTGAACTTGGATAGAATTCCTCCTTGCGTTGAGGTTGGTCGTGGTAATCCCGCCGTTCCTAGCTTCAAGGTTTGGTTCTCGTTGACGCCACCAGAGTCCCTTACCTTCAACTACACGGTCAGTGCCAAAAAGCTAGAAATCAACGGCGCCAAGAGCATGATCCTCAAACACATTGACTTGCTCCTCCAGTTCTTGGGTAACATTGCGGATATCCAGTCCCAGCGCGCCCGTCGAACTACCAGCGAGGTTGCACCAAAACCATACCGCAGCAAGAGAAGTGGTATCTGAGCCTTCCGGTGGCCTTGGCTGTCAGCCTTGTACCCTCTGGGTACTGCTGGCTCCCGGGCCCGGGGTAGGTTGCGAATAATCGTGTTGAGTATTGCTCACCCGCGGCCGATGCTTCCCGCCATCGCCGCTCAAATAATTCAGCCTGCTTTACTCCCTTGTACAGAGTTTGCTGTGACCCATATTGCCAGTCCTTTGCCCGCGTTGGCATTCCTGGCTCTTGAGTCTCCTTCCATTTCGATTGACGGTCTTTGGCCGTCGGTTGCCATTGTTGTGCCTTTCTCTTGAAGGTACTCGTGGCTCCCCGGCCTTCCGTCAATCTCCTTTGTTTTCTACTCTGCCGGGAGTATGCTTGGCTTGAGCTTGCAGGCAACTACCTCCATGTTACCATATGTTTCACATGTGGACGGTGTGGGTATGATTCACCGTTTTGGCACAAAATCTGCAGTGCCCAACTCAGGTAAGTAGCCACGTGTAGCACCGACTGACCTGCCACATACTATTGTTGCATTGCTGCGGTGAGTTCTCTGTGCTTGCATTCGTTTTGATTGCCGCCTGGTATGCTCGTGAATGCCTTGGTACTCGTACCGCAGCCTCTCTCATCATGAGTTCTGCCAGCGCTTCTTCTCAATGGATTAATCCTTTCTCGGCTTTACTCCGTACTTGGACTGATGATATCGCGGTTCTTCCACGCCGCAACCAGATTGCCTTTGCCGATGCTTTAGTGTGTGACTGCCAGACGTTGCTGGCCCTGCGTCCTCAGGGAGGCCCCGACGTACTTTCGAGCTCCTCTTTGCGCAGTAAGTTTTGGGATCTGATTCGGATTTCCTGCTCATTTCTGAAGCGAGAAGTCCTTTACCGTGCTCAAGAATTCCTGCCGAAGCACCGCTCTGAACACAGCCGCGTGACCATTATTGCACCGTTCACTGGTGGTGTGAGCCTCCGAAGCAGCAACGATTGCAGTATTCCGCCTGCCAGTTCTTCTCCTTTTTTCTCCTTCGGGTGCCTTAATCCAGGGAATTCGGGGTTCTCAGGGCTGTTTTCTAGAGAAATTCTTTGGTGGAAGCTTCTCGACTGTGCGAGCTTTTGCCGCGAGCTCAACATCAAGCTTCTGGTGCTGCCAGGCCCGCGTATGCCTGCAGGATTCCAATTGCCCCCTGATTACCCTTTTTTGTATGTGGGTGCCAGAAATCAATCTTGGAACACCGTGGGTGTGCTTCTTGCCAGAGATATTGCCACTAGGGTTGAGGTGTTAGAGCACGCTTCTACTTCAGATCGACGTATCTGGCTTCGGTTTCCACCGTTCCAATGCAGTGCCGCTGTCATGCTGTGCGCTTTCTACGCCCCGCCCACTGCCGGAGACAAAGAACCCTTTTTCCGCGATCTCATGAACGAGGCTCGTGCATTAAAGCAAACAATGCCCAATTCAGGTGCCGTTGTCCTCGTCGGAGATAGTAATATTCATCTTACTTGCATTGTGGATCATAGTGCATCCTGCCGTTGCCTTCACTGCCGGCAACCACGTGAAGATGCAGCGATAGAGCGCACTTTTCGGCATTGTGGATTCGATTGCCTTAACCCCATAAATACGCCAACGCATTGCAGTGAGACCTCCATCGACCTGGTGCTTACCACCGATTCTGAGTGCATACGATCCATCAAAGTTTTCCCTGTGGGCCAATTCCTCAATTCTGACCATAGCTTAGTTTTGGGTGATCTAGCTATTTCCGTACATGCATCGCCACAACTTCGCATCGGTCGTGTGGGTTGGCTCCCGGATGAGAAGTGGCACGACGTTATGCAGGTCATTGACAGCTGCATGGTTCTTGCCGCTGAGCTTGTGGAAGCTGCCTCCAGTGACCCTTCCCTTGCCTGCTCCCCTCCTTCTTGTAGTTTGAAGCAACGAAGATCCTGCCTGGATGCTTTTGATTGGCTTAGGGTTTTTGCTTTCGTTACTGCTGGGCACTTGGGTGGTATCGTTAAAGCCAGCTTACCGGCCGCTTCTTCCAGGGACTGCTCCTCTGATACAGCTTCCATCCGTGCGAAGCAACAAGGCAATTGGGCCAAGTATGTGCATTTACGTGACAGCAATCCAAGTGAAGCCGCCAAATTCCTGGCTAAGCTTTTGCGACCAAATATCGCAACACAAATCCGATTGAAGAATGAATCCACTGGCAAGCTCCTGTCTACAAGTGAGGCACTGACTGCAATCCTTGATGATATCACTTCCCGTCCGTTAGCCACGAAGGTACTCGTCACCGATAATACGTCGTCATCCCAGCAGGTCTCTGCAATTCGCGCTTCAGGCGCTACTGTGGATCCCCTCACCGAGGCCGAACTTATCGATGACTGGTGCCCTTTCACGATGGACGAGATTGACCTTTGCATTCACAACCTCGACCCAAGCAAATACGCATTCCGGGGTTGCTATGCATCCCTGCAGCACGCAGGCACGGGCACTCGCAGATTTATTCGTGCACTTCTCAACCTTGCGATGCAACTCCAGATCTGTGCATCTTCCTGGTGTGAGCGCGTTTATAACCCTATCCGTAAGAAAGGTCCTACTGTGGTTGTTTCCTTACAATGCTTGCGCCCTATTTCGCAGGGGACTGAAATGGCTGCCCTCTGTGATGCCTTGTTTCTCTTGCGTCACCGAAGGAAGCTAGAGCACTTCTGGGGTCCTTGCCAGGGAGGAGGCCGTGCTGACACTCTCAGCTTTGCGCTCGCTTTGTTGCTTTTCTGCCAGTTGAGACGTGCCTGCCAGCTTCCCACAATCATCAACTTTGCTGATTTGTGGGCGGGTTTTGACACTATTCCCACTTGCGATATTCTGTTGGGGGCCTTTCATGCCGGCATTGTTGGAAAGGCTTGGATGCAGTTAGACGATGAGTTACGGCTTGACAGATGCCGTGTAAGACTTGACCATGCAATTTCAGCACCTTTCACTGTCGTGGACGGCGTCGCACAGGGCAAGAAGGCTTCTGTCCACAAGTTTAACACTGCCGCTACGTTCATCAAAGACTGCATCTCAAGACATCCTGGGCGCTGCAATTCCCACAGGGACGTGGCAACATCGTGTACTGCAGCACGCAGAGTACATCAAGCCCGCTTTGCACGGTCATCATGACGCCGCCCTGGGTCCTCGCCTTGCCCAAGACGCAACTATGGCAAGGACCTCTGTGCATCGCTTTGCAGATGAGGTTGCGAATTTAGTTTTTTATGCCGATAGAGTCGCTTGTGTTGATTCCTGTTCCCCTAGTCGGTTAGTTTGTTTACAAATTGTTGACGATACACTGGCGCCGACCACTTCAGCGCAGCAGTCTCAGCTATTCTGGCAAGCTTGCGAAAGATACACGATGGAGCATGGACCGAAGTTCAACTTGGGTAAAACCAAATCAGCCATTCTCGCGATCGACATCCCTGCAGAGGAGGAGCTTGATTTGGCTAGCTGCCGCTACATGCAGTTGCAAGTACCAGTTGTCCAGCACTACACTTACATGGGCATCACCTTCGACGCCACGCTGTCCATGGACTCACACCTTGCAAGCACTCTGGCGCGGATGAACTCCCGCTTTGAGGAACACATGGCCTGCGGCGTCAATGCAGGCCTTCCTACACCACTCTTGGCCGCAATCGCTGACCAAGGCCCGGAAGCTGTTGGGTTCTACGGTCTGGCACTTTGCATTGGCGCCGCCGGGGCCGAAAGTAGACTTAATGCCATGCAGGCAAACTGGTGTCGTGAAGTTTTAGGTTGCCAGGGTCTCCCACAAGGGCCGCATTTTCCCATGCTTGCCGAGTGTGGAACTTTGCGCCGTATTGGTACAAGAATGCTTGGTGCAGCGCTCATGCTAGAAGCGCGTATTTGGTCTTCTGATGACAGCAGCCCATCTCGCATCATTTTATCTGCTGCCCGAAACATCGGAGGCGACCATTGGTTCAACAGTGTCCGTCAAGTTCGCCTTCGTTTGGGTGGTATTCCTTCTTTTCCAGAATGGTTGGAAACCTCGGGCTTTGACCTCGATCCTTCTGATACGCGTGCTCGCAAACATTTACTCAGCAGATACAAAGTGCGCATCGTCGAGCCTGCCTTGTCTGAGTATGACAACACCGCATTCTTGGAGCGTACAGCAAATTCCGACTGGCCTTACTATCAATTTCAGCCGCGCCTTGAACCACTGCCCAGGCATTTACTGCTTGCCCAATGGCCGCTGGGTACATGGCAAGACTATAAGATTTGGAGTTTGGCTCGCGCCACGGGGCGCTTTGCTTGGGCACCCCTTGGTATCCACTCTGCACCCAAGGTGCTCCCGCACTGTCCTTTGTGCCATTGTCGCGATGTGACGCTGTTACATCTGCTCAAGTATTGTATTCAAACACGATCGCTCAGGCGATCTTTCAGGATTGAGACCGTGGTCACCGACAGCATTTTTTTGCACAATATTTTCGCCACGAGACCTTCCACCGACAGTCGCCAACTGGATGGGCCAATCAAATTTACAGCAGAGTGTATTCGCCTGGCGGCTGCAAGGCTAGATGCACAGGCTTTTCCTTAGCCGCCTTCTGAAAGATGCTGCGCGGTTCAGGTTCAGCTTGGAGCTGTGTGCATCTCTGCCTTGTCTGCGTTGGAACCCTTCGCCCGTGATGGCGTAGCTTCCTGTGCAGCCTGCCCTCGCTTAAGCAACCTAGCTCCCCAGGCCCTCTCCGTCGTCTTGCCTCTAGATGTTTAGGCTCGCCCGGAGTTCGCTAGCAATGTTCTAGCTCCGCCTGACCGAGTCCCACAAAGTCACAAAGTCACAAAGTCACTGAAATACACACGAAATCCATTGACATACACACCAAACAGTATACATCACAGGCATCCACAGGCACTGTGTTGTTGTTGTTGTTGTTGGTGGGGGGGCGGTAAAACAACATGACGGGGCTCCTGTTTTTGTCTCTACCTAATGTACAGACAAAAAGCAGATATATGGGTTGACGGGGCTGCAGTTTTTGTTTGTACCTTGTTGTTGTTGTTGTTGCGGTCGCCCTCGTCCTCGTCCTCGTAGTCGTCGTCATCGTCGTCGTCGTCCCCGTCCTCGTCGTTGTCGTCGTCGGTGTTGCTATTGCCGCTGTTGTCGTTTTTTCTTTCTTGTCTTTGTTTCGCCGGCTCTGCTGGCTGGCACAGGCGCAGTGTCGTAGTCGCGGCGGTGGCAGCTTAGCTGTTTTCCTCATGGCTCAGAACGGGCACGTCTGTCGGCATTTTCTCTCGAGACCCACTGGCCTCCACGCGCTGACTTCTTCGGCTTTAAACTGCGAGTGGCGCTCAGTCTCCATGGTTTTTGGAATGCCGTTTCGGTGAAACTGCACTTGGCCAGGTTCGCTGCATGTGGGCTCTCTTTCAGGCAGGAGGCTGGCATTTCTTGCCAGCCTGTGAGAAGCTTAGTTTGTTGTCGGGTTTGTCTGGAAACTGCCGTTTGCATTCTTGATTCTCCAAGATCTCCAGCTCTTGCTGGATGCCGCTATGAAGTTCGGGCAGCCCAACATCTTTGTGCTAAGCTCAACGCTTTCAGTAGTGGGTTTTCTCTGACAGTTGCTGCCAGGGCTGTCGAAATGTTGTGGGGCCCCAATTTTGTTGTTTTAGTTTTCTGGGTTGAGCGAAATGTCATGTCAGTGTGAAACACGTGAATGTGCATCAGAGGCCATGTGTGTCGCTTCTTGTTGCATGTACATGCTTCCTTTCTCGAAGGCTCTTCTTTCCAAGGATGAAGATAGACGCAGTCCTGCTTGCATGGTTGCTGCGCTTGGCTGAACGGAGCTCCACTAGTGTTCTGAAGGCAGAGGCCTGTTCGTGCGAGGTCACGTGTGATTGCAAGTGCACCCCTGCTGAGAACTCTGATGTGCTCCTTGGCCTTTGTATCCTCCAAGGGCTGGTGATAACCATTCTCCTTGATACCTTGCTATATCAAGCAGGCCTGCTCGAAATGGTGAGCAGATTGATAGCCCGAGGAGGAAAGGGAGAGGATTTGTCCAAGTGCATGCCAGGCCAACATGTGGCTGCCTACTTCTCTGATGATGGGATGTACCACGAGCGAGTGCTGTTGTGGAAAAGCAGCGAGATGAAGTGGGTCATTGTCACACCTGATCATGATGTATACCTGCAAGATTTTTCGGGTCACGGCGATCCTGGATGTGATTATTTCGAGTCAAAGATGTAGATTTCAAGTATTGGTCCAGGGTAGGCGGATCCGTGTATCGTTTCAGCCAGGAACTCGAGGACGAGGAGATGAAGGAAATGATCGGGCTGGCCATCCAGGAGCTTGGCGACGAGGTGTTCGCCTCGGGTGCCTGGAGGCCTACAGGGATTCTTCTGAAGAACAAAGTGATAGCTGATCCTACCGTGTTTCTGGGGCGCATGCTAGTTCAACGGCGACTGCACGGCAAGGGGCCGGGAACTCGCGCCACCGGTAACCAAGCTGATGGAAAGCAGGACGCCGGAATCAAGGCTCCAGTTGCTCAGATGAGACCTGCTTCGGAGGGCTGGGTTTGGTTGTCAGCCGAACCCCTTGGGGGCCTCGTTCTGGGGCGGGAGATTTTCGTGAGCCCCGAAACAGATGTGCAGGTTGGCGAGAGGACAGCCTTGGTTCTCCGAGGGGGTGTCTGGGTGAAATCCGAGCTTATCAAAGTTGAGGACGCCGGCGATTTCGCAAGCAGGCGGCTGGCCTTGTTTGGAGCAGTGCCGCCGAAGGTTGAGGAGCCGGCGAAGGACCTCAGATTGATTGACGATGGTGGTGAGAGCGCGGCGAAGGACAAGGTCCAGGACAAGGACGAGGAAGTCCGTACTTTATGGGTGGATTTCGATGAACATGGAGACCGATTCAAGAGGTGGCGGGACGTATGCAAGGAGTCCTATACGCCAGTGTTCAGCGGCGTTCCCATATCCGGACCTTTGACCGCATTGCACTTCATCACACATGCTGAACGCCATGGGGGAGACGTTCGGCAGTGGTTTCAGCTATGGTGTAGGACGAAACATGTGGAACCCACCGATCGCATCTACCATGAGCTTATGGTGTTGACCGACGCTATCCATTATGCCGGTACGCATGACCAGGTCAACATCCCAGCACTCATCAGCCTTGAGATTGTCTGCAGGCGGGTTCAGAGTGTGGTAGAGGCACACACGAACCCTAACAAGCCGAGCTGGGAGCACGCCAAAGTGTTCCAAGGGCAAGGATCTCCGGAGGACATTGTGTCCCCAGTCTTCAGGAGCTACGCGATTAAGAAGAACAAGGAGGAGCTAGAACTCCTACAGGCTCGCTTGAAAGTTCGGGAGTTGCGGGGTGCTCCTTTGGCAACAGCAGATGACACAGGAGCCGAAGGCAGCGAGAGTCAGCCCTCGAAGACCAAGCCCCCGAAGGGTAAGGGGCGAGGCGGCAGGGGGCAAGACAATGCCTAGACATCAAGGCGGTGGCCAGGCCTGTCCCTCGGCCGGGTCACCTTTACACCGTGGGGGACATCATGATGGGGCGGTTCAGCCTGGCGGCGCTGCTTGGCCTAGTGGGCGCGAGAGGCAACTTTTTCCCCTACCACTTTTTGCAATCCCACCTTCTTTGCCTCACTCAAGTCGGGTGGTTCAGCAGAGGAGGTCTCGAATTAGGAAGGCTTTCGGCAACTGCAACGAAGTCGTCAAAGCCTTGAATTGGATGGCTGGCAAGACTGATCGAGATGAGAGCCTTGCCAACGCCAGCCCGATGCAGGTTCAGGCCTTGTCACGTGTGGAAGGTTTGGTCTTTGATCAAAAGCCCTGTGGTGATTTGGCCAGTCCGGAGGAAGCACTACGTTCGCTTCTCCATGGAGGTTCTCCCTACGATTGGGTACCCTCCAACGAAACGCTCGCCTCTTACGATCCTGACTTGCTCTTTATCCCTAGTGATGTCAGTGGATGTCCACCTTTGCGGGATGTCCTTCCTGAGAGTGATTGTCGTTATCTCGAAGAGAAATCAGAGCTGATGTTGAGTTCGGAGATTGAGCAGGAGGCTAATATGAGGCCTTATTGGGACCCAAAGCTCAGGTTCAACAAGAAGGCCTACAACGACCTTGTACGCCGGCTCGATGGCATTCATTACTTCATGTACACTACCAAGCCTGCCTGCAAAGTCGGTGTGTTTTTCGTTTGGAAGAGCTCTCGTACCAGATTGAGGCTGATAACCGATGCCAGACTGTCCAACGTCATGTTCAAGGCAGCTCCTGGTGTCAGCCTCATGAGCAGCGAGAGTTTTGGCCGGATTGAGGTCGTCTTTGAGAACGGTGTTTTCGCGGACCCGGATGAAATTGACAGGCTGGTCACCTACCTTGGGCTTAGCGATGTTAAGGATTGCTTCCACCGAATGAGGGTTCCGTTGTGGCTGGCTCGTTACTTCGCATGGGAGCCTGTTCCTGCAAAGGTGGTTAACCTCGAGAAGTCTTATGCGGATGGCAAGTTCGTTGGGCCCTTGGATCCCGTTTGGCCGTGTGCTGGAAGTTTGTGCCAGGGCCTCTCCTGGTCCCTTTACTTTGCGCAGAGGGCCATTGAGCGGATGAGCCATTCGTGCTCGCTATTGTCTGAGGCCCGACTCCTTCATGATCGTGGCCCTCCGCTTATACTTCGCGCGGGCTCGGAGGGTCGGGATATTACTCAGTTTTACGTGTATGTTGACAACTTGGGGGTCTTTGGACTGGAGAGGGGATGCATCGAACAGGCCATGCGGGAGCTGACGGAAAAGTTCAATGGTCTGGGACTTGAGCTCCATGCAAGTGAAGTTAAGAGTGGTTCGGTTGAAGCCCTTGGCTGTGCAGTGGATGGTGTAAAAACTTCGGAGCCGAATTACCAGTGCTCGACTATGGAAGGTACATCAGTCCATATGTGGCATTTTACGACGGGGCCGTTGCGCAGGCAGGGCCTTGGAAGTCCTGGTAGGGCATCTTAGTTAGCAGAACCCTTGCCCATTTTGGGTAATAATACCACCAGCCAACCCATTAGACGATTATTCCTATACTCCCCCCTACACCTCACCAACTATATCACTACTACTTCCCCATTACCAATAATGCCAATACCAGTATAGGAATAACCGATTACCTCATCCATATAAGAGGAATATTCCTATACTCCCTACTACAATCCCCCAAATATCACTACTACTTCCCCCATTACCAAGACCAGTATAGGAATAACCAATCACCCCATCTGTATTCCCTAAGGTGGTATTATCATCCCAAAATGGGCAAAGGTTCTCTCATAGATTTTACTAGGTTTAGGTTCAAAGGTTGTAGTCCTAAGCGTGTCTGCTGATGCGAACCACCACGACCACAACAACCACGACAACGGCGACCATGATGCCAAGGATTGGTTTCTGCAAAGGGGTATGTGTTGCAAGTGAACCGCCGTCAGGAAGCATGGGTTGTGAAGTCTGCTGAGTTCGGAAGCACATGAGCAAAACGTTGCTTATTTGTGTAGCAAAATTTGTTCGAGAGAGCATCCGCCCCTCACCGTCCCAAGCATTCTAACATCATGCCCACTTCGCGGTCAGCTGCTGATGCCTATTACTTTTCGTTCGTTGAGAAGTTCCGTCAGGGCAAGGACATCGCAAAGATCGCTTTGTGTCCATGCAGGGCACAGAAGCAAATCGAAGACCTTGAACGAACAAACAAGGTAAATGAAACCATCATCCAGAATAGCGTCGTTCACATTGACCATGACCCCAAAAAGTACCTCCCAATGCTTATGGAGAAGTCTTATTTGGAGGAGATGCTTAACTTCCAGTATAGCCTTCCTCGTGGAGATCACATGTATTTGTACGAAGGTGAGAAGATTGAGTTGTCTGACGAAGCTTTTGCAAGTCTTCGTAAGACATACATGCCAACATGGGATGAACGCAACGATCCTGAAAGTGTTGAGGACTACGTCAAGACGTGGTATGAAAAGAACCTCCCTGCCAAGCACTTCAGGTATCAGCTTCTTTCGGAAGCCCTCCCTGTATATTTGACTGCATATCAAATAGGTTTTCCATTCGAAATGTGCATTGTCCTCGCCGAACACATTGAGGAGAATGTGAAGTTTCCTCTGCCACGCACGGCTTATGATGTTGTCAAGGACATTGCAGATGACTACTTACGAGGTCTTTCAATTCCCGTATTTTACGAGGACGAGGAGGTTTTTGACATCAACCCTCGTGACCATTATGCCCAGACAATTGGCGAAATCATTGATGCCGCATGTACCAGTCAAGGAGGTGGTCTCAACCCTAACCATATGTATTTGAAGTATTATGAAGATCCCTTTGTTGAAGACGCTAACGTGCTTTGCCTATATGATCAAGATGAACAATTTAAAAGCACATTGAATACATCGTCTGGGGTGTAGGTGAGTTCCGTATGTTACCAATATTACAGGTCAATGCAGTGGTGAAGCACTTCCATGACACCCACACCTTCTATCTCTCAAAGGTCTTGCCGGAGTTCAACGTGAACAGGGTTATTGCTCAATTTCTGAGCCTTCATGGAGGTTTCCGCCTTCATTCTGACCTAAGCAAGATTGTTCGCGTTGAATTGAACGGGCAGCCTGTTGACCTAGATAGCCATATGGAAGATTTGGATTACGACCCCAGCATGACCTTCGACGTCACGCAAATTTCCAAATCATGTTGGGTGAGAGTGACTGTTGCGAACATGCCCCCGCACACCTTTCAGATGACGAATGTTGACCCTATGTGGCGTTTGTTTCGCTTCAAGGAGGCTGCTTTGAACAGGTTCTTCAAAAGGATGGGTGAGCGTGTTGACCGACGTGACTTTCACATTGGCTTTCGCAGCGGTGCTTTGTTGGACGACGAGTTCGTTTTGATGATGGACCTCGACTATGATGACCACACCTGTTTCGATATCATGCCTCGTGGTTTGGGTGGCGCACGACGTCCTCGCCAAGATCGGCAAGATCAAGTCAATGAGGCTCTCGCGAACATCTCGCCTGATAACCCCTTCCTCCATACCCTGCAGACCTTCCATGGCATGGTGAGCAACAATACCCCCAACCTCCTGCAATACTTCATCAACCAGATGTCGTATGAGCAGATCAGCGCCTTGAGTGAAACTTGGAATGGTTCTTCTCAAAACGACCCGCAGAGGATCGTCATGGAGATTTGGGGGCGCATGCACAATGATTTTCAAGCCATCAGGGAGATGGAACGCTATGTCGCATCAGCAAAGCGTGTCGTCACTCTCTTGCTTGAGACTGTGTATGTCAGGGAGCTCACCCGTGGCGAAAACATCGCTCATCGCCAGATGACTTCACTTATCAATGATCGCTACGAGATGCTTCACCAGCAGTTCGTCGAGCAACAACAACAACGTGATGAAATGAACCGCTTGGTGGAGTTGGCGCGACAACAGGGGCGACAAGATGCTCTCAATGAAAGCCGTGCTTGATCATCTCATGATGTGCGCATTCCGGATGCTGATAATGATCCAGACCCAGACTTGTGAACGTTCGGGAGTGAGCCGTTCACTGTGCCATCTTTGAACAGTTTAGGGTTCTAGACTTGAATAGTTTAGGGTTCTAGACTTGAATAGTTTAGGGGGTCATCTTGAATAATATTGTGTCTTTTGTTCGTACAGTCCACTTGGGGCGATACTTGGCACAGACAGGTGACTAATTCACAACATGCGTTCGTGCTCTTGCAAGTTTTTGGAGTTTGTACAGATTTTCAAAACCGTGGAGTTTCAAAACTTCACACCCTACATATTGAACTCTTTGTATACCTACACAATCATTCTAAACTCTTGCGCTGTAAAGCAGTGCAAACGGTAGTCTGTGTAGTCTCGTGCGTGTCCGTTTCGCAAAAACGCACCAGCACAGAGGCAGAAGTGCCAAAAAACTGTGGCGCTACTGATGCGATGCAACCCTAAAACCCTACCCCCCCAACCCCACTCCTCTCCCACTTCTGCCTTGCAAGGAGACTGACGATCTACATGCAACCTCGAGCCCTACAGCGCCACCGAGAACAAGCCGAGCCACCTCTACACCAACCAGTGCCTTGGTTAATTTTTATATATGTTTTTATATATAAAACGAAATCAAAAACATAAAAACGATAAGAACGACAATACAACAAAAAATAAACAAGAGAATCAGGTTTGACACATATGGTGTAGGGATTTTTTGGGCTTTTATTTGTATTAAATATTTAAAAAATATTGATACATATAAAAAACTCATACAAAACACAGAGCAAAAACAATCAAAAAACAAGAAACCAACAAAACAAATAGAAAACAAAATAAAGAATCAAGTTACTGATATATAAACAATATTTCAGAAAATGGAGCATAATATTATTAACATCATTAATAATATTATGATCATCACAGTTTTTGATCTGCTATATAATTGCATATTATAGTAAAGTCAAAATTTTGTTTCCGTAAGTGTATTTGATTTTCTATGTATGTCATAAGTATGTCTTTCAAAACATTTTTAACATAATCTTCGTAGCATGTTCTGTATGTGACTTTTTCCATCATTCTCTCCGCATACTGGAAACTAAAATATCCCATTGTATTCAGAATAAAGTTTCTCTTATAACTATCAAACATATGAAACATATTCGTATCATTTATAAACTTCTTCATTAGTAATTTGGTTGCGTGATTATGCAAATACGAACGTTCTATGATTTTCTTTAAACACTCTTTCTTTTTCTTGTTTTCTAACTCTTGGTATGATTTATCAACAAAGTTAAAGATACAATGTATTTGTTTTTCAGCCTTACATAATTTGTTATATTTATCTTGGCTATAAATCTTCTCATACTCTAGTATTTTTGAACAACAATGACAGGAAAGATAAGAGGTAATATTATCAGTAATATTTTCATCAAATATGCACGTCAGCACCTCTCGCTTTCTGTTTCTGTGTTCTTTGCATACCCCGCAGTCAAAATAGAAATGAAATGTTTTCATCATTATATTCTAACATATATAGACAATATTTCTTTAAATGTTTTTCTTAAGAAATTTAATTCTAAAGAATATTAAACTTTTAACAGTTCAAATCTTAAATAAGCTCTGTCCATACCTTCTACATAATAATGACTTTGACCTAATTTCTTTTCTATTCTCTCAACGGCATAGACGTTTTTACTCCAATTTCCAACCCTTTCCTTCTCATTAGGTTTTCGCTTCCTGAATATCTTGACTTCGTCACCCTTGTCAATATCCGGATATATCCTATTACGTTTACCACTACTCGCAATATTCAACCTGACGCGTAATTCGTTACTGGGTTTCCGTGCCTCTTTCGGCGTGAATTTTGTAGCGGAATGTATCATTTGGTTGTTATATGTCAGCAATATCTCGTGAATATAATCAGTCCATTGAATATTACTTTTCCCCTTTTTTTCGTCAGCCTCAACTCTTTTGTATGACATGTCCTTAAACGTTCTGATCGCCCTCTCACTAAAATTTGCGTGTGCCCTTGTCCTGTGGTGCTCTATTTTCTGCTCCTTTAAATATGTTTGTATAGCTTCTTTAGATAAAGCACCTTCATCGTTGGTATATATAATCTTGGGTTTTTTCCCCATCTTATGCAAACACTCAATCATACCACTCGCTCAATCCTCTTCTTTTTTACCTTTTATTGCTACGACATGCATAAACTTGTCAAAAACATCTATCATGATCATGCCAACTTTAAACTTTTGATCTTCCAAATCATTTATAAAGAACAAGTCCATTTGATACTCGTATGCCGAATGTGGTGCTACAAAACTGTTCTGTCCTACAGGTTTTCTTTTTGCCTCCACGTTCTTCTTGAAAAACTCGTTGACATCGTCTATGCCAGTCCGGGGCTAACCGGGTCCTTTCCATTATGGAACCGGGTCCTAGGACTTAGTGTGTTCTTGTCCTAGGACTTATGATGTTGATGTGACATGGAATGTAGCAAGACATGTGTTCTTGTGGCTCAATGGAAGACATGCTGGACATGTGAAAACTTGTGTTCTTGCGGCTCAATGGGAAACAAGACCTGAAAACTTGGTCTCTTCCAAATGGAGATGCATACCTGAAAAACTGTGTTCTTGTCGCTCTATATGGAAGAAGCGAGATGCTGGACATGTATAAAAAGATGTGTGCTTGTGGCTCGATAGAAAAATCAATGCCTGAAACTTGGTTTGATCGAAATGTGAAACATATACATCGAAAAATCAAAGCCCTACTGATATAATTGCCTGTCCCAAGTTTTGTAGTTCACATGGAAATTAAAGTTGCCAAAAAAATGAAAATACGTTTATGCCGAACAAACCAAACAAATGTAACTTGGTGTTCTTGTGGCTCAACGGAAACAAAAAGCTTGAGATTTTGTGTTCTGAAACCCTAAAGTCAGCTGTTTGTACGATTCAGAACAACTTGAAAATTAGCATGTTCATGATTAAACATGAAGGGAATCTGAACTTTCGTAACGTCCAGCCCATGCCCTAAACCCTGAACCCTAAACTCTAAACCCACCCAACCCCCAAACCCGCCCACCCATTCAAGCCCAGAAGCTGCAGGTAGGAAGGGGCACACAGGTAGGTAGAGAGGTATAGTTAGGTAGGCAAGTAGGTATGGATAAGTAGATAGGCAGGAGGGAAGGTACTTGTAGGTGTAGGTGCGTCGGCAGGCTTCCAGGTCGGTAGGTAGGTAGATAGATAGCTAGGTAGGCGGGCATGTAGGTAAGGAGGCATTATGAGGAAAGAGGTTTAAAACCCCTAAACCCCTAACCCCTAAACCCTGAACCCTAAATCCAAAACCCGAAACCCTAAACTAACCTTCAACCCTAAAAGGTAGCAGGCAAAAGTAGTTGTAGGCATTCGTGCAGGCCCTGTCAGGATGTCAGGTGGCCACATCAAGGTCTTCGGAGCCCCGTACAGGGGCGTACCCGCGCCAAGGCCTGAATGGGCCGCGGGATGAACCCCGAATAGGGGTGAGCTTGGACCCCGAAGAGGGGTCGTCGGAGCCCCGTACAGGGGCGTACCCGCACCAAGGCCGAAAGGGCTGCGGGATGAACCCCGAAAAGGGGTGAGCCTGGACCCCGAACAGGGGTCGTGAGAACCCCGTGCAGGGGTGTGGATGAACCCCGAACAGGGGTGAGCTTGGACCCCGAACAGGGGTCGTTAGAGCCCCGCACAGGGGCGTACCGATGAACCCCGAAAAGGGGTGAGCCTGGACCCCGAACAGGGGTCGTGAGAACCCCATGCAGGGGTGTGGATGAACCGCGAACAGGGGTGAGGATGAACCCCGAGCAGGGGTGAGCCGGACCCTCAAAGACTGATGCAGAGAGAGAGAGGGAGAGAGAGAGACACAGCGAAAAAATTAACGAAGCAAGGAAGGAAGCAAGGAAGGAAGGAAGCAGGGAAGGAAGAAGGAATGATCAAGATGAGGGTGTGACTGTAGATGCGAGGAATGAGCAGGCAGCAAGGAGTGATGTGAGGGAGGCGGGAAGGGAAGGAAGAGAAGGAAAGTCATGCATGGCATCAGTATCCCTCTGCTCACTTTCAGTCTGTCGGCGGCCAGGCTGAGACAGTCTGCGCATCGAGATCCTCGAAGAGCCCCGGCCTAAGCCACACGGCCTTCCAAGACTTGACGGCTGCACCATGGGTTGCTTCCAAGCTCAACATGTTGAACTGCAGCAGCTTTTCAGCTCAAGATTCAACGCGATCGAACCGTTTTTGTCTGAGCGAGTGTACTCCGACTGAGGCGATTGTCCTCATGCAAACAAGGCAGTATTATTGACATGCGCATACACGCAGATCGTCAAAGACACGACTAGGAAAGAAGTGCCCCAGTTCGACGTACTGCCACGGAAGTGCAGCAATGGATCGAACGGATTTTGGCAGGCTTCATGGACCTGAAGGAAGTGACGATGACGATCGAACGACTCCTTATCATTCGGATGATAGCGATGGTTCCGCGGCCGATGCCACTACGGAAATGGAAAGAAACATGTTTACGAGAGAAGAATTCCAGCGAATCTGCACCGACCTGGTGCTGGGATGTGTCATGATGAACTTGTCAATGGGATGGCAAATGGAGCGGGCTTTTTTGAGCGATCGGCAACTACGAAGTTTGCTACAGCACTTCCAAACCAAGCACAACAGACGCGGATCCTCTGCAGGTGATATTGTGGAAGCAGGTGTACAGGAACGGATTCCAACAATGCAGAAAGTACTCATGGTTCGACAATGCGACGTACTCCAAGGAAAGTTGCGAATGGAAGTGAACCCGGTAGATGCAGAGAGATTGCGGGGCTTGGTTGAGCAGCCTCCCGGCTGGGATTGGGATTTGCCTGATCGAGGAACCATGGAAAGGCTTTGCGAGGGCATTCTGGCCAACTCGTTTGAGTTTGAACGGATTCCAGTGACGGATGCTAGACGGATGGCAGTTCAATACTGCGAGGTCATCCGTCCACTGTTCGCTGTTAGATTCCTGTCAATGGTGTTGCTGGGCATGCGGGACACGTACAGAGATCAGCTTTGGTTTCTGCTTCGCAGGCATGGAAGAGTCCTGAACGTATAGACGGACTGTACGTATACGCAGTCTCCGAAAAACTTAAAGGGACTGATGTACGGAGTACGGATACACAGTCTCACAATAAACCAGCAATGGCGAGAAAAAACGTGTCACTTGCTTAACAAATTGCTTGACGCGCCTTACTAAATTGCTGGACCTAAACCCTGAACTCGTCGACCTGAGGTCAAGCCTTCTTCATGCCAAATTCGCTGGCAAGATCGACATTGTGTTTGGAGGCTCGTCCGGCTGCTCATGTTTGCATAAACCCTATAAACCCTAAACATCCGGCCGGTACCACTACAAGATTGCGCGCCCGGCACGCGTACGCCTGTGCGCCCGGAGCGCGTTCGCCTCAACTCCCGGCGCGCAGACCTGTGCACGTTGCAAACAGACTAAAGAATTGTATTATCACGTCCGGCACGCCCGGCGTGCACCTGCTGCGCGCCCGGCGCGCGCCCGCTGCACACCCGGCGCGCGCACCCTGGGTATATTTGGTTTTGGGTGGTAATAAACGACCGCCACATGTCATTCCTGCGCGCCCGTCGCAACCCGCTGCGCGCACATGTGTAAATTCTGTTGCAAGCATAATATTATGGAATAGTGTAAATATAGTATAGTACACGCTTACACTTCGCGCGTACGCCTGTACGTGCGGCACGCGCCCGCCCGCGCGCCCAGCGCGCGCGCCCGGCGCGCGCGCCCGGCGCCCGGCGCGCGCGCCGGGCGCGCGCCGGGCGCGCGCCGGAGCGCGAGTCGCCCGTGCGAGCACCGTTCAAGCAGAATATTATGGAATAGTGCAAATGATACTTACACGCGTTAAACTTGCTACGTATACACCTGGTGCCCCGGCGCGCGACGGCGCGCGCGCCGGCGGGCGGCGCGCCGGCCCGCCCGGCGCGCGCGCCGGCCAGCACCGGCGCGCGCACACCGGAGGGCGCGCCCCGAGAGCACGCCGGTGCACCCGTTGCAAGCAGAATATTATGGAATAGTGCAAATATACTACACGCGTACACTTGCTACGTATACACCTGTGTGCCCGGCGCGCGCCGGACGCGTGCCGGGCGCGCGCCGGGCGCGCGCACTCGGCGCGCGCCGTCGCAAGCATTATTATTATGATTATTATGCTATTGAATGAATTGAATGTTCATTTCAATGAAGCATTCAACTCACATGTACAGCTGCCCTCCCGACGAAAAGAAATACTCGGTATTTATGGTTTTGCGTAAGTTTACCGCCCGCCACGCGTACTCCTGCGCGCCCGTCGCGCGTATGCCTGCAGGACCCGCTGCGCACACATCCGTAAATTCATGTCGCAAGCAGAATAATATTATCGAATTTGTAAATATACTTGCACGGCCGGCGTGCGCATGCGTAACGCAAGCAGAATAATATCCAACAGTGTAGTAACTTTACTAGGATTATTAACGAAATTCAGTGAGACCAATAAGTCTGACATGTGCGCCCGGCGAGTGCACCTACACCCTGTGGCGCAGACACAGGTTCAAGGCATCAACTGCAGAGCTTAACTACATAGTAGATGAAAGCCATGAAAGCCATGAAAGCCATGAAGGCCATGAAGGCCAAGAAGGCCGCCAAGCAGGATGGCAACACGAGGGCAATGAAAGCCATGAAAGCAATGAAGGCGGCCAAGGTCCAACACAACGACGGCAATGTGAGGGCAATGAAAGCGGTGAAAGCGATGAAAGCAAAGAAGGGCAAGCAGCGATCGGGTCAAAGTGGTCAAAGTGGCTGGCAAGCATGGCGAAAAAAGAAGGGTTCTGCTGAGAAGCAAGCTGTACTACATGCGCAGGCACCTGAAGGCGAAGAGGACAACACGGACAACACGGACAACCCGGACAGCGAGCAGGAGCTGCCCGGCAACGAGAAAGCCACGCAAACACCTCCGATTATCAGACGTTTGCGAAGAGCACGTGACATTGAGGATCGCTTGAATTGCTTTGTGTCGGCATGCAAATACTTTCGTGTCGACATAGGCATGCTGGTCAGTATGGTTATTGTGATCACGACAGGACCTGCGACTGGAAGGATATGATTCCTGGCCCAGCAACCGTACCCGGGCTATCATTGGGAAGACTTTATTCTGCTCGTGGGCCGTTTTCTCAGAAATTATCGCTGCTGCGGACCAACGGTCTGATTCGAGGTCGCGCGGTGATGGATTTAGGAAGCAACGAAGCATTAGACCTGGGCGGCTGCCGGATCTACAGACCGGCCGTGACAGGCCTCCGGTGAGTGGTGTTGCCGCAGTGACTGGTATGTATTACTGCCGTTACATAGATCTGAGAAGTTCACCTAAAGAAGTAGAGGAAACTGTCACGGATGAGCGACAACGGATTCAGGGACAGTCTTTATAAGGACATGGAGTGTCATAATAATAAATTTATACTTTAGTAGGCGTGGGATGGACAATGTCACAGATGTGTCCCTGGACAGAGGTTCCACTTGTCCTGTTTCAGAGTGCTTTCACACAGACACCAGCTCTGAAGGCACAGATTATTTCCACGGATGTGTCCCTGGACAGAGGTTTCACTTGTTATGTACTGACTGCACGTCAGCTTCAAGATCAGACTGTCTGTCCGTTTCGTGCAAAATGTCGGTCATGTGAAGTTTGACATGATCTGGGTAGCTGCACTTCTTAAACTAAACTCGCCGGTCACATGTCTCTAACACGAAAGGCCTACGTATTCCTCGCGACGGACAAGCACGACAACATGCTGACTGGAGGCAGGGCAGTGGAACGCCTTAAACTCGGTGGTACTGTTTCTGACACGAAATGCCTACGTATTCCTAGCGACCGGCCAGCACGACCGACGAGCACGACAACATGCTGACTGGAGGATGGGAAGTGGCACTTCGTAAACTTCGTGCTTCTTAAAAACATCATTCCAAACAAAGGAAAATGCGCGGCACAAGAACTGAGCCAGGAAACAGAATGGCAAGGTCAAAAAGAGTGCTGGTTAGAGCAACTTCTGAAACAGCGAACTTCGCGCAAACTCTTCATGTCTCAAACACGATCAATGAGGTGCCACCTACGTATATTCCCAGCAAACACAAGCTCCAGCACGACATGCTGACCGCAGGCCAGGAAGTGGCACTTCCTAAGACTCGTTGACAGCAAGGCAACTAGGAAGTCAGGAGGCAAAGATTCAGGCAGTCCTGCTACCCCCGTACAGGAATCCGAACCTCGAACAGGGGGGAGCTTGGACACCGAACAGGGGTGTCGGGAACTCAGCCTGCTGTAGTTAGGCAGGTGGGCAAACGTGTCAAGCATGTCTGGCAGGACATTTAGTCGAAGATGATCCTCAAAGCGGAAGGTCATGGACTCGGAGCATAATCAGAGATTGTGGTGGTCTGCGTGATCAGAATCTGAACCTGTGTCTGTGTGACGCAAGATTGTGACAAGTCAAGCAAGTGTAGCAGCTTTGAACACGCAGCTCCCGCCCCTAGTGATGGTGACCTTCGTGGAATTCCTAATTTTGGTGGTTCTGATGTTCGTGGGCATGTTCATGTACATGAAGCACCAGGACGACCTCGACGAGATCGCCGCCAAAAAGCAAAGAAAGAGAAAGGCCAAGGCCGAGGCGGAGGCAAGGGAGGAGGAGGAGGAATTGTTTCAACAGCGAATTGAAGCAGCAGCTCTGAGAGAACGACTGCAGGGCATGGAGAAGTGGATGCAGCAGACAAATGAGCGCTTAAAGGAGATCACGGACGTCCTTGGAAAGCTGCAGCTGGATACAGAGAACACGAAGAAGAGCCATGAAATCGCTTTCAAGGAGCTCCATTACGACAAACTCATTATTTGGGAGGACATTCACTGTCTTGGGCAAACCCAGGTGGAGCTGGCGAAGCGCTTTTCGGTGCACGAGCAGAACGACCACGACGACCGGCCGGAGGACACCACCCACACAAGAAACGGACCAGGAAGTCATGGACATGGCCCATCACTGCTACCACTGCAGCGTCCGATCACTGTAGACAACGAGAGAAGGACCCAGCTGGAGGCCGCCGAATGGTGGGCACGTAATGTCGGTGTGGCAGGGGACGCAAGCTTTCTAGAGGTGTGGTTGGACAAGTATGGCAAGAAGGAAAGGAAGTCCCTGGCAAGCATGGGAGCAGTCCGAAAGAACTTCTGCAACATACACCACGGATCAGACGCATTCATCGGTGAGGATGGAACTCGCTATGCGGACGTGGGCAACTACTGGTATGCCAGGGTACTTGACAGAATGTACGGCAACCTCTCCGAGCACGTAAGAAAACTCAATGAACAAAGCAAAGGGGGCCTCGTGGAGGCAGGCTTGGGTGCAGCGTACTTGGTTTTGGACGAGTATCAGCAAGACAACGACATCAATCAACGTGTTTCTCAGGCACAGTTAGACAGACTAAGCCAGTTTCGAACGGAAGTCGAGGGCTGGGCCCTCAGGTTGGCTGGTGCAAGTTGATTTCATTTATCAAGAACGAAAGTGATCAGCTTGCCGCCACCACAAGAATGGACCACGGATATAATATATGTACAGCGAACAATCCGCGGTAGAAGGAATGTCAGGTCAATGTACAGATCTGAGAAAGATTATAATAGCCGGACACGGTCACGGATGTGTCCGATGAATTCAGGGACATTGTTTTTGACATTTCATTCACGCATGTGTCCCTGGACAGACGTTTCACATCTGACTTTCCGTAATGACGTGCAAAATGTCGCCCGCTTTCGGAGTGTGCTCCTACTCTCAAGACACATTTCCCTCCACCGCCCCACTATACACCTCAGTAAACCTCCACCCGGACCCAGGTCATGCGAGTTCTTTCTACTGCAGCGGCTGCCTTGGAGAGTGGCGCAGCTTGGATTATTAAGCGGCACGTCTTAAACTAAACTCGCTGGTCCTGTCTGTGACACGAAAGGCCTACGTATCCAACACTACCGACAAGCACGACGACATGCTGATTGCAGGCAGGGCAGTGGAACGTCTTAGACTCGCTGGTGATGTCTTTTACACGAAAGGCTGAAATATCAAACACTACTGACAAGCACGACAACGTGCTGACTGGAGGCAGGGAAGTGGCACGTCTTAACCTCAGTGGGTACGACGACAGGGAGGCGGGGATTTAAGAAATGCTGGGTGGTGCTTCGAGACCTACAAGCATGAACGAAGCGAAGAGAAGAGAAGAGGGAACAAAGCCCACAAAAGAAAACAAAAGAGGAATGAGGGTGGAATGTGTTGTGTGGTTTTGTTTCGCTTATTTCTCGCTTCATTCATTCGGCTCCGTTCTTTCGCTCTCATTGCATTGAAAATAAGTGAAACCGAAAACACTACACAATACAATAATCCATTGACAAGCTACTGCATTAAAGGACACAAGAAAGCAAGAACAACATGGAATGGAATGGAAGCATTTGAAAATATTTGAACGTAATGAAATCACGGCTCGGGGGAATTAACGTAAACACACCCCACCAACTACACCAGCAATGGTTTCCAAGGTTGACCGTTCACACGTGGTCTCAGTCAAGAGAACCAAAACCTCGCTTCGGCTCTCTCTCCGTTCGCTCAGATTCTGTTTTTGTCCGTTATCAACCACTTACTCACTTCATCACTTTCTTTCTCAGAGGATAATAGGTGGAGAGTTTACTGTTGGTTGGTGGCAGAAGGCAAATTACTCCAAGGAATTACGAACGGCATTAACATGTCTTTTGTCTGGGTGTGTCGTTTGCTTCGTCTATTACATTCACGCATACTCTTTGTTCCTTTGTACTTTAACCAAAAAACAAAATGAAACAGAAGATGGTGGGTTAATTCGTTCGTATTTTGCTTGCGTTCTGTACGCTGAAATTTGGCCTTTGTTCCGTGCGTTGAATCTAAAGCAAAAAGAACTAAGGGAAAGGTACTAAGATTTGGTAAGATGATTCTGACTTTAATAGTAAAATAATAATAGCTATTAGTTATGTCGTGTGTGAAACCTAAACATAACAGGAGTATAACTGTATGGCTGGTTGTCAAAATTGGTGTCCCGTTTAGGGTACCCTAAATATTAGGCGCCCCATGTCTTGAAGCAGTGGCTAACTATACGGGACAAGTATACCTCTATCTCTTCACTCTAGCAGCTGCAAGGCAACACTCCATTCCCTCAGTCTGGCTGTTCCTGGGCTTCCAACGGACGTCTGCGAAATGGCTCGGACGAGTGGGTGTCTGGCACATTCGGCCAAGAGATTCTCATGGCTGAATGTGCCAGACACCTACCTGGGGGCCAAACTGCACACACACACACACACACACTCTCTCTCTCTCTCTCTCTCTCTCTCTCTCTCTCTCTCTCCCTAAAGACCAACAGCACCTTTCTGAGCGGCAGGCCCGGCGCCTTTCTTTGTTTGGCTTCCTGTGCAGGCAAGACATCGGATGCTTTGAGAAAGTGCACAATACGCAGTCCACGCACAGAAATCAGAAGCTCGCACCCTTTTGCGAAATCCGTTTGTGCTCCTTGCGAGACCGTGGGCCAAGCCGCGGTTTCAGTGATTTGAATTTCCATCAGCATTTAATTTATGTCGCCGAAATTCTGGGACTGGGAGATCATCGCAGGCGCACCAGTGGTCCTCGCGAAAGCATGCGTCGTACGGTAACAGTTCCTTCGGAGTCAGGTACATCTGGAAATAACACCGACTGCAATGGACGCACATGGAATCCATGACCACCAGCTCCAGTTGGCCTATGATTTCTCTCTTTTCTTGTGGTAGGAACTTTGATAGTTCTCCGGCTATTGCGGAAAAGGTTACCTCCGTCACCGTCTCTGAGCTCTTGAGAGACTCCATCATCTTCACATTCATTTCCATGCTTTCCTCCGTGCTTGTGGGAAAGGATGCCTCCGTCTCAAGATCCTCCGTCTGCTTCACAGGGGCTTCCATGCCTTCCTCCGTGCCACTCATGGCTGCCCTAGAATTGGCTGCTTGACGTGTGAAGTCTTTAGTGGCGGATTCCTGGAGGCTGTCGTTTGAACCGAAAACCGCCACAGCAACATATTCAAGTTTCGGTTGGCCTGTGGTTGAGGCCTTATCAGGCAGTGGGCAGCAGGGTGAACTCAAGTGAGCCCTGAATCCTACAAAGCTTCTCTGCCCTGAAGCGGCACCTTCCAAATCTCAACTGGGCACGATCAGCTCCGGCTGGCCTTTTCTTCGTAGTGCTTCTGGGCGGACGGCTGAAACCTGCCAGGTGAGCAGGGACGTTTGGTTGATGAAGACGACGTCTTCATCAACCGGACGTCCTTGCTGCCGACGGCGTCAGTGGGATGCAGAAGACACAGTATCCCCCCAGGAGAGGTGTGAGCAGCTCAGCTATATAAGATGCTCACATCGCTCCTGGGCGGATACTGTCTTCTGCATCCGTTCCTGCTCCTGCAGCAGGTCCGGTCGGTGTTTCGTGGCCTCAGCGATTATTCACAGAAGCGAAAAGGTACATGTCAATGCTTTGCAGAACATGGCTGCATCCTGAAGCGGACTTTTGACAAAATGACGTGTTTTCGCTCCATTGTACCCCAGTAAACTCACAACTGGACAGGTGGCATGTCATTGCCGTGTTCACGCGACTAGTGTA